>CM048653.1:2806401-3341401 GCA_026413185.1 Pueraria montana var. lobata
AACTTAAAAGCAGCCTAGAATCAAGCCTATTTTAGGGGAAAAAATCAAGATGGGAAGGAAAGATGAACATGAAGGTAGTTGGAGGCAGTTTTTCAAGGTTGAATGTACATAGAACCATAATTTCCTAAACAAAAAATAGGAGAAATGGATAGCGAAAGACAATTGGTATAAAGAACAAATTTTAGGCTAACTATCCATATGGAAGCATACACCCATAACTGTTATACATGGGTAGTTGCAAAAGATGGCCGATTCTTGTACTATTTAGAAAACATTATAAATAGCATAATTGTTGATGTAAACCAAGTCCTTGACCAAAATCAATCTTTCATTTACAACTTTATTTAGTGCTTTCTTTTTCGCTTCCAATAGTTTATAACACTTTCTTTAGCGCAATTTCATAGGAGTGGTGTAATGCAACAACCTTCAGTTCTACGACTGCTAGAAAATCCCTTCCTCAAGTCAATTGCCTTAAGGGTTCAACTTGTTGGTAATTAGCCATTTCCATGACTAATCAATAAAAAATTTACCGATAATAATGAGAAGACAAGTTTAAAGATGAAGTATTTAACTATTTATGTTTTGTTTTGTATTTTGTTAGTTTACATTATTCCATTTTTGCACCACTTGATGATATGTGAGTGCAACTTATATCATGTGTGATGTGTGTGTGTGTGTGTGTCTTAGGTAGATCTCATATCATTTGACTTCTTGAGACAACTTGAAATAAAGTTTCATAAGTTCAATTAAGACTTAATGAAGATAAACAATTAAATGAACCAACAACGTGGATTATTTAAAAGATGACTTAAATGGTTTATGTTATAAAACTAGTTTTAAAACTTTGTTATTTGGAAAATTAATTTAAAGAGCTATATAATCGATTATCCATTTTACATAATTGAAAAATACATTACTTGCACAAATAAATCTCTTAAAACAAAGCATAATCAATTATTTGAGAGTTCAAGAAAAACACTCACATGCAAATATCAATTATCTTGATCTTAGTTGAAACCTAGGTTTCTTGATGAAAAAAAAATCGATTATTGCAATTTTCTCTATAAATAACGAACTACTCTTTTATTTTAAGAGTGACTTCATTTTGCATCAGATAATAAAGTTCTTTATAGAGAGTATGTGAGATGCGAAAATTCAAAAAGATGTTGAATCAACTAGTTTACATAATTCATGGAGCTTATCATGATTCTCTTTCTTGGGTATCATGGAATCATCATCATTGAATAGATAAGTGAATTTCAATTTGTGCATCTATCACAAACATCAAATGATACCATTCCTTTTCTACAAGTTTTGTTTATGTGTCTCTTGAAAAGGTTGTTCTCAAGTGTGTCTTTGTAGAAGGTATTTCTACAACACAAACAATTGATTATTTGGTACAAATGAGAGAAATAGGGTAAACTTCCTTTACCCTTAAAGCTCCCAAAGAAACTGATGAAAAAATCAAGAAAAAATGAAGACTTTGAGCTCCAAAAAGACTTATTTAGACTAATATCAACCCAAGATTAACTTAAACAAACTTTGTGAAAGAAAAATGAAAAAAATAAAGTGAGAATTAAGAGAGTCATTCACATAGCATAGGAGAAGTAAAAGTTGGAAAAAAAAAACTCACCAAACCCTTGATTTAATGAAGTAAAATGTAAGCATAATGGAATTCAAGTGATGGAGAAGCCTTAGGACTTGAAGCTTCAAGCATTTTTAGTGTGTAAGAGAAGAAAATACGGTGGAAAAAGATGGAAGGGGGTTGTAGTTCAGACTTGGAGAAGAGAAAGTGTTTTTTAAGGTACAAATGAAAAATGAAAGGAAAAATGAGGGTGTAGAAGGATTTTAGGGTTAGATTTATGTGTCTTGAGGTTTTGTAATGCGCAATAAAAATAAAAAACTCCTTACTAAATGGGTTAGTGATCTTTAACAACCCTTTCACATCCAATGGGGTTGCTTGATTAAAAAATATGTTATTTGGGTGAAGGTGTTAGAACCTTGATTGGAGACAAAAAATATTTTTTCAAAATTTGAGAAAAGCTTTCTAATTAATTTAAATTAATGATTCTAATGACTAAGGGCATTCAAAAAATCAAATCAAACCATAAAAATCAAACCATTTTTCAAAAATAGTCCAATTTGGTTCGATTCGGGCGAACATTTTTCCAGTTTGATTCTATTCGAGCAATCTATTTTTCAATTCGATTCTTTGTGTTGAATTGAACTATGAACACTTTAGGAGTGCTTAAAAAATTAAACCAAATCGAATTTTTTGAGAATTGAATCGAACTATTTAAAAAAAATCAAAATGAACTATTTTTAAAAAAATGGTTTAATTCTGTTTAGGCAATCTATTTTCCATTTTGGTTCAAGCTAACTATTTTCCAGTTCAATTTAGTTCGATTTGGGCAAACCATTGTTCGATTTAGTTCAGTTTGGTTCTTTGTGTTGAACCATACCATGGGCATCCTTACTAATGATTCAATTAACATGTTAATGACATGGAAGGGTAAAATAGTCATTAACACGAGTGAGGATTGATCCATGATATTTTTCCTAGTTTATATAGGTTTTTCATAAAAGGCACGTTTGATTCTGGATAAATTGTATTATTTTAATCCGCAGTGTCTAAATTAATCTAAAATTTTACAAAAGCTTAACTATAATTAATAATGACTGATCATAATAATTACTATGGAATATTTGATTGTCTACTTACTAATAACAATACAAGCTTTTACTATATGTTTTACAATGCCATCCAAGTTTTAGTTGAATTAACAGTTGAAACTTATACAAAAATTCACAGTAAATTCATTCATTTAAATTTTATTATTTAAATTATTGTTTCAATTGTAATTGTGATCAATCAAGTTAAAAAAAGATTACTGAGAATCAGAATATTACATTTTCACATTAAAAAAGTATTATTATGCAAAAAAAAATTAGGTTAAGTTTTTTTTCTTTAGAATTTAATTTTATATTTTTTCCTTTTTCTTTTCTTTCCTATAGATATCTCTACTATTATTATTTTGGGTTTTTTTATGTGTTATCTTTTCAATTTTTTTATTTGATTTCTCTAAGTTGTGCTTCTATTTTTTTTATTCTCTTAGATTTTTTTTTCATTTCTTTCTAATATTTAACATTTTAAGTTTGGTTGTTGACATTATTTTTAACTTTACAGTTTTTATTATTAAAACAAAGCAAAATCTTTAAAAGATGGAGTTTTATAAAAAAAAAAATCTTATTGGTATGGACCACGTGTATCTTTCAGGAGATGTATATATAACTCGAGATCATTGGTTAAATTGGAACAATCCCGCACCAATTGATCTACACCATATATAGGCTAAAATATATTTTTAGTCCTATATCTTTTTAATAAAATTTGTTTTAGTCCTTACATTTTAAAAGATTCATTTCGGTCAATTATCTTTTAAATTTGGGTCAATGTTGTCCTTTATTTAGCTTGAAACTAACATTGTTAGTGTTTTGTATAATAATTAATTTTTAAATAATTAAGTTTATCATAGTGACGATTTTTTACCATCGCTATAATATTTAAAATTTGAAAAAATTTAAAAATTATAAGGAAAAAAGAGCAAGTGTGCATGAGGGGTTCATCAATTCAAACAAATGAACTTTTTCTTAATCAATTTATCACATGAATTAAGGGGTTTTGTTATCCTATGGGAGCGTTTGGTAGGAGAGAAGTTTTTGGTTTTTGATTTAAACTTTTTTTACTGCAGTAAAAATTAAAAATATCACATTACTCTTATTAGATTATTTAATACTTTAAATTATTAAAGTTCCTTTTCACAAAAAAAAAATGCAAAAAGTTCCAAATTCTATTGTTACAATTCATAGATATGAGCTTCCATGACCGAAATCTCTTAAAAGCATGTTAAAGAAGAACAACTCTAGCTAAGGTCTTTACGAGGACATTGTTAGACGGATTGGCAAGCGCACCAGTCGCACAAGTAGTAAATGGATAAGTTCAAGTATTGTTTTCCCAAGGGATTTGCTTGATATAGACAATGTTCACATAAATACTAGCTAGACTGAACTGGTTTTCACAAGAAAGCGATAAAAACGTAAACTTTGGTTGGTTTTGTGAAAGATTATAACAGAACTAATGCATAACAGAAATAAAGAAGATATTTTTGTGGTTTTTAAGATAAAACATAGCAGTAGAAAGATGTTAAAACAGATAAATGAAGATGTTACAGGGGTTAGATCTCACCATTCTCTACTCTCTTCTTGCATGCACACAATATACATTCCATTTGCATTTAAATGTTAAAATCAGTCAATAAAACATTCTCAGCCCTAATTCCTTAGGTGCAAAGAGTCTTAGATTACTCCCCCAAGCCTTGATTCCTCAACAACTTAACGAAGCAACTAGCTTTAAGTCTAGAGACCACAAGATAACCCATGAACTAAGCTCCATTCCTAGACACGAAGTTCATGAGGTATATTGCTTCAGTTCTAGACAACGAAAGTGTTTCCCAACAACAATCATGTCCAAGGATCATGCTATGGGTGATCAAGCCACAACAAGCTTTAAGAAAAGAAGCAAAATACTAACTTTAAACACAAATATGCAGAATATATATAGATAATATCAAAAGATACAAGAGAGTTTTGAGAATGGTTACATCTAATCCCTAACAACTAAAGAAATCAGCCACTCATGGGAATGAGCAGCTGGAAAATACACATGGAGGGGAAGGAGATGAAGAGAAAACTAAGAACTAAAGAGAGAGCTTTTCTCTCTTACTAAACAGTACAAAACGAGCTACAGAGACTACTGCTAAGAAAAATGTCCAAGCTCCCTAAACTTCTAAGGGTCAGTCCTTTATATACATGTGCAGAATTTCTCCAAAGTGACATTTGGCTCAGCCAGGGATTTTGGCTTGGCTGATTTGAAATTTCTGCACTTCAACAGATTTCTCTTGCAAAGGACCTTCCACTGCTTCCAAAGCTCAGAATGTAGCTCCCAAACGTGTTCTTCAACTTCAATCTCCAATTCCTACAAAAAGTGGGGCAAAACACTAAGACATAACCATAAAACTAGAAAAACTAAAGAAATTCTAACTAAATTGCAATATTAACAGAAATTGAGTAAAACAACACTCTAAATGAGAGAAAAAGATAGATAATTGCCTTAAAAACAACTTGAAAAGTAAGTAATTATAGCAACTAACAACTCCCCCAAACTTGGAGTTTTGCTTGTCCTCAAGCAAAAGACAACAACTAACTAACTAACTAACTAAACTGAAAATAACTACCACTAAAACAGAAATCATGGATCAAGATCAATCCCATCCTAACAAATCCAAAACATGCTTCCTTCTAAGAATTGAAAAGGACCAAACCAATGATTCGAATTTCAAGCATGGTGCCTTGAACCGAAACCATAACAAGGATGCAAGTACCTAATTTCTCAAGAAATGAACCAAGCATAACAATCAAAATTTGACAAAATCCAATAATGTTTGATTCTTTTCACTCAAGTGTCTCACTCAAGTACCAATTGATTTAGGTGTTGAATTCTCTTACAGTCAACACACAATGGCAACCATAAATCAGTTTTGCTTTCCTTCTCAATGTAACAAAATTATGCACAAAAATTAAGATCACAAGGACTTGATCAAGGTCTGAAATGTGGCTAGGCTTGAAAGGAACTTGGTTTTTCTAGATATACAAAACACCATGAGATAAAGAGAGCAATCAATGAATTTTTCAGATTTTCCCAATCCCTCTTATTTACTCACAATGGTAAAGATACCAACTCCTTGCATTTCTCACATTTAAGCTCAAGAAAATGCCACCATAAACACAACAAGTATCACAGCTTTTATTTATTTTTGTTTTCCTTGATCTTCTTTTTCTTTTTCTTTTTTGTGTTTTTTTTTAAAAAAAAACACAAACAGCTATGACACTTCTTTCAATTGAATGAAAGTGACCTACAATTGTTCCCAAGTTCTTCCTTTCATGCAAGATTTCCCCCAAACTTATTCTAAACCCAACACATGCAATTGCTCTCATATCCAATGGTAAGGAAAGTGAATTGTTTTTCATTTAAGCTCATGGGTTATCATGACAGAAATTAATTTCAATTAAGGCTCAAAGGGGCTGCACAAAAAGGATGACAAAAACAGGGAAGGCTTTTTGGCTCTAGGCTTTATAATCATCAAACAAAATTTGCCTTGATCATTTCTTTATTAACGTGCAAGAATTATCACAAGAGAATTATTCAAAACCAACAGTGGTGCCAAAGGTGGCACTCATAATCATTTGAGACAACACACAACTCACAAGAATCATTTCTCAAACATTCTCAAATCTGTCCTCACAATCAAATCATGCTTGAAACTTTTCTCAAAAACATACATGCATCCAAGCTATGCTAACGAAACGCGCAGCCACAAAAATTGATCAAATCAAGGTTTTGCAAACGCATTTTTCTTTTAAAAAGTGCGGGAAGCAAGCTAGGAAAACGAACGATGGGATTTTTCTAAAAACATGAAACAACCACAACATTAACATTAAACTTGCAAACACAACAAAAGTACCAAGTTCAGCAAACAACAAGGCCTTGGCCAACATCACCAAAATAACAACTAAACTAACAGCAAACCCACAAAGTAGCTAACCATGCACTGAAATTAAAATACTGAATTAATAAAAGCAGAAAATTAAATTGTCCTGGTAAAACGGGGATTAAACAAACAAATCCCCCATCAAACATCATCGTCTTCCTCTGCCTCAGAACTGCCATACTCCTCTTCTTCCTCTTCAGTTCCTTCTTCCTCCACTTCACTTTCCTCCTCTGCCAAGACCTCATCCTCAGCTGCAGCTTCTGTTCCTTGATCACCAACCTCTGCATCACCAGCAGCCGCACCTTCTGGGGCATCAGCAGCTCCAGCACCCCCCAAAAATGGAGGTCTGTCCCCAGGCCATGCAATCACAACTTTAAACTCAAAAGGGGTTGGCCAATGGAGACGACCATGAGGCCGCGGTGCTGCAGGGGTTAGATAATAGTAAATGGAAGCATTTAAATTCTGTTGGCCACGATGAATCGCTGCCAACTGCTGGAAAAGGAAAATGAAAGCAGTTGCTAATTGGGATTTGTTAAACGGCTCCACCGCAGGAGGAATGGGAGGCTGAGGTCCATCCACTTCCGCGGGGTTGCGACAATGCTGGTCAATGAAGCGCATGTTGAGTGGTTCCCGGAGGTTAAGGAGGGGAGGCCGGCGGACATTCACTCTGTGGCTCTCACATAATGCAGTGATAAGGGCTGGAAACCCGAGAGGCCTTGGTGGAGAGGTAGGAGCTTTGGCAGTCTCAAATTTATGCATTTCTCTTGATATTATCCTCCCAATGTTGATGTCAATGTTGTTCATGATGCAATACACTATGAAGGCCCGTGACATGCTGAGCTCTGAAGTATGGGTGGTAGGTGTAATGTTAGAGAAGAGAAATGAGGCCCAAATCTGAGATATGGTTTTCAAAGCTGCCCTCTTGAAGCGTAGGGCCTTCCCCGCGTCATTTTCTACAAAAGAACGCCCTAGAATGCAGAGGTTATTGCTCACAGCAGTGTTGGTAACAGGGGTTCTCCTAGTAGACATCAAGAAATAGCCATAGTCTTGGCTGTTGGGATCGGTGAAGTCATTGGCCAGAAACCGATTGATGGAAAGAGCATCATAGTAGACAAAGCAACCCCTCACCCAAGACCTACGGCTAGGATCGCTGGTACGCCTGGGAATAGCATTCGCATAGAACTCGCGCACCACTTCCTCATTGATCTTGAGGTGGAAGTTGGTAAGTTTCTACCACTTCCTTCGAATGATTTCATCTTGGAATTCCTGGAAATCTCCAGCCAGCAGTTGCACTTCTCGTTCCTTGATCAAGCTTCTATTGGCGTTGTTCTTGAACCGCTCCTGATTAGGGGGAGCAAGCAAGCGGTTCTTTTGCAAAGGTTCACGTGGAGTTTGAGGCTGTGGTGGTGGAGGTGGAATCTCTTCCACTTCATCATCCTCTCGTGAGGCTTGAGGAGGAGCACGGGAAGAAGAACCTCTCCTTGTGACTCTTTGCTTCTTGGCAGAGGGGGTTGAATCATCAGCAGGTTGCTTGTGCTTAGGAGCCATGGCTACAAAATAGAACAGAAACAAAACAGAATAGAACAGAAGGCACGAGAATGAAATGAGTCAGTGACACAAATAAGAAACAAGAAACAGAAGAGTAAGTTAAGACATAAATCACAACATAATTGAAACACAATACGTATAAAAGAAAAGAAAAGCAGAAAAAGAAATTGATGAAAAGCTAAAAGGAGAACTGAGAATCCACAAAACAACAAGGAAATTTCGGCATGCGCAAGTGCAGGAGCAGAAAATGCACACAGCAATGTGCAGGGAATTTGGCTTAGCATCCACAGGATGGCTTTGCCAAATTCCACTAATCTAATACTTTTAAAATTTTGCAGAAAAAAGAAGTGGTTCCAGCACTTGTGGTTGACGAATTAAACAAGAAAGCAAGAGTGGTCCCAGATCTCAGTTAGTAAAAAACACACGTGCAAACAAGAATAAAAACAAAAAGAAAAAGACAAAGGGGTGCTTGTTGGGTAAAACAGAGAATTCACAAAGGGCCATGTGCTCCCCTTTAGCACACAGAAGCAGCAGTAAACAGAAGAATATTAAACAAGATACAACAGCATAGGGACCCAAGACGTGGTCCCAAAACACAGAAAAAGACAAGATCTAGACAGATCCATAAGTTAAAACAAGAACAGACCCGAAAAAGTCAAAAACAAAAGGAATAACAGAAGATTTCCTACAAGATGAACAGAAAACACATAAGGGGAAAAGGGAAAACAAACACGTGACTACCTCCAATAGGGAAAGATATCGCAAAAAGGCACGAACAACAGAAAACACACAAAAAGGTTGCACTTTTTCAACAACCAAAGGTAGAAAAAGACATACCACTCAAGGGAAACTTCAGAACAAAAGCTAGAAAAGAAGGTTCTAGCAAAAGCTTAGATCTTTGTCAGTGAAAAAGTGAAGAAAACAGAAAACCCAAACACAAAAGGTCTAAGCTTTAACATGAAAACACAAACATAACCAAACAATGCATATGCTTCCAAAAGTTGCAACAGAGAAAAATAAAATAAAATAAAATAACAGAAAAACACATTCATGAAAAACAAAGGATCCTAGGATCTTTTCCAGAAAAGAGATGAAAATCACAATAGACAAGGGAGCAAAAATCGCGGAAGAAACACTCACGCGTGGACAGAAACGGCGGTGCTCGAGGTGGAGATGGAGAGTAGACCGAGAGGGAGGAGTCACAGTCCTAGTGATGGATGGTGAGTTTAGGGATGAAGCAAGTTGTAAGCTTAGAGGTATGATGGGATTGTAAGAGTAGGAATGAGTGGAGAGTTGAAGGGTTGGGAGCCTAGGGACAGACGTGAGGGTGTGGAGAAAAGGTAGGAAAGGTGAAAAGTTAAGTCTGATTTGTGGAAGGGTTGAAAGTAGGTAGTTGTAATAAAGTGTCAGAAAATTCTGATTGGAGGGGAAGATGGGTGAGGCGACGTGATTGGAGGAAAAGAGAGGTGAATAAGAAAAGGTAACAGTAGTGCTATAGGGAAACGTGACTGGGAAGGGTAGAGACGTTATGGGGTAAATCAAAGGTCTTGGAACGCGGGAAAAATTTGAAAAAGATCAGAGGGTCTGAAAAAGTGGAAAACAGCTTAGCCATGAGGCATGGCTTGGCAGAAAGCACGAATTTGGATAGGGATCACAAAGTGGCTTTTGGCTTAACCATGGAACGTGGCTAGACTAAAAAAATGCATGGAATTGAAATTGTTGCTTCCAGTGGTTTTGGCTTGGAGCCAGTATCAGTGGCTTGAGCCAAAAGTCACTTAAAGACGATTTTTGCACAGACATAACCAAAATGCGAATTATGTAGGAGTGAGCCTAAGTACTGCAATGTAACAGGCAATTGGGATGTATGCAACTACAGAATAATGCTTCTAAATGATCACATTACAAAGAAACAAAATTAACACAAACAGCACACAAAATTCACACAGGGATAAAACAAATGAACTCTAAATGATCAAAACACATAACTAACTAAATTTAACAATTCAAAATGCAGAATGCAGAAGTAAAATGGTAAGAAAACTGGGTTGCCTCCCAGGTAGCGATCTTTTAATGTCATTAGCTTGACATTTGGTGACCTCAAGGGTCACTTAGATGCAAAATTGTGGCCAGCCTCTCAATTTCACCCCCCAAATAGGGCTTTAATCTCTGACCATTGACTGTCCAGTTTCTTCCTGTTGAAGGATCCTCCAAAATAACAGCACCATGAGGCTTCACCTCCTTAATGATGAAAGGGCCAGACCATTTGGACTTAAGCTTGCCTAGAAATAATTTCAGCCTTGAATTGAACAACAGAACTTTTTGATTAGGCCGCAAGTCTCTCTTTACAAGCTTTTTGTCATGATAGGCCTTGACTTTCTGTTTGTAGTGCTTTGAAGACTCATATGCATTGAGTCTCATCTCCTCTAACTCATGAAGTTGGATCTTCCTCTTCTCACCAGCCAAGGACTGATCAAAATTAAGGAATTTAAGAGCCCAATAAGCTTTGCGATCCAATTCCACAAGGAGATGACAAGCTTTGCCATAGACCATTTGGAATGGAGATAGGCCAATTGGAGTCTTGAATGCAGTCCTATATGCCCATAGAGCATCATCAAGCTTTACAGCCCAATCCTTTCTTGAAGAAGCAACTGTCTTCTCAAGGATCCTCTTAATTTCTCTATTTGAAACCTCAGCTTGACCATTGGTTTGAGGATGGTAAGGAGAAGCTACTTTATGTTTGACTCCATAATGCTCCAAGACTTTCTTCAATTGTGCATTACAAAAATGGGAGCCTCCATCACTGATTAAAACTCTGGGAACACCAAACCGAGAGAAGATATTCTTCTTGAGAAATTTAATGACTATTTTGGAGTCGCTTTTGGGGCAAGCAACAGCATCTACCCACTTTGAAACATAGTCAACAACCACCAAAATGTATTCATTGGAGAAAGATGAAGGTAAGGGGCCAACAAAATCTATACCCCAGCAATCAAAGACCTCCACTTCTAGAATGTTTTGAAGTGGCATCTCATTCCTTCTTGATATCCCTCCGGTTCTTTGGCATTTATCACAGCTTTGCACATGCTCATGAGCATCTTTAAAAATTGTAGACCAATAGAATCCAGACTGGAGGACCTTTGCAGCAGTCCTCTCTCCACTGTAGTGCCCTCCATAAGGTGAATTGTGGCAGTGCCACAAGATGTTCCTTGCTTCCTCCTTAGCAACACACCTTCTAAGTAAATTGTCAGCTCTAATTTTGAATAAATGAGGATCATCCCACACATAGAAGCGAGAATCCTTGAAAAATTTCTTCCTTTGGTGCCAATTCATGTTTGCTGGAATAATTCCACCAGCTTTATAGTTAGCCATATCCGCAAACCATGACCTTTCTTGCACCACAAGCAATTTCTCATCAGGAAACTCATCCAGAATTTCTTTCTCAATAGTGGTCACCTCATCATTCACAAGCCATGACAAGTGATCGGCAACTTGGTTTTCACTTCCTTTCTTGTCCCTAATTTCAAGATCAAATTCCTGCAGCAACAAAACCCAACGAATGAGTCTAGGCTTGGAATCGGGTTTGGACAGCAAGTATTTAATTGCAGCATGATCTGTGTACACAACTACTTTAGAGCCAATTAAATAAGACAGAAAATTTTCCAAAGCATACACTATTGCTAGCAACTCTTTTTCAGTTGTTGCATAATTCACTTGGTGTTCATTGAGCACCTTGCTAGCATAATGTATGGGATGAAAAATTTTATTCTTTCTTTGGCCTAGGACAACCCCTACTGCATAATCACTAGCATCACACATGAGTTCAAAATCAATTTTCCAATTAGGTGCAGTGAGTATAGGAGCAGAGACTAAACTAGACTTCAAAAATTTAAAAGCATTTAAACATTCAGCATCAAAATTAAATGGTGTGTCCTTATTCAGCAAATTGCTCAATGGTTTGGCAATTTTGGAGAAATCTTTGATGAAGCGCCTATAGAATCCAGCATGTCCAAGGAAGCTTCGAATTCCTTTCACATTTGCTGGTGGTGGGAGCTTTTCAATTACATTTACTTTGGCTTTGTCAACTTCAATTCCTCTTGCTGAAATTTTGTGGCCAAGAACAATTCCTTCGGTCATCATGAAATGGCATTTCTCCCAATTAAGAATGAGATTTGTCTCAGCACACCTCTTCAAAACAGTTTCCAAGTTTGACAAGCACAATTCAAATGATCCACCAAAAACAGAAAAGTCATCCATGAAGACTTCTATGCATTTCTCCACCAAATCCGAGAAGATAGCTAGCATACACCTTTGGAAAGTGGCAGGTGCATTGCATAGCCCAAATGGCATCTTCCTATATGCGAAGACTCCAAAAGGACAAGTGAAGGTTGTCTTCTCTTGGTTAGGATCCACAGCGATTTGATTATAGCCTGAGTAACCATCCAAAAAGCAATAGAAAGCTTGGCCAGCTAATCTTTCAACATTTGATCCATGAAAGGAAGGGGAAAATGATCCTTCCTTGTTGCTTTGTTGAGCTTTCTATAGTTTATGCACATTCTCCATCCCGTGACAGTTCTTGTAGGAATTAATTCATTCTTCTCATTGCGGATAACTGTCATGCCCCCCTTTTTAGGAACAACTTGCACAGGGCTCACCCATGCACTGTCGGATATAGGGTAGATCAATCAAGCTTCCAAGAGCTTTAAGACTTCCTTTCTCACTTCTTCCTTCATCACAGGATTGAGTCTTCTTTGAGGTTGAGCCACAGGTTTAAAATCATCTTCCATGAAGATCAGATGCATGCAATAAGAAGGACTTATCCCTTTGAGATCAGAGATAGACCATCCAATGGCTCCTTTGTTAGCCTTCAAAACCTCAATTAATTTTTCTTCCTCTGCAGTAGATAAGGAATTGCTAATGATGACTGGTTTGCCACCATTTTCTTCAAGGAAGACATACTTCAAATGTGGAGGCAGCACCTTCAATTCAGGCTTGGTTTCCTCCACCTTCTCATCTTTCTTTAAATTTTCAACAAATTCTTTATTTGGAGGAATTTCCTTCAATGTATCCAGGCTCTTCAAGCATTCCTCAATTTCCCTCTCTTCCTCCTCATTGAGTAACTCAAATGCATCAATTAAAGCTTTCTCAAGAGGAGTGGAACTAGACACTTGCTTTCTAGAGGTGGTAGAAATTTCATCAAGAATGTCCACTCTAAAGCATGATTTATCTTCACTAGGGTGCTGCATAGCTTCAAACACATTAAAAGTGACTTCTTCATCTTGCACCCTCATCTTGAATTTGCCATCACTAACATCAATCAAGGCACGGGCTGTCATCATAAATGGTCTCCCCAAAATGAGAGGAACTTCAGCATCCTCTTCCATATCCATAATTACAAAGTCAGCTAGGAATATAAATTTGTCCACCTTCACTAGCAAATCTTCAACAACTCCATATGGAAGCTTAATGGTACGGTCTGCTAGTTGAAGTGTCATCCTTGTAGGCTTGATTTCTACATCCCTCACTTTGCTAAGCATGGACAGTGGCATAAGATTGATGCTTGCTCCCAAATCTAACAAAGCTTTTCCGATGGACAGATTTCCAATGGTGCAGGGAATGGTAAAGCTACCAAGATCTTTGTGCTTGAAAGGCAATGGCTTTTGAATTATAGCACTACATCCAGCTTCTAATTCAATTGTATCTTTCTTAATGTACTTTTTCTTCTTGGTGAGGAGTTCCTTCATGAACTTGGCATAAGTAGCAATTTGCTCAAGTGCATCCGAGAAAGGTAGATTGATTTGCAATCTCTTGAAGATGTCTAAGAAACGTGCAAACTGCCTTTCTCTGTCCTTCCTTGTTGGCACATGAGGATAGGGTAATCCTTGTGGAGGAACAGAATTTGACTCCTTCTTCTTCTTCTCTTCTCGCACCCTCTGGTGTTTAGTCATTGTTGGCTTAGCCACCTCACTGTTTTCGCTTTTTTCTGCATTTTTCTCACTGATTTTCTCACTCTCACTCGATTCTTTTTCACTCAGCTCATTTTTTTCTTCCTTAGCATCTTTTACAGCCTCCACAACTACCTCTTGCTCACTTTTTTCTCTACTCAAATCTCCCACAATTGTACCTCTTCTTGTAGTTATAGCCTTACATTGCTCCTTGGGGTTTGCTTGAGTGTTGGCTGAAAATGCTCCATTTTTAAGTTCTGCCAAATCTTTAGCAAATTGTCCCATCTGCACCTCAATATTTTTTATGGAAGAATCCGTGTTCTTTTGGTTGGTTAGAGAGACTTGCATGAATTGATTGAGAGTGTCCTCCAACTTAGAAACACGGTCTTGATGAAGAGGTTGGTATTGTTGTTGATGACTTTGGTAAGGAGGTCTGTTCGAAGGGCCAACTTCTTGCTTCCAACCAGCATTGTTGTTTCTCCAACCTTGATTGAAAGGTTGAGCATAAGAATTGCCTTGCCGATTTTGGTTCCCCATATAATTAATTTCTTCTTGGGAACTTGGTGGCGTGATGCATTGGCCACTTGAATGGCCACCTCCACAAAGTTCACAGCAAAGAACTTGTTGAGTGTTGGATTGAATAGCTTGTAAGCCTTGGAGCTGTTGAGGCATCTTAGCAAGTTGCTTGGTGAGTGCATCAAGTTGTTGCGTGAGAAGCTTATTTTGAGCTAGGAGGGCATCTTGAGAATTTAATTCAAGAACTCCTCTCTTCTGCACTTGCATGGGAGTTCTGTCATGCTGCACCTCATAGTCATTAGAGGCCATATTTTTAATAATTTCCTTAGCCTCATCCGGTGTTTTGTACATGATTTTGCTTCCAGCTGAAGCATCAAGCATAAGCTTTGTTTGCGGTCTAAGTCCAGCCAAAAAAGTGTTGATTTGAGCTGCCTCATTGAAACCATGAGCTGGACATTTCCTTATCAGGCCATTGAATCTCTCCCATGCTTCACACAAGGGTTCATCAGCTCCTTGAGTGAAAGTAGAGATAGTTGTCTTCCTTTGGTTGATCTTGGATTGAGGAAAGAAACGATTCAGAAATCTGTCAACCAGCTCGTCCCAAGTCAAGGGAGTGTTAGGAGGAATGGCTCTGTACCAATCATTTGTCTTTCCATCAAGAGAGAATGGAAAAAGACTGATCCGGATATAATCATCATTAACTTGATGTAGCTTCACAGTGTTGTAGATATCAACAAAAGTAGTCAAATGAGCATAAGGGTCTTCTTGGTCAAGACCATGGAGCTTGTTTTGCTGAATCAAGTGGATGAGAGATGCCTTCATTTCAACATTGTAAGCCTGCACCTCTGGTCTGACAATGGTGTTGAAGAATCTCGGCCCTGTGTTGGCACAATAATCGTTCAAAGTACGCCTTGGTTGATTCACTTCTCCCTCATCTGCCATAATGAAGTCTGCTTCTTCAGGAATGGATGTCAAAGACAGATCTGGTGAAATAGGAGAAAGGGGTTCTTGGCTAGCAAGTCTTTCTAGAGCCTTCCTCTTCCTTGTCCAGTTGTTGGTTTGTCTTGCTGTCCTTTCAATCTCCGGGTCGAAATACAAAGGATCAGCTGAACTTCTTGTGTGCATAAACAAAGAAAAAGAAAACAGAACACTAGAACAGAAAGTTAGCACAAGAAAACAACAACCACAACAGAAATAAAAACACAAAGAATAAAAGAATAAAGAAAAAGCCTAGGATAATATGAATGTGAAGTTGCCTAATATTCAGATGCAAATCCCCGGCAACGGCACCAAAAACTTGTTAGACGGATTGGCAAGCGCACCAGTCGCACAAGTAGTAAATGGATAAGTCCAAGTATCGTTTTCCCAAGGGATTTGCTTGATATAGGCAATGTTCACATAAATACTAGCTAGACTGAATTGGTTTTCACAAGAAAGCGATAAAAACGTAAACTTTGGTTGGTTTTGTGAAAGATTATAACAGAACTAATGCAGAACAGAAATAAAGAAGATATTTTTGTGGTTTTTAAGATAAAACACAGCAATAGAAAGATGTTAAAACAAATAAATGAAGATGTTGCAGGGGTTAGATCTCACCATTCTCTACTCTCTTCTTGCATGCACACAATATACATTCCATTTGCATTTAAATGTTAAAATCAGTCAATAAAACATTCTCAGCCTTAATTCCTTAGGTGCAGAGAGTCTTAGATTACTCCCCCAAGCCTTGCTTCCTCAACAACTTAACGAAGCAACTAGCTTTAAGTCTAGAGACCACAAGATAACCATGAACTAAGCTCCATTCCTAGACACGAAGTTCATGAGGTATATTGCTTCAGTTCTAGACAACGAAAGTGTTTCCCAACAACAGTCATGTCCAAGGATCATGCTATGGGTGACCAAGCCACAACAAGCTTTAAGAAAAGAAGCAAAATACTAACTTTAAATACAAATATGCAGAATATATATAGATAATATCAAAAGATACAAGAGAGTTTTGAGAATGGTTACATCTAATCCCTAACAACTAAAGAAATCAGCCACTCATGGGAATGAGCAGCTGGAAAATACACATGGAGGGGAAGGAGATGAAGAGAAAACTAAGAACTAAAGAGAGAGCTTTTCTCTCTTACTAAACAGTACAAAACGAGCTACAGAGACTACTGCTAAGAAAAATGTCCAAGCTCCCTAAACTTCTAAGGGTCAGTCCTTTATATACATGTGCAGAATTTCTCCAAAGTGACATTTGGCTCAACCAGGGATTTTGGCTTGGCTGATTTGAAATTTCTGCACTTCAACAGATTTCTCTTGCAAAGGACCTTCCACTGCTTCCAAAGCTCAGAATGTAGCTCCCAAACGTGTTCTTCAACTTCAATCTCCAATTCCTACAAAAAGTGGGGCAAAACACTAAGACATAACCATAAAACTAGAAAAACTAAAGAAATTCTAACTAAATTGCAATATTAACAGAAATTGAGTAAAACAACACTCTAAATGAGAGAAAAAGATAGATAATTGCCTTAAAAACTACTTGAAAAGTAAGTAATTATAACAACTAACAGACATCTAGTAAAAGATACATGGCTTTATCAACCAGCAAGGCAAATCTGACAAAGTGAACTAGAAGTAAATGATCCCTAATCAACAATATTTCCATCTTTCCACAAATAGGAATTAATAGCAATTCCATGATAACATATAGTTTAGTTTTATCAACATTTCTCTGATAACTAATAATCTAAACGACATACATGTAAATATTCATTTTGATGTAAAGTGATAGAACTGGATCAGATTTATGAGTAAAAGTACGGATCTTTATTGATGAAGCCTATTTCCAAGATTTGAAACCTGAAACTATACAAAGAATAAATGACCAACTATTATATACCCCCCTCTCTCTCTCTCCTATTTATAGGGCAACATGCCTTATTTCTATAATTAATCCAGCCCTTAACTAACTAACTAATGGGTATCTATCATATAACATCATTTCATATGAGAAGGGTTGGAGGATGAGGGAGATAGTGTTAGAGCTTCTTCACCACCTTTTTGTGAATAGAAACTGTTGCTTCTCCAGTTAACAAATAGGTTGGATAATGTTCTTCGTGAGTGAAGTTCACTTGATTTTGATTTTTGTCTTCTGGGTTTTCAACTTTATTTTGACCTTTTAACTTAGTCTCCGACCATTTAAATTTCAGGTCATAGTTAAAGAGTTTGACTTTTGCAATAAATCAGGTATAAACTTTTGGCATTTTTAGTTAGAAATTAAAAGTAATAACTTACTAACGAGCTTATTTATAGCAAACACTTCCCCTAACAAATACTTTGTAGCCCTCAGCTCAGTTTCTTTTATCCGTTTATATGGGGATGTCTTATTGAAGTTCTGGAAACAAGTACGTATCATCTAGAATTAAGACTCATGCTGCAATATAAACAGGTACGTAGTTTTAACATCTGAAAGAAGAGAATTTCACTAAAACATCATTTACAATGTAGAAACAGCACGTGTTAGATTAACAGTAGTGTATATATTCCTAACTAACATGGTTAGCTAGCCTACATAAAACTAACAAGCAGAAAAGACTATGGACAATCAGACCCAACCCGAGACCATGCTATCATCATTCTTCCACTGGTTTTGGACCTTCACAAGACCTTGACACCGACTCAAAAAGTTTTTCGATCTCCGGCGCGCATCTTATGAAACTCTGGTTCCAGAAATTGTACCTAGGATTCTGGCAAATGACAAGAAAAAATTACGGACAAAAGCAAAGAGATTTGGTTAATAACCTGTGGAGGATTCATGTGATAGAGAAAATTACACAAGCAATAAAAGAATATACCTTGATCAGCTCAAAAAAAGTAATGAGGAGGCCCCACGGATGAGGGCGGTTAAAAATTAGGCGTTCTAACAAGACTCTGGTAATTTGTTCTTGGATAACTTCCTGCTATGTCAAAACATGAATATCCAGTTAAATATATGCTATCCAGACCATATAAAACATAATTGGAAACACAAGTTTATTAGAAGCACAAAACAGGCTTGACTTGAATTTGTTTGATTTAGCTAAAGATAAAAACATGCCACAAGTTTAGATGTACCTGGTTTGATTCTGCAAACAAGTTCAAAAGGATGATGGAAAAGTAGTGTGTATTAGTATTAGGATAACGCAGTTGGTTGGCCATAGCATTTAGGAAAAGGTAGCGCCCTTCAGTGTCCAAGTCCACAATTAGTGTCTGGAAAATGTCCAATGCAGCACCAACAGAAAATACGGCTAAGGGAAAAGCGTTTGCTGATGCTTGTGCATGGGGAAGCTGATGGATTGCCTATACCAAAACATAAAAAAATGTTATGTAACTAGTTACAGCTACAACTTATAGTCAGTCACAATTCAATTACTTATTTGTTACTTGTTGGTCTTCTAGTCTAAACTGGTAATTACCAGTTACAAATAGCTTGGATAATTATCTTTCTGTAGTGCTTTTAAACAATGGAGTAAAATCACAATTTCATAAATCAGAACTTCTCTGTTTTCTGGTTGCTTTTTATTTCTCTTTTCCATCTTATGCTTTCCAGTATTTTCTCTCATTTTCTATCTGGTTTTCATAAGCTTATAAAAAACAGTAAGAAATTACTCTTGAAGGATGGAAGCTAGACATAAACTCAAGGCAAATCTTCAATGTTGAATAATTCTCCTAACGAAAGAAGTTGTTGGCTCATGACACATTTACTAATATAAATACTATAAAAAAACAGCTGTTTTATGCATTATTTAGATAATTGCATTGTGACACAAGTCTACATATTAAAAAAAAGTTGAAAAAGAAGAAAGGATATAAATATGCTCCAACTCTAACATGGTTAGAACAAAAACTTCAGTAATTTTGAAACTCCAATCTAAAAATTTCAATCTTAGTCCAAAACATGTGGTTATTGACTCATTAATGCATTAATGCATTAATGCAGAGGAAAATATAAAAGGTTTCCAATTTAAAGTACCTGCATTCCTACATATAGCACAAGTGAGTTGATTAACAGCACATTGTATCGAGTCCCAGCAGAGGCAGCTTCGTTGGGTGAGAGAAGCAGCTTATCCTTCAGTTCAGATAAAAATGGAGAACGCTGCTGCCTTGTCTGCAAAAAATTTGATTGAACACTTGTAAATAAAATATAAGAAAGTAAAAAAAAAAAAAAACATTAATATAGAAATAGATAAGCTAAGCAAGACAATATGTAGCAGTGGCTGAGAACAAATAGATTGGAGTGAACAATTAAAGAAATAAAAGAAAATCTTCAGCAAAAAGAATTCACAAATTATAGACAAGCAACAAATGCAACAAACATAATCATTCTACTGAATTATGATAGAAAACCATCAATTAATAACAAACCAATTCAAAGAGGGATGGGGGAAGACCTTGAGGTATTCATCTACATCGGCCTTCATCTGCTTTGCTTCAAGTGCTGTATCAACCTCAGAAAGAATGCATGGCGATTGGGTTATTTCTTGAAGCAAATCAATCTGCATAAAGAAACACAAGGCAGTCATATCAACTACGTCAACTTAATGCTCCTTAACCATAACAAAATGTTTAAAGGGAAGTATGAGATTCTAAGACCTTCAAATTAGGAGTAGATGGATCTGGCAGCCTCATACCACGCGGAAATGCACTTAGAATGATATTCCTCATCTGTATGCAACTTGGAGGAATAACATCACAAAGGGTAAAGTGATAGTCACATAGAAACTCAGGGAAGTCATGAAGTAGCACTAAGAGCACCCTAAGTGTGCCTTTATAGAGGACACGAACCTGGTCATAAAAAAAATTTACAAAAAAGAATGTAGATGTAAGAAGTATTATTGAGCATAGACCCAGTTGGAAGCAAATAATTGAGGCAGAGATATAGACAAACCGGTTCTCCAAGTTCAGCATGCCTCAGAAAAGGCTCCATAAATTGGAACAGATCTACAAGCAACCTTTGGATATAAGGCCAACCTTTTTTACCATTATCAGTCAACATTTTTGGCATGAAGCTCCTATGACTAATCAACTCAAGCCATGCAAAACTGAAGAAACATTTCCACAAAGGAACCGAGTTATAAAATATCAAACAAAACAAGTATTAAAAATGGATATATATGATAAAAAGTGATTTGTAGACTTCGCAGACAAAGAATTGTTAAAAGAGAGCCATTAGGTTCAATTTATTACAGACAAAAATAATCAAATGAACTTAATAAAAGATACTCACTCCAAACAATGATAAATGCTAGCATCAAGATTCAAGACAATTAGCGTACATAATCATTCCAATATAGTATAGATGCAAAGCCAGTGAGAAATGGACTTTAGTATACATATACAAGTAACAAACTACTGCATTTTGTATTTCTCTCATCTAGGTACAAAGATAATGTGTTATCAGCTTATCATTGTGCATCATAACATACATGCAAAAGTTTCAAATTCTATTATTACAATTCCTAGATAAGAGCCACCATAACCATAATCGAAACCTTTTGAAAACATGCTAAAGAAGAACTCTAACTAAGGTTTCTCTACAAGTACATCAAGCAAAAGATACATGGATTTAGCAAGGAAAGATCCAACCTGAAAAGTAGAAGTAAATGATCCCTAATCAACAATATTTCCATCTTTCCACAAATAGGAATTGGAATTCTTAATGAATCCAGTAACATCAGCAATTCCATGATAACAGAACACATAAACAGTTAACAAGTCTACATTACAATCAAATAGCATTCCATTACTACATTATTATTAAACTTAAACCACAATACAGCCAACTATGAATCAAAGGTAGACAGTCCTAACCTGAATGCAGGAACTTTGAGGGGCTGCAAAGCATGAAATGCACTGGCAAAAGCAGTCAAAATCTGCAATACATGAAGTGGTATTAGTCAAACACTCATGCCTGTAATATTAACTTATTGGGTGCTGGAAGGGGGATTGAAATGCATTGGCAAAAGCAATCAAAATCAGCACAAACAAAATAACCAGCTTAATTGCCAGGTGATTACTGGTCAATCATAAAAGCATCTACTGATAAAATTCGACAGTTTCAAACTCACAAAACAAGTATTAACATTGTTATTGGGTATTAACAAGTTGAACCCACTTTTGTACCCGAAAATTAAACAAATAAAAATACTATTGAAGAAGTAAATGAAAGTGACAAACACCTTTGCACCATCAGTAACAGGCTCAAGTGAACCAAGATCTAGAAGCCAGTTGATGAATAATCTGAAAAGTGGCCTTGGATTAAAAGAGGCTTTCTTCTCCTCTGCATCTTTTATAATGAATTTCACAGTAACTGCCAGAATCTGCCATAAAGCAATGGGAAATATTAGACCACAATTATATAATTAATAAAGCACAAAAGAAAGAGAGAGACAATGCATTCAAATTTTAGTTTATTACACACCTTGGAAAGAAGAAAGAGTTTGTTTGATCCCTGTTCCAACAACCAACCAAACAGCTAAGATGCTAAGCTACCCAAAAGAAAATAAGAGAAACGAAAAAGATATACAGCTGACAACCTTCAAGATTGAGAAGACAAGCTTTGCATAAATATCAATTGCAAGAAATGACATTGTCGGCGGTTGAGATTGCAGTGACCCTGAATTAACCACCTCAGTGGATAAGCAACGTGCAACAGCTAGTTCCTGGAGGAAAAAACAAGGTTAAATCGACAATCCTGGTCTTTATTGGAAAAGAGTAACCAGCATGAAGAAAGAAATGCCACCATCAATAGTTGGAAAAAACGATCTGTAGCATCATCCCCCTTAAGCAGCCCATTCTGATGCAATTGTAAGATGAAGTGGGCAGAAGCTGTATCATTGGCACCAGGAAATTCACATATCCTATACCATTCTGTAAACAACATGGAAACCTACAATATGTGCATAATAAGTAATCATAGTTCAAATTTTGTTTCTGGTCCCATAAAGAGATAATTAAAGAAAGAATTTATACTAATATCCCTTTGCTAAACACAGGAAAAATAAAAGGCAAGCAATAAAGGAAAAACTATTCAACTTCAAGTATCATTCTGAAACTATATTGCTATATACCCAGCATTCAGAGAAAGATTGTTCTTATAATAGTCATTAGCAACAATCCCATATTATCTCAACAAGCATGTAGTATGAAATGCATCAGTATCAGATTTTAGGGCTTCCAAAATTTAGTTTTTAACAGTACAAAGTTTGGCAACAGACCAAAATTCATAAATAACTGGTTCTAAATGACAACTCTTGTGCCCAAGTGGAGACAGTGAATTTTTCAATTATTTTTGCATCATAACTTCACAAAATATAGAACTCTCACCCATTGTATTCATTCTCCTATCTATTCCCAAAGCTGATACATCTTACAAAGACACACACAAAAAGAAATAATCATACTTCTGAGAGCAATTTTAAGTTGTAATCAGCTCAAACTCTTCCATATTCATATACATGAATTATTCTACTCAGGTACTGCTGGAGGAAATGAAATCATAATCAAAGTGGCACAAGGCATCAGTATCCAACACAATTTGTGCAAAATAGCCATGCAACAAAATTCAAACTTATCTATTAATTTCAAGGTCAAGATACCTGCTTGCGGAACCCAGAAGGATCTGGTTCAACAGAACCTCCGCCGTTGAACTCTTCCCTGCTCGCATAACAAAATGTAGAACTGATACCTTGTCGATGCTTCCTTCTCAAAGAGAGTTGTTGACTAATCTCTGTATCAATGGTATTTATCGCCTATAAAATAGTAGATAGCATGAAAGGCAACAAGCTAGTAAATATTGGATTGAACAGATTAAGACTTACTAAGAAAAACTTGCATTATTATTATTATTAATAACCAATGTTTATCACTGTAAATTAAAAATCAGAAGAGAAACAGCAGTTGTATCCACCAATGTTAACCAATTATTTTACTAACGTCAATAGTCATTGATCAAAACTCCAAGGATACACCAAAAACAATCTATAAAATTAAAAATCACATAAATACAAAATGTATTATCAGGATTAAAGAACGAAAGCCATTACATACACAAATGTACATTGATACTGCCCCTCTTTTTGTTTACTCTTGATATTTTTGCAGCCTTGCAATTCTTTTTAGTTTGGTACATCTTCATACATTCAAACAAAAAAAAAGCCAAAATAAATTGACCTATGGATGTGCTTTTTACTCAATCCTCTTTTTTTTTCACCAGAGTTAATTATAATGCAGAAAGGCTTCACACAGTAATCAAATAATCACATACAAGAAAGGATACAATTTGATAAATACTCATTTGTTACAAACCCAAAAATTTTACAGAGGTGACCAATTGGTAGTTCACATATATCCTTACTATATACTTCGGTAATTAAAACAATGCTAACATCATCTAAATCATGGTGCAAATACTGTAAAATTAATTGTTATATTACCAAATAAAAGAAGCAACAAAAGCACAACATCTTAATCACTGCCAGCACTGCCACAAAATAACTATTACCATAAACACATTTAGCAGCTAACCTTATCAGTAGCAGCCTGTTCAATGACTGCAAATCCTAGATCAAGATTATCATTGGTGACAAGTTGCACAGCTTGTTCCAAAACTTCATTAGCAATATTTAAGTTCTGAAGTGAATTCCTCAGCTGACTATATATTGATGCCCATAATGGTTCCTAGAAGAAATAGAGATACATTAGGGAGAAGAAAATAAAACAAAAAGGAGCCTAAAAGCATATGATCCTAAAAGAATTTGCTAAGATACAAACAAACAGGATAGATTATCATATTTATGGGAATTACTTTGCATGTAACATGAGCCCAACTCCCAGCCAGACAAGCGACCATCAAGTGTGCCGCATTTAATATACGTGTCTCATCAGATTCCATAGCATAATCCTGCAAATGAATTACATAAATTAAAAGCAAGCAACACAAACTGGGTATGAGAACAAGCTTTGTCTGTTAAGGCTTCCAGTTAAAACAAGACTACGACAGCCATTTCTATATACATTACCTAACAACAAGCAGCATTTAAAAAGATATTAACACAGTTAAAAAAAAATGTGACATTATAAACCATAATATCCTAGATATGTCAACTGTAGCGAAGATTAAATTAGGAAATACAACAAATGGAATTTTGAAATCAAGCAGTTAGAAGCAAGGCTTCACTGATAAGTAAACCTTTAAAACAAGCTCCATGGTTGTTTTTGTTGCCATGATAACAGTTCTCTGAACAAAAATACTAGACACTATCTCTTTGATAGCTCTGTCCATTGCAATGGGTACCGCTCTGTAATAAAAATAAATAGTGACTCAGTCATATAGATTCAAACAAGAAGCAGAACATTATAGTGAGAGCACCATACCTCTGAAAATGCATTTGCAACCCAAGACCACTTAGCTTTTGATTGATAATAACGTGAGTCCCAATATTAGGTATCTGTGTTGGAAGCTATAAACACAAGAAGTAGTAATCAGTTGTGCTTAAAAATAGTATGCCATTAAGCTAAAAATGGTCCAACAAAGAAGGGAAACAAGTTTTGAGATCCAAACCTGGCTAATAGAAAAAGGTGCTGGGGCAGGAGTTGCTTGTAACTGTCCTTGAGCAGAGGGAAGTTGATCAGACAATCCTAGAGGTGTAACCTTTTCATCTTCCATAAATGCTCCCGAGGAAATATGAAGAGGACCAGCATACTATCCACCCATAAATATGCAAGAAATAATTTATAAATTGACTAAAAAAGGGGTCACCGAAGGCCAAAAGAATGTAAGAACAAACCTGAGACAGTACATGTGGATGAGCCCCCATATTGGATGGATTGGTGACTTCAAGTGGTAATTCAGCTTGATTTACTGGAGGTACAAGGCCAGATTTTATATCGGTAATCATTTGTGCTTGAGATGCCACAACATATTTATCAGAGAAATCTGGATTTCCTTTGATTTCTCTTTTTCTATCCTTCAGGAGAGAAGTTGGTGTGACATCCTTCATATCTACACTAAGATTTTTGAACAAAACCTGTATAGCACAAAGATTTCAGCAAATAGGTGGATGAGAGACAAAATTATGCCAACCACACTCCATCAAGGAAAAAAAAACTGACCTCTATGTCAAACTTGAGGTTCATTTTCAAGTTTGGCATTGAGTAAATCTCAGAAAGCAATCCCAAAATGCCCATAGTCCAAGGATTAGAAGGTTCATATGCAAGACTGCTTTGGCATGATTTGAGGACCTATGACACCAAAATTGAATGATAATGTAGCATGCTATTGAATATAACCATCGAAAAATAATCAAAATCATAAATTATACCTTTGACGTAAATGGAATAACAGCAATCATTAGCCCCTTCCCATATGCCTACAACATAGAAAACAATTCTATAAGCAAATGATCAGTTGAAATGCCATCTGCTCCTGAAATATATCCAATTTGGAATTTACCTCTATAATCAAAGACTTTGGGTCTATTTCACGAGCCTTCAAAACCCGATTCCGGCCAATTGTTAACTTTCCAAGCCAGCTCCCAACATTTTTAAGCAAAGAGCGTTCCTCTGAACTTGATTTTATGAGTTCTGATCCTAAAAGAACCTGAAGAATATGCAAACACCAAGTATTATTTCAAAATTTTGACACATGTTCACTAGTCTTCAATCAAGCAGGGAACAGAAACAAGGCTCAAACCTTGCAATTTTCATAAGTTGCCTGGGCAATCTCTTTGTTCAAAGCCTTTGAATTAACTTTATCGAGGAATTTCAGGTACAAGTCATGCAAATTTGGTTCAACGCTTGCTCTAAAAACAAGTATCAATTGGTATAAGTGGAAGTAAATGGAGGAACCAATTTGATAAGATAAATATTGCAGCTGTATAGTAGTATGTGCTGAAAAATAAAGGGAGTTGAAAAAAAAAAGGATTTAGTATACAGGCACAAAAAACATGAAACTTCGTCCATCTCCAATTCAGATCCTGAGTTTTAATGACTTCCTGTTCTCTGTCAGCTTCTATCATTGAGTTCTATCTTAAAATTCAATCTAGGGAGAAATGACAAAATATTAACATTGGGTTGTTTGTTTCATCTAATACTTTGTTCGGTTCAGTATATTTTGTATGGCAAATTGAGTACACTGAAAATATCTACGAATTCAACATAATTCATAATGCAAGAATACAACATGTGATTTTCTACCTTAATTATACTCTGGTTAACAATGCAGTAAAGCAAGACTTAAAAAAGATCCAAAACCAAATTCCCGAGTTTCTAAAATCTGTTTAAGCACCCTACATTTTTTAGTTCTCTATTTACCCCAACAGTCCATTTAAAGTTCCCTGCTGCAATTAATCACCATAAAACCCAAGTATACTCACTATCTTCATGGTATATATACCATTGCACATATATCTACATGGATGCAACTTTTTTAAGCAATTACATGATACATGACATAACTTATGAATCATGCTAACCTTTTCATAACCAGATATTGTGCAAACCAAGGATAGTACTGCTCTTTCAAAATTTCAGTGAACTCTTTTGCTTTAGAATCAATATTACCAGCAAAAATATTATTAATTATAAATGATATCTTATCTTGAACCTTTGACCCTGGAGCCTGTTAACAGCATAAAAAAATAGGGTTAAATTACAGCAGGTAAAAGAAATCCAAATTTAGATTTGTATAAGAAATTAAAGTAAAATTGGGAGCGGACAAAACATGAAACACTTGAAAACTATTTTAAGAAGATATGTAAAATCATTGAGAATCTAAACAACTGAACAAATCCTTTAACAAAACTCAAGAAAGCCAATCCGATAAATTTATCGTAAAAGGCTAGAGCACCTCAATAGGAGTTTCTCTTTTCTCAGCAGCTGCAACCAAAGTTTCAATGTTCAAGGCAGATCCAAACCCTACATCAGATGCACAGATCAAAGGAGCACAATGTATCTTCAGAAATTGAAAGCAGAAATAAAGGCTAATATTTATGGCTTTATGCTAATCAACAGGAACTGTTCACAAGTAACAGAAATATACTGGTTGAAGTAGCTTCATGGGAAGGACAAACAAAAGCACGAGAGGAAGATAGCGTTGACGAGGTGCTGACTGTGCTATGTAACTGCAAATGTAACAACAAAATTAATATGAGCATGAGCAATACAATAAAGCATGGGAAACTGAGAAAGTTGGGAGTAAAAACCAGAGAGTAATCTATAATAGATATATGCAGCCTCTCCAACTCCTTAGAAAGTTGTCTAGAGGCAACCAAGTCAGTATGAGATTTAAGAACCTGTAATCGGAAAAGGTCAGATAGCACAGTAAAAATGAAAATCATATGAGGCCAGGACAGGCAGATAAACCAAATGATTAAAGTAGAACCTTCAAAAAGGTAGCAGTTGTCTCGGCATAGAGACTCAGAACAGCACCAGACTGATGAAAAGATTTGCCAGAAAGGTTCTGTGATCCACCAAAATGGGCATCCTTTAAGAACTTGAGGCACTCCTAAGAAGCCTAAATATGTCAGCCACTTTTCTGCTACAATAAACTCAGGGGAGTACAACTTAAAATGCACAAGACCAAAAGACTGCATAAATCTGTAATGTTGGAGTCTTAAAAAATTAGAAATTAAGGCATGAGGGAAGGCATTATTACCTCAGAAAAGACATCCTTGTATGTAGTTAAGTTGCTACTCAACCACTTCTCAAGGTCAAGGAATTCTTTTCTTGATGCAACAGCTGCTAACCTTATACTATAATAAGAGGGAATAACTTCCACCACGGATGATAGAATCTGTAAAACAAACATGAAACAAGAGTTAAAAATGGGAAAGGACAATAACAAAGACAAGAGATTGGCATTATTGAAGACAAATTTGAAAGCTTATTGCAAGGTAACTAAAGGGTTCAATGGAAGTGAGAGCTGCTTATTTTAACAAATTTTAGATTTTAGATTCAAACAAGGAAAACTATGATAACTGACAGTGAAATCTATCTATCAGGAAAATGACCGAAATGAAAAATGCACACTTTACTAGAGAACAACCTTTAGCTCCTGGCAGATGTCCACAATTCTTATAATGGTGTCTGCATCATTTATTTGAGAATTGATAAACCCTCTCAAGACCAGATTGGGATTAACATGCCAAAGGTGTAGAATCATCCCACTTCCCACAGGACTTTTTACTATCATGGGAAAAACAATCAGAGATACTTCCTGTTGCAAGAGGTTGTAGGCAGTCTGCAAGAACAACAAATGCAAACTACATATATCAAGAAAAGACATGAAATGGGATACTGTGGAGAACCAACAAATATGAACCCATTAGATTGTACATTAATATGTGCCATCCCAAGAAGCAAGACTTCAGGACAGTGTTTAAGGGGATAATCAAGGATTGATCGAACAACACTGGCGTGACCCTTCTCAGCTAGCTGGCAGAGGACGTCTAAAAGGTCAAGACACAGCCATGCATGATTTGCATGTCCATTTTGAAGCTTGTGGCCATTAATTGCATCAACATATGCCTGCACAGCAATTTGTTGTCATAAAATTTTGGAGACGGGAACAAGAAACAACAAATGTGCAGAAATATCATCATACCAGCTGTCTTCCTGAGCGTGCAAAGGTAAACATTTCTGGTGGTGATGATACAGCATATTTAAGGAAAGACAGTTGACCCTCAGTGTTCTTCCAGACGGACCCACAGATGGCATGGAGAGGAAAAGGTTCCTGCTAGGATCATTTTCAGAATTTTATGCCAGAGTTTGCATGTCAATCAATTAAGCTCCATGTAAAGTTCAGATATTATACCTTACAGGCATGTTTATATGCTGACATGAGAAAAGAGAATGCTTCTTCACTAGGAAGGAAAAACCCTTCATGGTCAAGATTTTCAATAACGCGTGCCCAATTGGTTTGTGGTGCCTGTATGTATCAGAAAAATGAAACCATTTACTTTCATTTATTCTAATTCCAATAACTGGAATAAAAGCCTATAACAAAATGAAAATTTTAAGTTTTATTGAAGAAAACTCACAAGTTGCTTGACTGTATCTATCAAGACATCAATATTCCATGAGTTCAGAGGTGGCAACTCAGACACATTGTATCCATGGGCTTCACGAAATGTTAAGTATGTGTTCTGGTTGTCCTCCAGCCCAGTATGACTATAAGCAATAGCACCAAGTAATTTAGATAGCGTATTATCAGTTAAAGGTAAGAAGAGCGAAAATATCTCCTTGCACTGTGTGACATCAACCGTGCATCCATGGCCTAGTTCCTTTACAATATCTCCCATGTTCATTTCCTTCTGTATGTCTGCCCAAATAGCATCAAAATCATTTTCTCCACACTCATGGAACAACTCCATATTCCTGTAATTAAACATCATGATTGAATTAATTACTATTAATAACTAATAATATACAACAAACATACAATTATATTCAAAAGTGGATGCAAGTTTTATTTTACCAACATTTTAAATTTAACTAATGATTAAAAGGGTTTATCTTAACCACTTATTTCAGTGGTTAAATCAAATAAGTTTTCAATGTCATTGACTGAATGATGAGCAGTTAGTTAACTTAATAAAATGGTAATCAGTCAGTGATCTGTGATTAACATGACTTTTGACCACAATTGCATCACCCATACAATGCAATAAGGATAACTAATTAAATAAGTTACAACCTTAAAAAATCAGCCTCATGCATCTCATCAGGAAGCAACGGAGTCAAGGCCAAAGGTGGCGTGTCTTTGAATTGCACAAGTGATAATATCTGCATAAAGGAATCCACGTGCTTGGAAAGACCCTCAGACTGCTTTAGGAACATGATAATACTGTGAATTTGCTCATGGCAACTCAAAGAACTAGGGTTGGCACACAATTCCTCAATCCGAGCTATGCAAAAAAATTTGCCTATACACAAGCAATTTTTCAGGTCAAATATATATAATATATAATAATAAACAACACGGGAAAATATTGACACAACAGAATGATCATGAAAATAACATTGCAAAAAGATATAAACATTATTTTTCAAGTAAAAAGTATGTAGGAAAACAATAAGAACTGAAATATAGAAATTAATTTCATATATATATACTTACCACACAGCCTGGCATCAGGATTCTCGGAATCAGATAAAGCAAGACTGATGACAATTTTTTCCAATAAAGATAACTGCAATCTGTTATAAAAACTTTCTAAAAAGCTTTCATTAATTTCTATATTCTTCATTGACTCAGAAAACACTGTACTGAAGTTTAGTTTGTCCAAGAGGTGCTTAATGACTGCCCCAAGAATTGGCTCATACTGCATGTCTTTCATATCTCTTCTGACATAATCATAGTGATCCAAGCAAGTTTGAAGCAGCAAAATGCATCCAGCTGTTCCAAATTCAGCGAACTGTCCAGCAGAAGAAAGAACACATCAATAACCAATCCAATCAGAGTGACAATACAAAGAAGATTCCAAATATGAATTAATTAAAATCTAAAGAGCAACCTGAAGCAAATCTACTAAGGTCTGCCGAAACCAATATTTGCCTATTATTACAAATTAGAGTAATTCACAGGGTAGCAAAACACAAAAAGAGAGCACTGAACAAGACAGGAGATGAACAAAGATGCAAAGACCATAAAGCATGCAGAAAAGTAATATATAGCAATAGCATAGAATTTGCCACAGGATGTGGCATAAATAGTAGTGAGCAAAAAAAAAAATTGTAAAAACCAGATTGATTCTCCATGTCACAGGAAGATAACAATACCTAATTAATGTAGCATTCCCTAAAACAATAAATAATGTATCCTTACCAATATAAAACCCTAAAAACATCCACCTAAACAAATCCACAAAAGCATTCCCACGTGGTCGCAAAATTAAAGCATTGAACACACAAGCATGCATGCATGTCAAGTCAATTTAAAACTAGAATCCAACGTGGAAAACAAGGTGCCTTGAGATGGGGGTTAAGGAAGAAACTTTATCAAGCACACAGCACAAACACGAAATTCGAAAGAAACCCAGAAAAAATTAAGTGTGAAATAGAAGATGGGGAGTGAATGAATGACCTGAGAGAGTTGATGGAAAACGGAGTCAAAGTTGACTTCGTTCAAAGAGCTGAGGAGAAAGCGTATCTGGTTGGAGGAGAAGTTGGTCATGGTGGAGGAGGAATGAACAAGAGTCATCACAGGGAAGCTGAGATTGGTAGAGAAGAGAGAACGAAAGAAGAAAAGAGAATGCGTGAGGTTTGAGGGAAAAAGGTTTTGCTCCTGTGCAGTGTGCACGTACTCCCTCATGCAAAATTAGACACCTACGAAATACCACACTTGACATGATAAATCAATATTTAACTGACAATGTTGAATCACTTTTCGGACCTGGACTTGGACTTGGACTTGGACTTGGACTTGGGAAAGATGTCCATATGGCTATTACTATTTACACCTCTCTTTTACTTCTCACACCCTTGTTTACTTTTTGCTTACGGGTGTATTTGATTAACATTTTAGAAGATTTTGAAAGACTTTTTTTTTTAATATAATAAAGTTTTATGGTATTTAATCAAGATTTTTAAATAATATAAAAAATCTTATGGTATTTAATTAAGATTATTAGGATTTTTTATAGAGAGCAACAAAATTCGATAGTATTCAATTGAAATTTTTTACAACTTAAAAAAGTCTTTTGGTATTCAAATTCATACAAACTTCGATGGATTATATTGTAGAGTAGATTTCGATGGATTTTGTATGACTTTTTAGTTGTATGTATAAATACCACACCCATTCAACAATTTCCCCCAAACTCTTGAAACTTTTCTACTCTTTCATTCCAGACCTTTCTTTTTCTCATCACACGTAATACTTTATCTCTTCCTTGAAGGCAGTAACATTGATTAGAACTGTCAATTTGGCCCAGCCCACAAGGCTTAGCCCTAGCCCACGTGAGCTAGGGCCAAAAATGCCCACAAGGCCAAAAAGCCCATAAAATCCTGTTTGGGAGTGTGAATGTGAGCTAAGAGAAAACGAGCAAGGTTTCTCTGTTTCTATTTTAAGCCTCTCCTTCAGACCCACCTCTTTACATCTATTCCAGTTGTAGGCACTCACCTCCCTCGGTAACATTTGGAACTTCTTCATCCACCAACATCATCCTCAACATCGCATTTCGCGGGCTCCACTACTCATTGAACCACTCAAAATCACCACCCAACCGAAATTGTCTCCCACAACCTGAATCTCCTATTTGTGTTCACCGTTTCGGAATCACTGCTTTTGAAAGTAGAAGTGGTGTGGATAAACAATGTAGCCGGGGTCAAATGAAAAGAAGAAAAGAACAAAGTAATCAACCTTTGTGATAGTTTTGCTTTTGTTGTTTAGTAAATATTTACTAAAACATGAAGTGAAATAACTATTTTAATCTCTCTAGGTTTATGTATTACAATAGAGAAAAAATATTTTCAAAAATGACTTTGTATGGTCTAAGGGAGAAAATAAACTTACAAATCTCAATCACATGAATGTTGTATATTCCACATGGTTTGTTAGTCCCCATGAAACAATCTAAATAGTGTAATCAAAATTTGTTTTATATAACTTTTTCTCCAATAACTATTTGCCTCACTTAAGTAACCATGTCAATACAAAAATATTTCATAATTTGCCTGCTCTCATTCTAATTGATTGAATCCTAAAATTAACTGAGTTAGAAAATTTGTTAGTGGTTGACTTTTGTTGATCCCAACAATAACAAATTAGTTATTGAAACTGATGAGATACTTGAAAAGTTTGTTTAATTCTCTGATTCGGTCAATTAGAATGAGAGCAAGCAAATTGTGAAACATCTTTGTATTGACATGGTCACTAAATTGAAACAAATAATTATTAGATAAAAATTTGTATAAAATTTATCTATTTTTTTTTATTTTCTCTTTTATCAAATAACCTAAAAAAATTATGTACCAAAAAATTAGAGTGCAAAAGTACTAAAACACAATTTAAAAATTATCTCACTTTATACTTTTTTTCTTTTGTTCCTTTTCTTTCCTTCTACCTTTATTATTTTCACTTTCTTTCATAAACAAAACATATCATAAGAGTAAGTATAAGCATACACTTTTTTTCTCTTTCTTTTTGCCTAAAAAAATTATGTACCAAAAAAATAGAGTGCAAAAGTACTAAAAACACAATCTAAAAATTATCTCACTTTATACTCTCTTTTTTTTATTCCTTTTCTTTCCCTTCTACTTTTATTATTTTCACTTTCTTTCCTAAACAAAACATATCATAGAAGTAATTATAAACATAAATTTATTCTCTCTTTCTTTTTGCTTTTATCTCATTTTCCTTCCTATTTTTCATTACCATTCTCATGACATCAATTATTATATCTATAATTTTCTCTCTCTAATTTTTTTAACCCCTATTCACTTTAAAATGGGTAGATGTTTACAATTTTCCTTATCCTTATACTTTTTTTTTATCCAAACAATTAATTTAATATGAAAAGAAAAAAAATAATTTTCTTTGATATTAATGTTTCAACTTCATCTTCTTGAATCGTCTAAAACTCTTTTAATTCTCAAATTTTAACTTATCCAAGCAATCCAAGCATTAAAAGTAACAAAAATTTCAATTTCTTCTACCAAAAAAGTTAAACTTTTATTAACGTGCATGTAATATAATATTTGCTCTTTGTGTTGTTTATCAGTAAAAAAAAAATTGTATGTACTCTCTTGGTCCTTAATATAAGATACCATCTATTAGGAATTAGTGATTTTTTTATAAGACATTTTACAATTCATATGAAAAAATTAATTTTAGGGTCTTGCTAACCATAGGGGTTTTAAGGAATTAAAATGAGAAAGTTTTTATTGAAAATTATGTGAGAGCACATTTAAAAATCACAGGAGAGCACAATTTTTTGCATCCTAATAAAAAAAAAAAATTTCTTTTATTTCTTTAATCAATGCCCTAAGACCAACTACTTGAGGCTCAAGGCCCCCCCAAAATTTTGAGATTTCTTTATAATGTGTAATTTTTTATGTGTAAAATAAAATTATGAAAGGGCTTCTTTAAAAATAATGGACATGGCCCCTCCAATTTTTTTTTTAAATTTCTTTATTTCATATGAATTTTTTATATGTGTAAAATAAAATTATGAAAGATTTTTTTTTAATTCACTGAATTTTATAATCTAAATTGATAAATAACCCATTATATATAAATTATGTATTTCATAGTAAAAAATTTACGATACAATAATAATGTAAAAGAATTTATATTAAGAGAAAAACTTAACCGAGTACTGTAATACATAAATTTTGACTTGATGTAGTAATTTTGTGACTCAATTTTCTTGACTTATGAGGTGGTAATGTTTTCTATATACATATATGATAGTGTGATTTGCAAATATTTTTTAATTGTGTTGATGTTAGTCCAATCAAAATTATGTTTTTAAATTAAGAAAGCATGTTTCAATTTGTGAAACCTGTGTGTACACAAGTGTTTATGAAAATTTGAAGTTTAAGTTACTTTTTTTAATCAACACTCTACAATTAAAATTACTTTACATGTGACCCTATATATTAAATGATTATTAGACTTTTGAATTTATAAAGTGGTTATCATATAATAAGTCTTTGGTCTTAGTGATACTAGACTCAATCCCTTTAAGCAATGTCTCGGATTTGAATTCGAGTTTTGTGGATGAAAAAAACATGATTAGAATGAGAGATCCCATCAAAAATGATAAGCCAATTCTCCAACAGAGACCAATAATTATCGTTCAACATATAAATTTTTACAATAAAAAAAATATCTCCTCTTTGATAATATTGTATGTATTTGGCCACCCCAATTAAAATAGCCTAACTCTTCCCTGCCTTAGATATTGGTTAACATTTGCCTTAATTTTATTCTCATTATTTGTCTTTATTAAAGACACTAAGGATTTGTGTTTTTTTATTGATAGTAATGCTTAATGCTTTTAGATTTTAATGTCTTTACATCACCCATAATAAGTTAATTATGATTAGTAAGGATAAAATTGATACATTGATAATATTTTTTAAAAATCAATAAAATCAACTAATTTACCTATTTTTATTGATCTAGTTAATTTTGTTGTAAGTGTCTTACATTAGAGACCAAAGAGAATAATATAATATACTATTATAAAATATTTATTTATATTTTAAAGTACTTAAAACCTTTATTTATTATTTAGGCTCGAGCACCTAAATTTTATGGTTTCATAGTATGTTTTGGCAAGGCAAATCAACAGTTGATTAATGCACTAGGAACGCAAACATGGAAACATAACATAGTGTGTGATAGAAAGGGGTGAAAATGAGTGAAAGTGTGATGAAAGAAAAGAGATGAAAAAGAGTTGAAAGAAAGTAAAAAGTAAGATTGTTTGATTGAAATAAAAGAGAGTGTAAAAGAGATGAAAGATTTGAATTAAAGTAATTTAATAGATAAGAAAAGAAAAGAAAATTTTTAATATTAAATAAAAATATATTATTATTATTATTTATTTTAGTTTTATTATTAATATTATTTTTATTATTATAATTTGTATTATTATTATTATTTATTTTATTATTATAATTTGTATTATTATTATTATTATTATTATTAAGGGGGAGGGGTATGAAAAGAAAAAAAAGAATATATATATAAAAAAAAAGAGGAAATAACTTATTATGCAAATGTATAATTGATTATGTAAGACAAAAAGTGAGATTTTGCTATCTCTTTTTTTTGTTATAAGTCCTTCTTTCTTTTTATTTTTACCTCTTTTCTTCTTAATTTATGATGAAAGTTAAATTACATGAAATTCACATAAAATTCAAAACTTTTATCTTTGTTTCACTTCCAATAAACGCTCACTACTTTCAATTTCATGCTATTTCACTGTCTTTCAATTTGATCTATGTTTCATACGTCCAAATCAAACTAATCGTAAGGTCGAATCAGCTAATCAATCAAAATCTTATCTAAAAATAAAAAATGAAACCATCAATCAAATTCAAGCAAGCACCGTACCGCAGAAAAGGACGATGTACTTGGTTTGAGTACCCTTGCAACAAAAACAAAAAATGTTGTAATCGATTGAAAACCAAAGAAAAACACTATGGTGACCCATAGAGTTAAGTAGATTGTGGGTGGAACACGTGCCTTGTGGGGATAATGATTCATGAGTTGTGAACTAAAGTGCCTAACCGTCTTAGCCCTTTTGCTATGCTATGTGTTTTGTTTTGTTGTTTTCACATTCAAAGAGGTGAGTGAGTGAGTGAGAGCCAGTTGGAAGCAGTTGTCTGTCTTGTCGGTGCTACCAGTTCACTGATACTGATACAGTGATACAGAGAGTCTCAGACTGTATTTTTTCTTCTTTATTTATAGATGCTTCACTGATCACATGCCTTCACTGGCCAGATAGATGCACCCTTTATCAGGGAAGAAAGTAATCAAGTGGGAGAAATTTTTTATATTTAATTTAAATTAAAAGATAAAAGAAAGATAATTTTAAATGTTTTTTTTTATATTTTTTTTTGTGTATAATGATTATAGTGATCCAAAAATATATTAAAAGAGATCGAAATTTTTTTTTACATAATTATTTAATAAATAATAAATTTTACAAAAAATATTTATTATTAATTTTATGTATAATACTATAAATAAATTCACTACTAAAATAAAATTAAGTAAACATCAACTCAACATTTTGTATTTTATTCATTTTTCTATGTTAATATTATTTTTTTAATTTTAATTTTAATTTTTCTTCTTTTTTTTCTCATACACGCAAAGCCCCCCTTGATCCATATCTGATTATAGTGAAGTTCAAACATATGATCTCATTAAATGTTTGTTTTTAAAATTTATTTTTTTGTTTGATTTTAATAAAAGTTTAATTATGATGCACTGACAGTGTAAAATAATTTTATATTGTCATCCAATTACACATTATCGTTGATATGACTTTTAAGATAATTTTATAAAAAACAATAAACTTACCATGCATAGTCCTTTTTCTCTTTGAATAAAATGTAAAAAAAAAATGTGTTATGTTTTATTTTTCAATTTCTCTCATTGAATAAATTAAAATTTTATTTGTTTAAGAACAATAATATTTATATATTTCATTCTTTTATAAGTTATATTCTTTTATTTTTCCTTCAAACTCTTTCTATCTTTTCTATCACATTGTGTGTCATATCTATCATTTTCTCTTTATATTTTTACATTTTTTATCTCTCTCCTCCCCCACTCAAATAGGATAAACATTTATAATTTTCCATTTTAAGTAATGATATTCATACGTTTTATTTTCTTATAACTCACTCTCAATTATTTTTTTATCTTTCTATATCTTTTTCATTTAGACAAATATTAATTTACTTCTTTTTTTATTCCTCACTAATGTGTAAGTAATATCTTTGGAGAGACAGTGGAGAAGGCCATAATAAAAGATGGTTTTGTGCATAATTGAGGTGATAAGAAATTGCCGACATGCATTAGAGTTGCTTACCATGTTGCATTGAATTCCAACTTGCATGTTACTACTAGTACTTCCAAATCCAATTAACTAGACTTTTAAGTACTCCCTTCGTTCCAAATTATATGACATTTAAGGTTTTGACATAAGTATTAAGGAATGCAATTAATTTATTGAATTTTCTAGAAAATATTAGATAATTTTCTAATATACCCTTTATCTCTCTAATTAATTACTTATAATTCACTACTCCCACTAAGTATTAATTAAGGGTAGTCTTGGAAAAAGATATTTAATGTAGCATTGGTTTTATAAAACGACATCTATTTTAAAATAAATTTTTTTCTCTAAAACGTCATATAATTTGAAACGGAAGAAATACATGTTTGGTTAAATATTGGTCAAACCAAAATTAAGTTTGTCATCGAATTATGACTCTTCTTTTTACATTCATTTTGCTTTAATATGTTAGATTTGTTTTGAAATTTGTGCAACAATAATTTAAACTAAAATCAAACATGCACTAATTCATCAGAGTGCGTGTGAGTTGCACTGTTAAGTTAGTGTGAGTGATGAGTGCAACGCTCACGCTCTCTTTTACTCCTCGCACGTTCCCCTGCCCCCTCTCCATCAATATATCAAACCAACCCTCTCTTCTCTCTCTCAGACTCAAACAAACGCAACCCTTCTCTTTCTCTCTCTCTCTCAAAACAAACCAACCAACCAACAAAAGAAAGAAAAAACAATGGACTTGTACGGTTCCTTTTCCACCCCTTCAGATTGCTTACACATTGATGATTTTCTAGACTTCTCCAACATCACCACCGACACCCACCACCACCACCTTCCTCCGCCGCAAAACCCTCCATTCTCCCATGACCCCAATTTCTTCTTCAATTTCCCTTCCGTTCCGGTAAGCCTGCTACTACTACTACTCATTCTTTCATTATAGTAGTAACATGCAAGTTGGATTTGGTCTAAAAAAGTTTTTACATTTTATTTTGATTCCATTTTTATTTTTATGTATTTTTTTACGTTATCAATTAATAAAAAAATGATTGTTAATATAACTGTTAATATAAAATTCAACAATCTTATAATAAATAGTTAAAAGGGAGATTATGGAGTGGGGATCAACTGATCTATGATTGTTTTATGAATATGAATATCCACAGTTTCTTAATAAAATAGTTAAAGGGGTATGTGCTTTTTTTTTTTTTAAAAAGTTAAAGGGGAAACAAAATCTTAAATCCTAAAAGATTTTTGCATGCATTTTAATCAAATTTCTTTTTAAATTTAATTTTATGCAATATCATTACAAAAAATTAATTGAAAATCACTATATATATGATTTTTTAAATAATTATTTTAAAAACTAATAAATTTATTATGCATGTAATGACAGTGTACACATATATTTACTTTTTGTTATTATTTATTTTCTCGTTCTTAATTTCGCTGTGTGTGTCCTGTCCACACTCACAGAGCGACGAAGCAGCGGAGCTGGAATGGCTCTCCCAGTTCGTGGACGACGACGCGACGTCGTTTCACGAATTCCCACCACCCGCATCCATTGGATCCCACACGACGCCGTTTCTCTCCAACAACAATCACAGAAACGATAACAACGATCCCAAATCATCATCTTCTTCACCGGTCGCCGGAAGATCGAGATCGAAAAGGGAAGGGTCCGTGACCGTCGACGGCGGCGTGCGGCGGTGCAGCCACTGCGCCTCGGAGAAGACGCCGCAGTGGCGAACGGGACCGCTGGGGCCGAAGACCCTGTGCAACGCTTGCGGCGTTCGGTTCAAGTCGGGTCGACTCGTACCCGAATACCGACCCGCCGCGAGCCCCACGTTCGTGCTGACTCAGCACTCCAACTCGCACCGCAAGGTCATGGAGCTCCGTCGCCAGAAGGAGCTGCTCCGCCACCAGCAGCAGCAAGAGCAATGCTACCGTCAAACCCACGACTTCAAAGTCTGCTGACGTGTCCGCTGTCGGTGCTTCCTTTTTCTTTTTTTAATTAATAATAACTATTACTGTCTTCTGAATATTATCAGTAAATAAAAAACTCAAATTTTTTCCAAAGTCTTTATTACTAGTTTCATATAAAGAGAAATGCTGGAAACAAATTCTCTAGTTAGTATCTATTAATATATAATTATTTGCTGAAACTTATTCAACATCACAAAGTTTTGTAAATTTAATTTCTTATTTAATGAATTTTATTCGTAATTTTATAAATTTTGTCCTAGTCAATGTCAAACTCTAGATATTAAGTCAATACCAAAATTTGACCCTGCTTAATTTATTGTTGTATTTTTTCCATGTTTATTTTGAATGAGTATATATAAGGAGACGTCATTAATTTACTGATACATATTATGAGTTAATTTACACAATTTGGAGTTAATTAACTTATTGGAGATTATTTGACATATTTAGGAGTTAATTCTCAATTTATGGTATGGTTGAAGCTTACAAATTTGGTGTATGATAATTGTGAATTCAAGTTAAGAATTCGACATTTAATTTAGGAGGATCTTATTTCTCATATTTTTTGGGGGGTTATTATACTATTGTTATAAAATATTCACTGATTTTATTGATAGTTAATATCCATAAGAGAATCTAATTGATCATAGTAAAATTTTTCTTTCCAATCAAGTTTTTTTCATCTACAAAACTTGAACATAAGATTTTGTTTAAACAATCTAAGTTTTGTTTCATTTGGATTAATGACATGTTAGTTGTTTCTCATAAAATTTAATTAATAATAAAGAGTATATTAAAAAAAAATTAGTATAGTCTTTTTTTTTTATGTATTCAATGTCAAGTTCATGCAAATAATTTTTATTTTAAATACTCTTGCTATTAATTTAATTATGAAGAAGATATTTTAGACGGAATTTATTTAAATGAAAATGAGAATAAATAATTTGATAACATTATTTTATTTTTCACTCCCTTAGTTTTTCGTTACTATATAAAACTATAACTATTATTACTATTGTGGTGCATGTATCCATATAATTATGCAATGCATTGCTCAATAAATATGAGTGCCACAAACTGTGAAACAGAGATAGCAGTATTTGTTTCTTGGGTGTTTCTTTAGGCTTCTGTGATATTATGCTTGTTAGTTGATATGTGGAAGGGTCACTGATCTCAAATTGAGTAATGTTTTGGTTTTTCTTTTTTTATCTTGAGGAGAATTGAAGTGACCTTCGTGAGAAAAAGGGAAAAGATCGTCCTTTATTGTTACGGTTTTAAAGCTTCAACTACCATTTGCTGCCTTTTCACTTCTTCACCAAACTCACGTACAAAGAGCGAGTGAGAGAGAGTATGGGATTTGCACGTGACAAAGCGCAAAGTGAGGCCAACTTTGGATACAATAATATCAGTTACTCAGATCCTGTGCATACACAGGATATGGGTAATTGGGTATCATTTAACTATTGATCATTCTTGTAGTTGCCATTGCAATATAAAAGATAATAAGGACAAATATATGCAAGATATTCTTCAATTATCATCAGCAAGATAATGAGGGACTTACAGATGACACTGCCATGAATTGCATTATGGGATGTGGGGACATGCAAAAGCTTTGACGAGTCAACAAGTTGATGTTTCCAGAACTGAAAGTTGCTCTAATTGTTTGTGGGTATAGCAGAGTAATGAAATAGTGTCTTACAGATCAAATTAGAAATGAGAAAAAAAATTCTCGATGAATAAAGAAAAAATTATAGACAATAATAGAAGATTTTTTTCACTTAGTGGAATAAATTGCCACACTTTTCTCTAAATAAAAAAAAGAATATACATTAACTATAGTATGACATAGTTGGTAGATAATATCTTGTCTCATAAGCATGTGGTTAGGGATTTGATTTCAAGTTTGTGCATATGAAAATCATCTATTGGGAGAAGTCGATCAACATCTTAATGGATTTCAATACCTCGTGGGATTAGTTCTTGATTTTCAGTTGAGAACACTCAAATAAAATAATACATACACCAAAGGAATTCTACAAAAGAAACTGTTTTTCTTTTTCTTTTTTTAAAGTGAAAACTATTTTTAAAATTAATTTCCTATGTTTTTCTCTTTGAATTTGATTTTCACACAAATATTTTCAGGATGTAGAAGTTGATGGATGATGTTGCTTTTTATAGGAGAAAAAAAAGTCTCTTTTGCTAGCAAAATTCTTAGAAATCACTATTTAAATATTCTATATTATATATCTATCCTCAAGCACTTAGTTTTTTCCCCAGTTTCAAGTTCCTACTTGTGCTTTGAACTCATTGATGATTGCTTGTGCTTTAAACTTAATTATTGGATTTGGACTCAACATGGAGAAATGGAATCAAGTATTGAGGTAGGAGGTCATTCAAGTACTACTACTGAACAAAAAGATATTGAAGATAAATTTGTGTCAATGCATCAAGTGTTATGACGCTTTTAAGCCCTTGTTGATTTCCCACATGCCAATGCTAACGTAGGAAATGAGACAATCAATGAGGAAGAATGCCCTGATATAGAATTTCAGTAGTTTTATCAAGAGATAATCTTTACAAACCTACCAATTTACGAAGGGACTATCAAATCTGAGTTAAGTTTTCTATTTTTTTCCTCAAAATTGAGAATCAAGCTATTCTTAGGATATGAGAACTGCGTGCAAAAGGGTTGATTCAATAGCTTACTGAAGATAGATTAGTTGCCCACTGAAGTCTAAATGGCATGATCTATGATGCACAGATATGATACGTGTATCGATCGGATACGATACGTGTATCGGATACGATACGTATCCGATACGGCGATACGATTATTTTAAAAATATATAGGATACGATACGTGTAAGATAAATATTTAGAAATATATAAAAATTCATAAAATATGGTAAATATATAATTGTAATTTTGCAAATCTTAATTAAAAACATACTTCTTTGACATTACTAAAAATAAAATTATAAATCATTGTCATCATAAATTATTTTCTATTAATTACATATAGGAACAGTACTATCAATCTCATCCTTTCTTGAAATCATTTCATTTTTGGTTCATTAAGGGACAGTGTTTCTATATTAGACATACTTACATGATTCATGTAGTTGTATTGGATTTTCATAAAATGTTTTAAAAGCTTGGATACTTCACCGATACATGTATCGATGAAGTATTCAAATTGTATCGGTATGGGATACGTGAAGCAAATTGAGTTATGGTGCTTCATAGATTTGGATACTTCACCGATACGTATCGGTGAAGTATCTAAGAGTATCGGTATCGGATACGTATCGGATTCGGATACGTGAAGCAAATTGAAGTATCGGTGCTTCATAGGGCGTGATTTTACAACCTAAAGGGTTAAATTGAACCATTGGTAAAAGGTTATCACTGGTGACAAAACCATTGGCCGTTGTTGGTATTATCGACAACTGAACAACCAAGCCACTGGTAAATGAAACAACTTGGTCATTTGTATAGAAAATAGCTAGGTTGTCGGTATTACCAATGACTTTTATTTAATTAGGTGTAAAAAAAATTACTTATTGTTGATAACTTTTCATTGTTGTAATGTCAAAATTATTTATAGTGTAACGGTGATTTCTGAAACGTTTTATAGTCTGCGTAAGTCAGATTTTTTTGGGTACATATATAGTCCGAGTAAGTCAGATGTTTGTTCAATTATATTTTGAAAGGTTCTTTTATTTAGCAAAAATCTTTAACAAACGTTTGATAGAGATAGGAAAACTCACTTAAACTCTCGTGTTTTTCTACTCTCTTTTTTAAATAGGAATAATACAAGAGGAAATAGCCAATGCATTGTTTCCTTCTACAAGTTTTGAACAGCACTCATAACATTATTAACTACTCATAACATTGTTTCCTTCTACAAGTTTATATATAAGCTCTATTCCTCCTCACTAAAGTTTTTACTCCTTGCAAGTCTGCTAAAACAGAGAACGTCCAGCTTCATAATATTATTATCTACTGTAAAATCTAAATCAGCGAGGTAAGAATCCTATAGAACTTGGTTTTTCCAATACAGGTTCCATTTTCTTGAAACTACCTCATATATATCACAAACCACTAATCATGTGTTTGAATTCTCATTCACACAGCTCTAACACATCAAGGAAGCAACTATTATTTGCTTTTCCTGTGTTTTGACATGAAAATACAATGAGACGTGAATCGCTAATGTTATTCCAAACACTCACTAAGTGCATGTTTAAATAATTGTTCTCAACGTACTTTTGAATGCTAAACATACTTTTAAAGAAGGATACTCTTCGTATCTTTTATTCTGAATGTACCTTTGAAAATGATGCAACAATTATCTAAACATGCACTAAGTTCACTTTGAATCTCAGAATTATTTTTTGGTACAGGAATGAGGATGAGGGGTCAATTTGATCTTCATTTTGGTCGTAGCCAAGCAAATGAAATGACATTGTTGTGAAGTTCCATCTCATTCTAACTTGGACTACAATCTTCATTCATTTCTTTTTTCTTATATCCTTTGGTTTATTCACATTCCAAACACACAAATTGTTCCCCTCGGATGTCGAACCTCAGATAACTGAGGAATGTTATCACTAAAATTTCAAATCAAGGTATGACTTTTCTTTATTTTTTGTACCAAATTTAGAGAGTACATGAAATTACTGCTCAAACTTGTTAACTATTACTATTGTGGCTTTCTTCCTTTATATATGTTGCATATTGCTGTACAAGCAATGTGTTTCTGCTGAAACACGATTGGTGGCATTCTCTATAGGAATAGTAGTATAAGAGATTGAATCCTGTCTGATGGAACAGGAATGCATTCCACACTTGGATGGACCACATCACTATCACATTTTCTTAACTTGGATGGTGTCAGAAAATAGTCACATGACATATCACTTACTTTTGACCTGGATGAACACTTCACATGATTATCGCATACATTTCAATGGGACAGAGCCAAAATGTCGTTTCATTTTTAGCTTTTTATCATCCTCCATGTACAATCTCATGTTCATAACAGTTGGTACAATGAAACTAACTGAAGAATTTTTTGAGGCCTCATGCATTCTCCCAGACAGAAGGAAATTGGCGGAGATTCAGTGTTTAGTAGGACTGCGTGGCAAGGTAGCATGCCAACAGTCACTTACTCAAACAGTGTATTTGGTAGTCCAATAAGCATCAACATGAGATAATTTTAGAGTGAATTTTTTTTAGATGTATGCAGTATCACATACTATGTCAAATTTTTAATGTTTAAATAATGAAACTGTATTTACTATAGTTTTGGTTACGTATTAGCTTAGTCGTTAACTAAGTTCTGTTTATTGTTTAGGTTAATCTCCTAATTACTTAGTGTCTGTGCACTCAGAAGTAGTACAAAAATTAAATTAAAAAAAAAGTCAAATATACTAGGCTAAGTAGTATACTTATACTTATAGAACCACAAATGTGTCTACGTGAAAGCCTATGTACTTGTCCTATATTAAGGCTTGGCTAATTTTCTGACATTGAAACCTCCCTATCCTAATGTTTACTATTTCAGAAAATTCCATTATCATATTCAATTGCTGGGCTGCATCCACCTAGATGCTCTCCTATGTACAATTAACATTATGAAAAGTTCCATTAAATAACCAAGTACACACACGCATACACAAATAACCATTCCATACCCTCTTTAGTTTTCTCAATGTGAACCTCAAGCCCCTTCATTGAGGTGCACAGAGGCTCAATGTCCCTCTACACTACCCATCCATACAAAGTACATTGGCACCTGGTATAGGTTGAAACACCTAGACACCGCGAAAGATTCAATAACATATATTAGATGAATGATTCAGAAAGATGGTGTCCATACAAAAATTAATCAAATAAAGAAAGCAATAGTCTTATCTCATTAGATGAAGTATCCAAAATGAGGGTGTCCATTCAAAATTAACCAAATAAATAAATAACAACAATAGCCTTTTCTTCATGAGGTGACATCGGTTAGATACATCACCCCTCATAAGACTCGGTAAAAAACCAAATAAAGAAAGTTAACTACATTTTAGCATCTGGTCTATAAGAAAGAAGAAAATTAATTGAGGCTCAACTCATAATAAATAAACTTTGCAGCTCATCCGGAAATCAACATCATCATTATTTTTATTCCCAATCACAAGCGGAGCTCCACATGTTATGAGTTGTGTGTATTCTTCTTCCCCTGAGCCAGTTGGAACACGGGTCACAAGAAAGGAGACAACATTAGGGTCCAGGGTGGTTGCAGCAGAGGGTAGCATGTGAAAGAGCTTCACAATTCCTTGAATCAATGCTAAGACTAGACACCATTCTTGCAGTAGCCACTGTACTATGCAGAGGCAAAAGTGATTGCACACTTCCTAGTTGGTACACACAAGTTCTGTTAAACATAACAATTTCACACATCAGCACAACACACACTGCACAGACTGCACAGTTATATCTTACAAAATTACAAACACAGCTAACAACTATTTCCACATAAAAGGCACACGCAATATACAGAGTTATATATAACACACAATATGCAGAGTTATATAATACAAAATCACAGACAGTGCTAACAACTATTTACACATAAAAGATAGGAAAAACCACGTTTTTATGTACTTAGATAGAAATATGGCTAATGTGATTTTAGTCCTGTAATATTGTTTGTTAATCTGGGTAACTTTAATTTAAAAAAAAAAATCTTTGTGACGTGGCATGAATAAACAGAAAATAAAAATAAAAATTTCTATTACCATAGCAGAAGACAGTATTATTCAAAATCTATTTTTGAGATATACAGTACACACAAAAAGGACCATTTGTGAAAACTGAGAAGATTTTTTAAACGATTCGGTTTCTGGGTATAAACGAAATTGAAAAAAGGTAACTTTGGAGGTTTGGTGTAAAGGGTTTACCTGATAAACGGTGAGAGTGGACGGTGGGGCACAGTAGCGTTGAGAAGTGGAGAATGATTGATTGGTTTAACAGCTGATTTCATTGAAGAGAGTGAGATGAGACGACGAGTGCAATGGGACAACGCCATCAGAATCAGAGAGAAGAGAAGCTGAAAATGAAGGACGAAACTGAATTGGGCATTCAATTTCAATCTAGGGAGGGTTTTCCATGTCCACTCTAAAACCCAAATACATTGCTTGCTTTGTCACTGAAGAAGGTATAACCCTATAGAAAATATAAAAAGGGAATGTATATGCCCCCAAGCAATGTTTTAAAAACCAGATCAGTCATCGAACCGATTGAGATACTGAATTAATGGGTCATTGGTCAGATTGATGGGTCACTAGTCGAACCGGTTTGACTCGGTATATATTAAAAAAATTTAAAAATATAATATAACTAACATAATTTAATCATTTAACTCTCCAAATTTAAAATTATTGTCATTATAAAGTACCTAATATTCCAAATAAGAAATAACAACCAATAATCACGACAATAAAAGTCCATAAATAAGTTTCATACACAAAAAAAAATAAAAACACATCATTTTAGCACTTTTTTTTCAAAAAAAAAATTACACTACAATCCGGTTCAACCAAAGACCCGCCGGGTCACCGGTTTTTTTTGTAAAAACCGGCCGGTTCAACCCGGGTCGTACCGGGTCATATACATATCTGATCCTATCATCGAACTGAACCAGTTATACCACCGAATTCCGGTCGGACCGATCGGACCGGCCGGTCCGGTCCAATTTTTAAAACACTGTCCCCAAGCTCTATTCATTCACTCATCCAAACAGATTTTTATGAGTATTTCTTTTTTAAAGAATTTTATGAGTATCTAAAAAAATTCAAATTGTAATTTATTAATATATTAACTAATATATTGATATATGCTTTTAAAAAAGAAGTAAAATATATTAATATCTATTTTAGTCGACGTATTTTTTATGAAAAAATATTTTATAAATATTAATATATTTTTGTTTATTTTATTTAAAAACAATATTTTAGTCAATGTAATTTTGGGATCTTTTGATAAATTTAAAATAATAATTTCTTCACACACATATATATATGTATGAGAGAATTTCTGTATTTCTATAATTTAATAAATCTTTCATAAAATATGAAATTTCAAAAGTAATTCTTGATAGTTATGTTTCAATAACTATTTGAATATATTAAATTGTAATAATTCAACCATTGAATATTTTCATATTACCTCAACGATCATGTAGTCCAAATGTACATTACTCTACAAAATTTTATAAAATTTTAAATTATTTAATACTTTATTAAATAAATTTAATTTAACATATAATATATTTTTTAGAAATATAAATGTGAACAATAAGATTACATAATTGTAAATGTTCATTTAAATTTTGATATGAATAATAATTGAAATAATATTAAAATATTTAATGATTGAATTATTAAAATTTAATATATACAAAGATATTTTGCAAATATGATTATTTTTAATTGATTTAATTATTATTCGATTCCTATACTTATTCAATCTTCACATTTTAGTTTATACACTTAGAAACTACTAGTTTTAATCCTTATACGTTCATTTTTTAATCCGTTTTAATTCCTATTGTCCAAAAATTATAAGGATTAAAATGGTTAAAAAAATGTCTAGAACTAAAACAAATTCAAAAAATATGTATAGAAACTAAAATGATTAACTTCTAGGTTTAATGACTAAAACATAAAGATTGTATAAGTATATATAGACTGGATGAGTAATTCAACCTGTTTAATTTTTCAAAATATTGCAAAAGACATTTGCACGTGTACCATTAGAAGTCGTAACCCAAGAAATAAGAATAATTGTTTAAATTCTAGTTGAACTAAAATCTCAGCTGAACTGAAACCAGTTACCCCTTTTGTTTATCAGTAATAGTTCACAATTTCACATCAGTCTTCAACCGAAAGATACCAAAGACATCAGTTTAATGGTAAAGGTTCACATCCCCATTATTTTTTCCTAATATTTCCCCTTCAATTTGATTTTTTGTTTTCTTTTTATCCTTTTTTTTTGGCGTGCTTTTCCCCTTGGTTTTTCAACAAAGCAAGCTGGCATCAATTACATGTAGTCACCCTCGTATATGATTACATGTAGCAATTCACATTTCTCACCAAGTCACAGGAAAAAAAAAAAGGCAAATTGCAAATGCGGGCAAATGAGATAAATTAAACGCAGAAAAACGAGAAAACTACGTAATTTACTACTTGAATATAAATTTGAAGGTCGTCAATGCTTATGCTATCATTATGAGCTTCCCTTCTACATCACCACTCTAGCTACCGCTTTTTACTGATAAGCCATTACTCACATCACTATAATCTATAGCACTTAACTACTTGTTTCACATTTCATTATTGCTATTACTGAATACATTTATCCAATTCTTATGAAACATGGACATTCCACAAAACCTTGTAGAAATATATAGTACAGTATGCAACCAGCAACTATCTTGATACAAATACAGTGAATGCCGCATCTCCAAACTCTTTTATCAGTGAAAACAATCAGATGCGCCTTTCTGGTTTATTCAAAATTAGTTATCTTAATCTATTTTCTGATAAAATAAAATAAAATAAAATGACCTATTAGAGAATCATAAGATTCAAAATAATGAACAATACTTTCCATAAAAAATACACATTTTTCTTCATTAAGGGCACTCTGATGAAAACAATGCACGCCAGGACAGCCAGAACGGAACTTCAAATAATCATTATAGATGCTACTGTCAAATAATAATGTCAGTAAGACTGACCAAGCAGCCAAGGAAGCTGTTGCATGACAACCATTGAATATATATCTAACCAAAATTTTACCTAATTTTGGCTTGCTGGCTGATTCCAGTTCCAAGTTGTGTACAACTGTTAGCAAAGATATACTAGCAACCAAATACCATAGAAATTGTATTAGCAGCTTTGGTATGCACTTATGGAGTTAGGCCTAACCTTTGCAACTAACTCTTACATCCTTGGTAGCAGTGACAGAAAGCACCTGCAACAGATATATATGATTTACTTTTATGGCCGATAAAATGGTAGAGAACTAAATATGTATGTCAAAAAACCCCTTGAGTGAAAAGACAAGCTATGAAACAAGGGTTTTTTGTGCCAGTGCCAAAATAAGGATAACTTTATACTGGAAATTTCACTTAGAATGGGAACAGTAATAAAAGAACTTTATTCCATACATCCTTCTTAAGGAAAAAATTAAAACTAAAAACTGCAACTTGGTCAACTAAGCTCCAATACAATGTCATGTCCATTTCATCTAAAAGCTTAAGCAACTAAGAAAGACCTAAACAATGAGTTTGTGTTGAGAAACAATTCAAATTTGTAACTTCAAATCTCTACGATATTGTTTAGATTTTAAAAGATATTATCTTATCTTTAATATTTGTTTTAAGATTTGTTTAGATTTAAAGATATTATCTGTAAATTAGATATTTGTTTTCTCTTTTAAGATTAAGATACTTGGTCTATAAATAGAGATTCTTGAGATGAGAAGAATCATCAAACCTGAAGAGGGAATCACTACCCTAAGTGAGAGCGGGGAATCGTGTGAAGGGAGGGTTTACAAGTTTGTCCAGAAAACTTGTTGTGGATGTAGGGATGGGGACACAAACCACATTAAATAAAGTTGTGTCGTGGATGTAAGGATGGGGATCCGAATCACATTAAACAAATTCGAGGTCGTGGATGTAGGGATGAGGTCTGAACCGTGTTAACAAAATAAACTGTGTGGATGTAAGCATGAGGGACCGAACCACGTTAAACAAATTTGTGATCTGCTTATTTTATTATGGTGTTGCATTTTTCTTCAGTTGTATTTTTTTTTTTTTTCTCATTGTGATTAACAAAGAGGCGTGAGGTTTTCCCCAACAGTTTGATCATCTTAGCTTCTATCAGACCTTTGGAATGATTAACATTAGATAAGGCAAACTCTGCTACAGCCAACTAATCCAGCAATAGTAAGGTATTCCAAATGAACTGATAATGAAAATTCAACAACATTTCCAGCAGCCCACAAGCATTCATTTATTCGGAAGAAGGTATAATATCCTCCCTCCTATTCCTACAAAAGGTAAAAAAGAAAAATACAAAGAGGAAAGGTATAATATCCTCCCTCCTATTCCTACAAAAGAAACTAAAAGGTATCCAACAAGCTATGAAGTAATTGTATCTTGCACTCACTAAAACTGTACAACATAATTGAGAGTTCATGGACAACCAAAATTAAACCAAAAAATAAAAATACTATATTAATTAAATAACTAATATAATATAATCACAACTTAGGGTATTACAAGTCTTCATCAAGTATTACAAAGTAAAACCAAGATCAAAATCAAGGCAAAATCTCAGGACATGACATGCACCTAAATTGCCATACACCCAATAACTATTCATGGAGACTGCAAAAGCCTTTATCCAGATTTAATTGTTTGTAAATTACATATTTCAAAAGATGACTCAATCTCGAAAGGAGAATCCACCATTCCACTACATCCCATGTCCTTGTAGAAAGATATGGTACATTGTGCAACCAGCAACTATCTTCATACAAATACAATGAATGCTGCATCTCCAAACTCTTTTATCAGTGAAAACAATCAAATGCACCTTTCTGGTTTATTCAAAATTAGTCATCTTAATCTATTAGAGTTCTGATAAAAAAAAACTATTAGAGAATCATAAGATTCAAAATAATGAACAATACTTTCCATTAAAAATACACATTTTTCCTCATCAAGGGCACTCCGGAAACAATCCACGCCAGGACAGCCAGAACGGAACTTCAAATAATCGTTATAGATGCTACTGTCAAATAATAATTTCAGTAAGACTGACCACGCAGCTGCAAAGGAAGCTGTTGCATGACAACCATTGAATATATGTAACCAAAATTTGACCTAATTTTGGCTTGCTGGCTGATTCCAGTTCCAAGTTGTGTCCAACTGTTAGCAAAGATATACTAGCAACCAAATACCGATAGAAATTGTATTAGCAGCTTTGGTATGCACTTATGGAGTTAGGCCTAACCTTTGCAACTAACTCTTACATCCTTGGTAGCAGTGACAGAAAGCACCTGCAACAGATATATATGATTTACTTTTATGGTCGATAAAATGGTAGGGAACTAAATATGTATGTCAAAAATCCCCTTGAGTGAAAAGACAAGCTATGAAGCCAGGTGTTTTTGTGCCAGTGCCTAAAGTAAGGAAAAGTTTATACTGGAAATTTCACTTAGAATGGGAACAGTAATAAAAGAACTTTATTCCATACAACCTTCTTAAGGAAAAAAAACTAAAAATAAAACCTGCAACTTGGTCAACTAAGCTCCAATACAATGTCATGACCATTTCATCTAAAAGCTTAAGCAACCAAGAAAGACCTAAACAATGGGTTTGATCATCTTAGCTTCTACCAGACCTTTGGAATGATTAACATTAGACAAGGCAAAGTCTGCTACAGCCAACTAAAGCAATAGTAAGGTATTCCAAATTAATTGATAATGAAAGTTCAACAACATTTCCAGCAGCCCACAAGCATTCACTTATTTGGAAGAAGATATATCAAAAGAAAAAGGTAAAAAAGGAAAATACATAGAGGAAAGGTATATTATCCTCCATTCCTCCTATTCCTACAAAAGAAACTAAAAGGTATCCAACAAGCTATGAAGTAATTGTAAGTTGCACTAACTTAAACTGTACAACATAATTAAGACTTAAGAGTTCATGGACAACCAAAGTTAAACCAAAAAATAAAAATACTATATTAATTAAATAACTAATATAATATAATCACAACTTAGGGTATTACGAGTCTGCATCAATTATTACAAAGTAAAACCAATATCAAAATCAAGGCAAAATTCTCAGGACATGACATGCACCTAAATTGCCATACACCCAGTAACTATTCATGGAGAATCCACCATTCCACTACATCCCATGTCCTCGAGGTAAGTCACCAATTCGAGTTGACAACTATATACAAGAAACCTCAGCTCAGTACACAAAAAAATTGACAAAATTCTTGAGCAAAATAGCAACAATGCATACCAATTAAACAGCAAGCCCTTGTTCTTTCGCCTTCTTGAGCCATTTAAGCGTGCTCTCCAACGTCGAGTAAGCAGCAACATCCGTCAAGCTCTTGCTCTCAACCGCATAATCAAACACCTCATACGCCTCTGCAATTCTCCCATCCCTACACAGCGCCCTGACAAACGTTCCATAAGAAGCCGTATCAAGCTTCAGACCGCCCTCCTTGATCACCTCGTAGAACTCAACCGCCTTCTCCACCAACCTCGCCTTACACAACCCGTGCAGCAGCGTGTTATACGTGCACTGGTTGGGACTACACCCCTTCGCCTCCATCTCCCCCAACAACGCCAGCGCCGCCAGCGCGTCCCCCTTCCTGCACATCCCATTCATCAACGAAGTATAAGTCACCTCATCAGGAAAATACCCTTTCTCCGCCATCACACGCAACAACTTCTTTGCCTCGGTCACCCTCCCGGACTTCGACAACCCGAAAATCAAAGTGTTGTAAGTAACAAGATCAGGCTCCACCCCTTCCTCCTTCATCTTGTTATAAACCTCAATCGCCTCACTTCCTCTACTCAACACACAATACCCTTTCATAATGGTATTATAAACAAAGCAATCAGGCTTAAAACCCTCCTCATGAAGCACACTCACCAGCCTCATCGCCTCTCTCAGGTTCTTACCATTACACACGTTATCAATCAGAATCGTGTAAGTAACAAGATCGGGCTTGATGTCGAATTTTTCGCGCATTTCATGGATGAAAGCGTAGACAGTGCTTAGCGTGCGGGACTTACAGAGGTGCTTGACGAGGAAGTTGAAGGTGTAGGTGTCGGGGGAGCAGTGTTTGGAGGCGAATTCTTTGATCAATTCGACGGCGTGGTCGAGGCGGCCGGCAGAGCAGAGGGAGCGGACCGCGACGTCGGCGGTGGCGGCGTCGGGGATAATGCCGGCGGCGAGCATTAGATTTAGGGTTTGGTGGATTGGGGAGAGAGTGGAATTGGGGGAATTGGAATGGGAGAGGAGGATGTGGAAGGTGGAGCGGTCGGGGGAGAAGGAAGGGAGGGATTTGGTGATGTGGCTGAGGAACTTGATGGAGTCGGAGGGGGTGGTGGCGACTTTGGCGTAGGAGTGGAGGAGGGAGTTGGGGAAGCGGGGGTCGGAGGAGGAGTTGGCGATGGAATCGAATAGTTTTTTAGCGTCTTCGAGGTTTGGGGATTTGAAGAGAGGGAGAGAAGGGTTTTTTTGTTGTTGTTGTTGTTGAGGGGTTTTTGGTTTTCGGGGTTGTTTGTTTTGGAAGTGAGGGGGTTTGGAAGGAGAAGAGGGTTGGGGACGGAAGAGAGAAGAGGGGTTTCGAAGGTTGGGGTTTGCGATTGCGGAGCGGAATGAAGGAGGAATTTTCCCCATGGCGAGTGTCGACTTCAGTTACTTCTTCGTCTTCTGCTTCTGCTTCTGCTGCTACTTACTCCAGCAGGGTTTAGGGTTTTTCAACATTTCTCTGCTTCTCAAGGAGAATGAGTGACTTGGTTCGGGTTTAGGGTGCCTTTTAGGTTAGGTTATTACATAAAAGATGAGGGATCAACTATTACATCATTCAATAACTTGATACAGAATATGATTTTATCGATCCATCCATTGTATTATATCTACATATTATCAAGATTATCTATGTCAAATTTTGTCAAAATTAAACAACAATAAGAAGATAATCAAATGAACCATATTTTAGTATATTTTGAAAAGTTTATATTACATCAATTTTTTTTTTGACTAAATTACATCAATTTTTTTAAACTATAAGAATGAGGTAGCAAATAATTTTGGATTGATACGAAATTTTGTATATATGATTTATGTGAAAGAAATTTTCAATCCAACGGTAAGTTTTAAGAAAGCATCATTCAATTGAAAATTATTGAATGGTGTAATAGTTGTTCAAAGTTAATTTGATCCCTCCTCTACATAAAAACTTTGAATCATTTAACTTAGATTTAAATACAATTTTGTTCTCATATTTTATTGAATTTATAATTTTGGTCCCTTTATTTTAAGATAGAAACAATTGTTCTTCTTATTTTAGAAAATTTGTAATTTTCCTTTAAAAAAATTGTAATTTTGGTCCAATTCTCATTTTTACCTACGTTTTATTTCTTTTATTTTTGTCCAATTGAATTGTAGACTTAACATATTCATCTAATGTACCATCAATAAATGATTTAATTAATTAAAATATAAGAAATAAAATAAATAAATAAATGTAGGCAAAATTGAAGATTTGACCAAAATTACGAATTTTCTAAAATAAGGGACCAAATGTGTCTATTTTAAAATAGAAGGCCAAAATTATGGATTTGGCAACAAAATTGCATTTAAGCCTTTAGCTTAATAGAAGAAGTGGAAATGAATTTGAATTATAATTATAAATTTATATTAAAATTAGCATTTTAGTCAATTTTAAAATATTTATTTTATATAATTAAAATTTATAATAATAAAATGCCTTTGTTTATATAAATTACATTTTAAATTTATAATGAATAATTTAAATTATAATGTAAAGTTATTATTAATTATTTATAACTTTTTTAAAAAAATTACTGAAATTTAATTTAATGATAAAGCTAAAAACATAATACTACCAGATGATCACGAGATTTTTTTTTTTTGGAGTTAAATGGTGTGAGAAATTTATAATACATTTAAATAAAAGAAGAGAGAAAATAAATAAAATTAATAAGTTGAGTATTTTAATTTATAATATAGAATATATATGTATTTTTTTTAGTAAATTGTCAATTTAGTCTCTGAATTTGTTTCTTATTGTCATTTTAGTCCTTGAAAATAAAAAAAACTCAAATAAGTTCTTGAAATTATCTAGAGTTTTAATTAAGTTTTTGAAAATAACTTTTTTTTTCTTCTAATTTTGGTCCCTAGTCCGAGGACTTAAGTGATAATAATAACATAAATTTAGGGACCAAAATGAGAAAAATAGGTTAACTTCAAGAACTTAAATGAAAACTCTAAAGGAGAGTTTGTTTCATGGATTTGATTATATTCCCGAGAATAATATTCTTGGGAATGCTATATTACTAGGAATATTATTCCTATCAAAGATGTTTGGTAAATACTTATCATTCCTTGGAATATTTTTAAATTAAAAACAAAAATATTAAAATAAATAAATAAATGAGGTAGAATAAGAGGAAAGTGGGAAGTTAAGGTTTTAGAACTCATTCTTTAACCTTTATGTTGTGTTTGGATGGAGACATTTAATAGGGTAATTCGTTTTTTTATGAATTTAAAATTCCCCATGGTGAATTAGGTTGTTTAGATAAAAAAATTAAAATTTCATCATTTTTAATAGAGTATTTTAATTACTAAAATAGTGAAATTTGAATTCTCTAAAAAAAACAGAATTTGAATTTCTTTTTTTGTCCTGTTACGTGTACACACTCACGATCTCATGCATGCTTTCGAACCTCACACATGCTCTCAGACCTCAACGACATATTCTCTCGCGACCTCGACAACATGTTCTCTCGTTCTTTCTCGCAACCTTGATGCACACTCATTTTCTTTCTCTTGGTTTGTTTCTCATATCATTCGATCTAGGATTTTGTTGTGTTGTTTATGTTTGATTTTGATGTTTGATTGTGTTTTTTATTTATAGTGTTTCTCATCTAATATGTTCATATACAATTGAGGTCCAATCCTGACGTATTTTCTTGTCTATGTTGACGATTTGTTGCTTGCAGGTAATGACAGGTTGTTCATTCAACAATTCCAACATGCACTGGACTCCCAATTCTCCCTAAAAGACCTTGGGACACCTATACACTTCTTGGCGTTGAAATTGTTCCCATACCACATGAACTATTTCTCAGTCAACATCATTACATTTGTGATCTTCTCTAAGCCCACAACATGCATGATGCTTAACCAGTTAGCACCCCTTTATCCACCCATGCAATCTCGCATCAGGCGATGCCTCCTCCTGTGATGTCACCACCTACCGCCAAGTTGTTTGATCCATGCAGTACCTCTCCCTCACATGCCTAGATATAACGTTCTCGGTTAATAAGCTCTCTTAGTTCATGCAAGCCCCTACAGAAATCCACATGCAAGCAGCCAAGCAAGTTCTCATATATCTCAAAGGGACAATAGATTTTGGACTTCAACTGCAATCGTCTCCTGATCAATGTCTCCATGCCTTTTGTGATGCATATTGGGCTAGTGACGCTTCTGACATGAAGTCCACGGGTGCACTTGTCATCTACTTTGGCCCAAATGTCATCTCCTGGAGTTGCAAGAAGTAATCCACTATTGCCAAATCTTCCACATAAGCCAAACATTGCACAATAGTCAATGAAATACTTTGGCTACAACAACTACTCAAGGAACTTCATATTCAGCATGATCCTTTTTCTAATGATGCACTCTGATAACATGGACGCAACATATCTCTATGCAAATCCAGTGTTTCACTCACACATGAAGCACCTCGCAATTTATTATCACTTTGTGCGAGATCTAGTAACCAACAAGCAACTTCATGTTTCACATGTTCTATTCAGTCATTAGCTTGCCAACCTTCTCACCAAAGCTCTTGCTTCTTCGCACCACAAATTTCTGATGGAAAACATTGGAGTTGTCTTCGCCGCCACCATTTTGCAGGGGCATATTGGACTATTGACGTGATCCTCTCCACATAACTTGGAGCAATTAGTTACAAAGTGTTACAATTTAAAATCAAGTTTAAATTGAAGTTTATTCTCAAGTTATAGATATCTTAGGAGTTTGTCATTCCTTTGCACTTTATATATATCTCTTGTACATCCACAATTACAATTGAATAAAACCCTAATTTGTTTATCTTTCTATATGGTCCCTATAGTTGCAACATTTTTTCCTTTTAATCCATATAATTTAAAACATCCCATTTTGGTCCTTATAATTGCCATTTTTATTCCTTTTTAAGTCCTCGTTGTCAAATGTCGACTAACGTCGTTTAAAACAAACGTGACATGGCTTATCATTGTTGAAGTGGCACTTGGTTTTCGAAAGTGGCATTTTTTAAGTGAAGAAAACTTGCTTTTACAAAAGAAACACTAGAGTGGGTCTTCTTCTGCAACTCATGAGTGACATTGATGGAGGTGTGGGCCTTCTTTTCAATCTACGATGGCCATTATTCTAAGTGGTGGTGTGTGTGTGTGTGTTTGTAGAACCTTGGCCGTGATGAATAGTAACATGAGTAATTTCACATCAAGGGAGATTAGGCTTTTACAAATGTGCACCACCACCACTTAGAACAATGGTTGTCACGAATCAAAAAGAAGACCTCCACCTCCACTAATGGCACTCAAAGGTTTTAGGAGAAGATCCATTCTTGGGTTTCTTCACTAAAAGCAAGTTTTCCCTATGTTAGAAATGCCACCTTCAAAATTCAGGTACCACTTCGACAATAATAAGCTATGTCAAATTCATTTCAAATAAAGTTAATTTGTTGAAACTTGGCAGCGAAGATCAAGAGGGAAAAAATGGTAAGTATAGGGACCAAAATGAGATGTTTTAAACTATCTAGCTAAAAGGGAAAGTTATTACAACTATATGGACTAAATAAGTAATTAAACCTTTACAATAAATAATTTTTTATATAATAAAAAGAAAGATGTGAAAAATTAATGTAAAGTAAAATAGATAATATGATAAGGACAAATAAAAAGTATTATAAAAAAATATAATTCTTAATTTAAGTCCCTACTTGTCAAACTTTTTTTTTTTACTTTAGTCAATTAAATGATTTGTTTTATATTCTTTTAGATTATATATAAAATGTCAAATCATTTAGTAGGACAAATGAAAAATCATTTTATATCGAATTATAATCTTATATAAAATTTAAGGGAATTTATCTGGTAAATAAAACTTAAATACAATGTTTTAGTTGATTTTGATATTATTATTTAATTAAAATTATAGTTTTATTTTTTTTAGAAACTACATATATTTTTTTATAGGAAACAATTACGTTTGTATCGGGTAGAATTATTATGTGTCAAAGTTTTTCATCTAAGCATTTAATGTAGTTGCATATTTAAGTTTCGAATTTGAGATAATTGTTTAAACTAGAACAACATCATATGAATTCAATTACGTGTTTGATGGTATAGTTTTATCTGTTAACCAAGTAGCCTCAGTAACTCAAGAGAGAGTGAATTGAGTTATTTTGAAATCGTTTCGCGCCCAAATCTCTAATCCCAAAGGAATTAGTTATATTCAAATATATTTAATTATATTTGATTCAGTGAGAAAGATAGTTTAAATTCCAAATCCTAACCCCGCATATATCACATATAAAATAATAAAGCAATTTATGAAAGCGATAAAATGATTTAAAGAGTAAGGGTTAAAAAAGGGTACATCGGTGATTTTTATACTAGTTCAGTCAACTTAACCTACATCCAATACTCAAGCCGCAACTTGAAATCTTTCACTAAGTAAAGCAATGACAAAAAAGAACAAGCTAATTATGTCACCCCTTGTGATAACCCGTCAAATGGACACCCATTTTTGAACTCTAGACTCAGACCCTAAGGATCACACACCCTAATGAATCAAACCAAAAAGCAGCGAGCTAATTATACACCACCCATGACAACCCGTCAAATGGACGCTTCCTTTGCCCCCAGATATAACCCCTAAGGCTTAAAAAATCCTTGATTTACAATATGTTAACAATCACTCTCAATAGTGGGAATAACAACTCATTAATTTAAGCTCTAGCACTTTCTTTTTCTCAACTTAGACACACATTAATGATCCAAGCTATTGGCACCTAGCTTCTCTATTTTTTCTAGGCTTGGATACTAAACTCCTGTTGAGCTTTTAATGTTTGTGTCTGGTGCACTTTGCTCCTTAGATAGAGACTCCTATTATTTATAGTGTCTAAGAAATATGGATTTGGACTTTTTAGAAAAAATATTTATTTATAAAATATTCATTATCACTTTTTTTTTTACTGTCATTATCTCTTTATTTTAAAAAGTTGTTTTCATATTTGAAATTCTAATATTATGTTCAATTTACAAAAGATATGTTTTTAAATTTTTGCACAAAATCTTCAAATTTAGGCTTACAGACTCGTGGGACTCGAGTCTGTCAGGCCAAACTCGAGTCTAACCCTTCCCGGACTTGAGTCTCATATTTCATACTCAAGTCTGGCCAAACAACAACAACAACAACAACAATAATAATAATAATAATAATAATAATAATAATAATAATAATAATAATAAACCAAAAAAGACAGAATAAAAAAATAACTGGAGGGATAAAATTTTTGATAGAAAGGAATTAACATTATCAAGATTACAAGGGATTTGATCTTTCCAAAAAAGTATAATTGTGACGAGATTAATTTTCTGATCGAAAATGATAGTTCCAATTCGATCTATTCGACCGCGACAAAACATTTTAAAATCATGGGGTTAGTAGGGTGTCTTATTGTGTGTGATTAATGTTTAAATTTTAGTTAGCCACTAGAGTCTGTGATTGAGTGAACGGCAACTAGAGTTAATTAACATTAATAAAGCTTTGATCATGCTTTCCTCATAGTTTGATAGCGAAAATAATAAATGACAAAAAAATGGAGAAAAGGAGAGATTCGAATCGGAGTTGATGTGGTTTTTGACAAAGATTGAAGCATTTGTTTTTGACGACTAAAGAGGGTGGTTGAGAGGGATGTGGTATTGACAAGGATGGTGATGGGGACTTGAAAGCTCGCAATATTTGAAATAGAATTACTCAGAAGTGTACTTTCAAGATTTCGATTGGATGGGTTTCGTAGGAGGTAACTCATCCTTTTCTGTTTTTAGATCATGCATTTTGGACATGCATGGATCGGTTTCCTTGGTGTCAATAATGTGATGGTTTAAATAAAAGCATGAGCAAATTACACTGGCCCCCCCTGTGTTTAGGACTTATTACACTCAGCCCCACTCTTTTCTTTGACCCTACACTGACCTCCCTCATTGTTTGAATTTCATTACAGAGAGACCCCCTAGCCCCGAAAAAGACCTCTTTCCGTTAATTCCAATGTGTCATGTGCAATGCACATGCATGTTTAACGAAAATTTTGGACAAAACTACCCTCATCTTCATCCTTTGCACCAATTAACAGCCATAAAGGCCAAGAACACTGGAAACAATGACATTTAAAGGCCAAAATGTTTCTGTTAATATCATTGTTTCTGGTGTTCTTGACATTTGAATGTAATGTTTCTGTTAATGTCATTGTTTCTGGTGTTCTTGGCATTTGAATGTAATTGTTAATGTCATTGTTTCTGGTGCCTTTAAATGTCATTGTTTCTAGTGTTCTTGGCCTTTATGGCTGTTAATTGGTGCAAAGGATGAAGATGAGGGTAGTTTTGTCCAAAATTTTCGTTAAACATGCATGTGCATTGCACATGACACATTGGAGTTAACAGAAAGAGGTCTTTTTCGGGGCTAGGGGGTCTCTCTGTAATGAAATTCAAACAATGAGGGAGGTCAGTGTAGGGTCAAAGAAAAGAGTGGGACTGAGTGTAATAAGTCCTAAACACAGGGGAGGCCAGTGTAATTTGCTCTAAAAGCATTAATTTCTCCACTTGTGGGGCATTTAGGAGAGAAGAACAAACAATAATGATCGTTAAAATGGACTTCATGCAATGCCACTTATATATATCATCACAAAGATATTATTCTCTCTATCACTCCTATATACAATATGTACCTATGTTGGGGTAGAATGCTTATAATTAGATTAAATATGGCATGGCCAATCCTCCCACAAGTTAGAGCTGTCAAAACGGACCAACTCGACTCACTTCTTGGTGAGCCTTAAAAATGCTGGCCCGGCCCGGCCCACCACGGGTTGGTGGGTAAACGGGTTGGCCCACCTAAAATAAAAAAAAATCAATTTTTTTTAAAAAAAAAGAAAAATCAATTTTAAAAAAAAAAAAAAGAAAAATCAATTTTTTTTAAAAAAAATTAGCTTATATTTTCTTTTGTCATGTAAAAATAGCAACCAGAAGTTGCCAAAATACACCGAAAATAACACATTTTCAAATTCATTAACATTTTTAAATTCAGATTCATATATTCATTAACATCATACATCTCCTAACAAATTTGGATCTATCAAACATTATACATTCATTAATATTTTCAAATTCAAATTAATATATCATCAACCTCAAGGGAACTAAGACAATGTAAAATTTCCTAAGTGGTCTAGTGAGGCTTGTGATGTATGTGAGGGAGGGTAATTTTTTTTTTTTTTAAATAAGTGGGCAACTCGCGGGCCAACCCGGCCTACCACGGGTTGACCCGTGGTGGGCCGGGTTGTAGGTGGGCCGGGTCAAATTTTTTAAATAATTGGAAGGCACAATTTTTTTCAATCCGGCCCGGCCCAAACCCGTGGTGGGCCGGGTTGGCCCACGGGTCACGGCCCATTTTGACAGCTCTACCACAAGTGATAAACTACGTACGGTTCAAAATTATGTTGAAAAAAATGTATACATTTAATATTTGATCGTGCTTTAAATAGAATGATTACCTTAAAAAAATATACGTGAGAAAAAAATGATTAGTCAAATTGCAACTCTTTTTTTTATTTATACCCACTAACAAGACTATGGTTCAATTTAATTTAACTTTATCTAAGCTTGATCAATACTGTTCTTACTAAATTTGGTAAGTCCTCCGGTGCGGTGGCTCTGCCGGGATCTCCTTGGCGTACGGTGAGGGGTGTACATGCAAAGACACTCCGACGCTCAAGTTAGAGACGCACAAGTAGGAGACAGGTATCACTAATGGATGTAGAAGATAAGTTTATAGAGTGTAAAGAGATAGATTTGATAGGGTTATTTTCCTATCAAATCTTATCAAATCTTGTTAATTATGATAGAGATAAGTTTATCTTCTATCATGATCTTCTATCTTAATCATAATATATCTTATCTTTTAGTAAGATATACTTTCTGTTATAACTACCTTGGTTCGAGTCGGCTTCACCTACTCGGCCAGGTCCTCTACTCCGTGGAGTGCCGAATCCTAGTAGCACAAATACAAAATTAAAATACAATTCTGCACCAAGGGGGTGTAGCTCAATTGGTTGAGCATGGTGTGTGAGTGTTGTAAATCTCCTGGCACTGTCTTCGATTCATACGGATAAAAAAAATAAAATACTATTTTGCAGCTAAAAATGTATATATTTAGTTTAACTTGTTTTAAAAAATAATTATTTATTGTTCAATTAGAGAATACACTTACTAAAGAATTCTATAGCCAATTAAGAATTCAAGAAACCTCAACAAACTCTATATAATATGATCCAGATGAATCATGTCTATTTAATGATTGTGTCCTCTAACAATGCGCTTTTGAGGAGGTGGTGTGCACAATGTCTCTCATGTGTAAAGAGGGATAGTACTAATGATACCTTAGTCATGTGTGAGAAGGATTCAAAATCTCACTATACTATGCACAAGACTTATAAGTTTTTCAAGCCCTAAGATTATGTTGTGATAGAGAAGTCAGTTACACTGGTTGGTCTATGGATATCAGCTGATCTATAAGTGTGGGTCAACCTTCATTAGGTGTCAGTCTTGTTGAAGGCTCTTTTACTTGACCAGTTATATGAGGTCTGAATTTGAAGACAATTTACAACAACCCCCCAAACATCAAACTTAAAAGGTGTAGGCTATTATTATTATTATTATTATTATTATTATTATTATTATTATTATCCCAGTTCACTTATTTTTTTTTAAAGTGTTTAAAAAAAATAAAGTGACTATATCTTAAAAAAAAAATCAATTAAATATGCACTATATTTGTTGATATAAAATATTGATAAAGAATAGATCCAAAAAAACATGTAATCAGAGGTCTCGAGTTTGAGTCTTGGATATGCAGCTGCATTAAATACCTAGAGGGGGAGTTTTGTCGCTCGTAGTGATCCTACCCGACTCGATAATAATAATAATAATAATAATAATAATAATAATAATAATAATAATAATAAATTGCAAAATTACCATTTTTATATAAAAAGTCATTATCTATATATAACTCTTTTTTAGAAAACTGAGGGAATGGTCGGTATTCATCCCTACTCCTTTTGGATTCGTTCATGAAATTATAACAACTCTACATGCATGAATCATATATGTTAAATCGTGTACCTAAAATGGTGGCGGGCAAACTTTTCTTTTTTCCTATCTATTTTAGAGCTAGCTTACATTGTATAATTCATGATTCAGAATAAGGGTCCATAAAATTATTTTATTTTTATTACAGAACAAAGTTTTATTTTTTAAGAGACTATAAAATTTTAATACTTTCAAATTTAATTTCAGTTATTAAAAATTATTAAACAAACTAATAAATATAGAGATAATTGGCGAGAATTTAGAGATATTGTAAATCATTGCTAGATCCTTGTTGGGTGATCATGTAAGATTAAGAAATCCTTTTTATCAAGAGAGAAATTTTGTTATATCCTACTTTCGATAACGGAGAAAATTTACCAAACTAAGTCATAGTTTTTCTTCACCCGTGACTATGAGGAGTTCTCTATATTAAAACTTTTAGTATTGTTCTTTTTACTCTCACTTATTAATTGTTGGGTAAGATTGTGAACAAGAGATTATATTTTATCATGAGAGAAATTTTGTAATACTACTTTCAACTGTAGAGAAATTTCACTGGACTATGTTGTGCAATTTTTCTTTATACACATCGAGAAAAATTTTCACCTGAAGAATTTTAGTATTATTCTTTTACTCTCACACTTATTTTATATTGAGGGCCTATTTTGAGTTAACAAAATAAGAATTTTGGACTATTAATTTCCAACAGTTTTTTCTTTCTATCCTTGTTCATCACATCAATCATCTTATCTCATACTTCTTTCTCTTCTCTTCTCTCATCTTTCTCTTGTTGCAAAATAAATTGTATAAATTCTCTCCCAAAAATTTCAATACTCAAAAGTTAAAACAACTATTTGCTTATTTGCATTAACTTTAATATTGCTAGTTGGATGGTAAATCGCGGCGCGCACTACATTACAAAAATTGTATATATTAAAGCGGTTTAAATATTTTTTTGTCCTTTTAATTTAGTATTTTTTTATTTTTCATCCTTGTAATTTTTTTTGTTTCAGTCCTTGCAAATTATATTTGTTTTGCTTTTCGTCCTTATAGTGATTTAGATAGCATTTTTTTCACTGTTCAAAGCACTATTTAAATCACTATAAGAACGAAAAATAAAACAAACATAATTTGCAAAAACTAAAACCAAAAAAAAAAATTTGCAAGGATGAAAAATAAAAAAACATTAAATTGCAAGGATCAAAAAGATATTTAAGCATATTAAAGCCAAGCACCGCAAGATCGTGTGGGGCTAATTATTATTTTTCTTTCGTGCATGCATGAGTCGTACTACTTGTCTGTAAGTTAACTTTTAATATGTTCCCATAATTTCTCAAAAACCTAGGAAAATTTACCCATTACCCTCTTAATATTAACTTGAGTCATGTTTAAACAATTCCCAACATTTAAAAGTGTACAATTGATTCCCTAATAATTTTTTTTTGACAGAGATTCCCTAATAATTTAAAAGATGTAAAACAAACTTCTCACAAAACAGTTAATTTTAACGAAAATTGTTACATATATATAAAGTGCATACGACTAATCTATATATTAACAACAAAAATGCCCTTATCTATTTATCCACAATGAAAGATGTGCTAGGAGACAAAATAGCACTATTGATTGGACAGTGCATTTCCGTTTTTGTCCTTTAATTTGTGATATTTTACTAGAATATTAAATAAGTAATAAAATATAAATAATAGTAATAGTAATAATAATAATATTAATAATTAATAATGAATAAGAATAATTTTTACGTAACGTTATTATTGTCATTTTTGGGTAGAATATGAAATATAAAATAAACTATAAACTAATATTAATAATTATAATGATACATAAATATGAATATACCTTAAATAATTGTTATTATTGAAGATTTTAGTTAAAATTATTTGATAACAAAATAGATTATAGTAATATGACCATCCAATTAATAGAAAATTATTCTATTTTGTCAAATTTTGAATATGAAAAATAAAAAAATTTAAATAGGAAAAATTTGTGAAATTTTAAAATTGAAATATGAAAAATGAAAAATACAGAGAATAATAATTTGAATATTAAAGTAAAAAAAGTTGAAAGGTATTATTAATTAGTTTAATAATAATGAATCATTATAATTAAAAATTAAAATTATAGATATTAAGTTAATAATGGAAAAATAATTTATAATTTACATTTTAATTGAATTTTATAGTTTAATAATAATGAATCATTATAATTAAAAATTAAAATTATAGATATTAATTTAATAATGGAAAAATAATTTATAATTTATATTTAAATTGAATTTTATATTGTAAAATTTAATTTAATACAATATAAATAAATAAATATAAATATTATTTTTTGTTATTATTAGTTAGAGTTGGAGCCAAAAATACATGTTGGAGGTAAAAGTTGAAATTTGAATTAGTATTTAAGAGCCAAAACCTTGGAGCCAAAAAAAGAATTTGAATTTTGAATTGGAATATTTGTTTAAGAGGGAAAATTTTGAGGCAAGGTTTGGAGCCAAAATTAGTCTATAAATAAGGATAATGTTACCTATTAACTCATGTCAAGTATTTGTTTCTTTTGTTGCAATTTCTTTTGTTACAATTTGTTCTTCCATATGAGTTGAAAGAATATTTAATATTTTATTTTATATTTCGTGTTGGGAAGTTTTTATTTGATATCATAAAAATGTCTTTTGTTGTTGATCGTGTTGAGTCTATTAATGCTGATAAACAATCATGGAGACTCAAGGTACGTGTAATTCGGTTATGAGAAATGTTTCCTATTGCAAAGCCGAATGAGTCATATGCTGTTGAAATGGTTTTGATTGATTCTGATGTAAGTATGGTTGTTAAATTAATTAATAATTACGAAAATTTTATATTTTTTAATAATGTTTTTTTATTGGAGATGTTGTATTTGATTATAAATTGGTTTTATCCTATAACAAAATTCAGGCTACTGTTAGAAAAGTTGTGTCAAGAAAACAAAAAATATATATCATAAAGCTAGACAACCAATGATTTTGCAAAGTAATTATATCTTATAATGTATCTACCTATAATTTTGGAACTCACACACTTAAATACACAGGTTTAACTTTTGTTTACCGTAAATATAAAAAAATTATTCTGTTTCTTTCTTAATAGTTTTTTTATTTTACATTTTTTCTTTTCATGTTTTTTCCTTTTTTTTATGTTTCTTTCTTTCTATTTTCGTTTTTATATCTTTCTTTTTTTTTCTTTTTATGTTTTTCTTTCTCTCTTTTTTTATGTTTTTCTTTATACATTTTTTCCTTTCTTTCCTTTTTATGTTTTTCTTTTTATGTAACTGTATGATCATCATTGTTCTTATCATTTTTAAAACTAGTAGAAATAGTTTACTTATTTAGTATAATTTTTTTTTAAATAGTGTACTTATTTGAGTAATATTTAATATTTGATTTGATGTGTACTATACCTATTTAGAATAACAATGATGGTATATATATATTTTTTGTTAATAAAGATAACATATTAGGTGTACTATACCTATTTAGAGTAGCAATGATGACATATTATATTATTATATATACATATAGGTATATTATGATGTCTACATAATTGACAAAATGTACGGAATATATATATCATAAAGCTAGACAACCAATTTTTTTTGCAAAGTAATTATATTTTATAGTGTACCTGCCCACAGCCTTGGAACTCACACACATAGATTCAACTTTTATTTACCGTAAATATGTAAAAAAAAAATATTCTCTTTCTTTCTTAGTAGTTTTTTTATTTTACGTTTTTTTTCATGTTTTTTCCTTTTTTTTTATGTTTCTTTCTTTCTATTTTCATTTTTATATTTTTTTTACGTTTTTTTTTTATGTTTTTCTTCTTTTTTTTTCTTTTTACGTTTTTTTCTTTCTTTTCTTTTTATGTTTTTTCTTTTTATGTAACTGTATAACCATCATTGTTCTTACCATTTTTAAAACGTGTAGAAATAGTTTACTTATTTAGTATAATTTTTTTTAAAAATAGTATACTTATTTGAGTAATATTTGATTTTTGATTTGATGTGTACTATACCTATTTAGAATAGCAATGATGGTATATTATTTTTTTGTCAATAACGATAACATATTAGATGTATTATACCTATTTAGAGTAGCAATGATGGTATATTATCTATCTATCTATCCACAATGGAAGAAATTCTAGAAGATAAAATAACAGTATTGATTGGACAATGCATTTTCATTTTTGCCCTTTTAGTTATAATGATTAGGTAGAAGATAAAATAAAATAATATTTATTCATTTATTTATTTGCAAGTATTATATTATATTATAAATAATGATCAGTTAGAAGACTAGTAGATTGGACAATACGTATTATATTTATTTATTTATTTGCAAGTATTATATTATGTTATATAAATATAAATATAAATATATTATAATTATAAATTATAGATATTTATGATTTCCATCTTACAATTATGAACTGATATTTCATGTGGTTGCATAGGGATATGCTTATTTTTTTGAAAAATTCATGTTCCTATATAATATATCTAATTTATGTATTTATCTATTAATAATAATTAATAATTATATTTATTTTGGAAAATCATTTTGTTGTGTAGATAATTACTTTCTTTGGACTATCTACCTATTTTATGTGGTGGATGTATTTTTTGTGAGTCCAATGGGCTAATAACAAATATATGTACTTATATAGTATAATAATAAATATTCGATTATAATAATAAATAAAAGAATAATGCAATATAATATAATATTTTGTTATTATCTGGTTGAATCGATTGTAACATATGCATAATAAAAAAATTAAAATATGTATAATTAATTTATTTAAATAATTTTTAGGATAGATTAATTTTAATAATTAATAATATATTATAAAACGGTGCTATATAGATAGACATATTATATATTTAGAATAAATTAATATTTAATAATAGATTATAAAATAGTGCTATAGTGCTATATATATATAAGACAAAAATAAATAATAAATAATTAATATACATATATAATATATATATATATATAATATAATTATAAATAATAAATATATAATATAATATAAATATAAACAATAATAATAATAATAATGAATAAATAAATAAATAAATAAATAAATAAAATTGGAGCCAAAATGTTGGAGCCAAAATGTTGGAGCCAAAACTTGGAGCCCAAATTTGAATTTGAATTTGAACTTGGAGCCAATTCTTGGAGCCAAAATAGAATTTGAATTTGAATTTAAATGTAAAATTGGAGCCACAATGTTGGAGCAAAAATTGGGTTGTTAGTTTTGGTGTTCTCTTCATCCAATTTCTATTTATTTGTTTTATTTCTATTTCCAGTTTATGTGTTCTATTTCTATTTCTATTTGATCTCTTCATCCAATTTGATCATTTTTATAATATAATATTCGATTATAATAATAAATAATAGAACAATACAATATAATATAATTTTCTGTTATAATAATTATTTTTCTTGTGTGGTTGAATGAGATTTCAAATGTTCATATGTCGCCAATTGCAATATATTCATAATAAAATAAAATTAAAATATGTCAAATTAATTAATTTAAATAATTTTTAAAATAGATTAATTTTTAATAATTAATAATATATTATAAAATGGTGCTATATAGATAGATATATTATATATTTAGAATAGATTAATATTTAATAATAGATTATAAAATAGTGCTATGTATATATATAAATATCAAACAAAAAAAATAATAAATAATGAATAAATAAGTAATATAAATATATAATACATAATACATATAATAAAACTTGGAGCCAGAATTTTATTTTATTTTAATTTTAATTATTATTAGAGCCAGAATTTGGAGCCAAAACTTGGAGTCCAAATTCAAATTGAAAAAAACTTGGAGCAAAAAAGATGGAGCCAATTCTTGGAGCCAAAATAAAATTTGAATTTGAATTTAAATGTAAAATTGGAGCCACAATGTTGGAGCGAAAATTGGGTTGTTAGTTTTGGTATTCTCTTTATCCAATTTCTATTTATTTGTTTATTTCTATTCTGGTTTTGGTGTTCTATTTCTATTTCTATTTGATCTCTTCATCCAATTTGATCATTTTTATAATATAATATTCGATTATAATAATAAATAATAGAATAATACAATATAATATAACTTTTTGTTATAATAATTATTTTTCTTGTGTGGTCGAATGAGACTTCAAATGTTCATATGTCACCAATTGCAATATATTCATAATAAAATAAAATTAATTAATTTAAATAATTTTTAGAATAGATTAATTTTTAATAATTAATAATATATTATAAAATGGTGCTATATAGATAGATATATTATATATTTAGAATAGATTAATATTTAATAATAGATTATAAAATAGTGCTATGTATATATATAAATATCAAACAAAAAAATAATAAATAATGAATAAATAAGTAATATAGATATATAATACATAATACATATAATAAAACTTGGAGCCCAAGTTTTATTTTATTTTAATTTTAATTATTATTAGAGTCAAAATTTGGAGCCAAAACTTGGAGTCCAAATTCAAATTGAAAAAAACTTGGAGTCAATTCTTGGAGCCAAAATAAAATTTGAATTTGAACTTAAATGTAAAATTGGACCTACAATGTTGGAGCCCAAATTGAGTTTCTATAAATTCAAAAGATATTGCTCCTCTATGTAAGTATTAGTTTTGGTGTTCTCTTCATCCAATTTCTATTTATATGTTTCATTTCTATTTTCATTTCTATGTTTGATTGAAAAAATGCAAATATAATTCTATAGTTCTATTAAGTTTAATCTATATCATTTTAATCAAACATAAAAGATTTTGTTTTGTTTCTCTTTTTATATTGATAGTGTCATGTTTGTTAATACTCATAAACAAACAAGAAGACTTAAGATATGTGTTATTCGATTATGGTAGATGTTTCCTATTTCCAAGTCGTCTGAGTCCTACGCTATAAAAATGATTTTAATTGATGCTTATGTATGTATATTGATGAACTCTTATTAACCGTTTTTATTTTTTATTAGATATTGTTATTTTATTTATTTTTCCTTAAAATGATAATATCGGGTGTTGATTTTGATATATATGTATATTTTGTACAATTTGTTGTTCATGTAGGTATCATAATATGCCTATATATAATAATACATAGGTGCTATTTATTAGGTACAATAATTTATTTAATACTTATTTTGGTAACTTATCAACTCAATCTAAATAGTATACAGATATATGACCATTATTGTCCTTATCATATTTTAAAAGTATATAAATGGATTTATTTTAGTATAAAATTTAGTATATAAAAAAAAGGAAAAAATATGAAAGTTATTTTAGTAATATATGACTTGATATTTGTATAGATATTTAATTGATGCCTATATATATAGACTAATAATAATATAGGTTCTATATATATAATAGGCTCTATATATAAGTTCTATATATTAGCTACAACAGTTTGCCTAACTTATCATCATTATCCTATTAGTCTACAGCTGTATCACCATCATTATATTTTTTGTGTTTTAAAAACGTGTAGAATTACTTTTATTAATAGTCCACAACTATATTTGGTTCATGATCATTATTCTTTCCGTTTTTGTTTTTAGTTATTTTAAAAAATATATAATTTTTTACAACTTGAATGTATAAATCATACTTTAATATGCATTATATATTTTTAAATAAATAAATACAATGTGTTTAACCATACGTGTTTAATTACTGATTCTAAAAATCAATTTTTTTTACTATTTTTATTAATTAATTTATTACTTTTATTAACATTTTGTTATTTGAATATCTCTCTTACTATTAACAATGTTTTTTCATTTTTTTATGTCGTGTTTGATATTACAATACATAGCTAAATCTCTATTTTCCAAAGCTTAAATTTAAACTCAAATATATTAAGTACTATACACAAAAAATGCTTCATCCCTACAAAATTGTTACTACATATGGCATCTTGCAAAGGAATAAAAAAAAAATGAGTAAAATTAACTTCAAAAATGATCCGTGTATATATTCATATATTAGATATTGTTTAAGATATAGAACATCTTTTACAATTTCTTTATCATGGTCATATATATACTTATTTTAATTTTTAATAACCACTGTATTCAAAATTATTTTATTAATTAAATGTACAATTTTTGAATAAGATGTCATGTTCATTATTGTATGTTTCGCACGTAGATAGATAGGTTTGTCACAATTTCTATAGGGTTTAATTCCTTTTAATAATAACACTAATCTGAAAAAATTAGGAACCTTTCATTTTATCATGGTATCATTAAATTTTGTCTCATATGTAGACCTCATAATACATCTATATATAACATATCACGTCATAGGCAGTATATATTATCTAAACTAATATATTTATTTTGATCTTATTTTTAAGTCATCATTATTTTTTTACTCTAATTACTAATAGTTTCTGTTGAAACAACAATATCGGATAGTAAATTCCCAAGATTTATCTTTTTATATAAATTAATATAGTAACTTTATGTGTAAATCTTTTTATAAATTACTAATGTTATAGTTATCGAACATGTGTAATTAAAAGAATATCGTGTGTATATATATATATATATATATATATATATATATATATATATATATATATATATATATATATATATATGAATATTCCGTACACTTTGTTGTGCGTGTAGGAGTCATAATATGGCTATATATAGTAATATATAGGTGCTATATATTAGGTATTATAATTTATTTTACATTTATTTTTGTAACTTATCAACTCAATCCAGATTGTGTACAGATTTATGACCATTTTTGTCCTCACCGTATTTTAAATGTGTATAAATGGAACTACAGATTTTTTTTTTGAGCAAGGATGTACAGATTTTAAAATTTAATTAATTGTGGTAATACTTTTGTTTATCTAGCATCTTTCCTTCATCCTTGAAAAAGGATTAGGGATTCTTGATTGGTTACTAAATTTTAGGATAAATGCTACAGTGAAGTAGCAATGTAAATGGTTCATCAACCACTTTGAAAGTATTAGTTTAATAAAAATAAATATTTTTTATCTTTATAACATTAATATTTAAATATTTTTAAAATATAACATTTAACAAATTTTCTTTTTATTATCCTTAACAAAAAAATATATTTTTATTCAGCTTCAAATTCTATCTTTCTTTGATTGTTGGAAATAAAATATATTAATAGTCTACCCATAATATTTTCTCCATCTCTTTCATTATCTTGCATATATATCTAACATTTTATCCTGTTTTAATTACTCTTTTTATATTTTTCTCGATCAAAATAGTATGTAACTTAATTTGTTTTTTCCACGGTAAAAACATTAGGAGTGCGAAAGAGAAGAAATTAGCTAACTTATGCGATACTACATAAGAAATTAATTTTTAGTAGAATTAGAATTCATTAGTTTGTATTTTATAATTAAGATTTTTTTTTATAATTAAATAAGTTTTTCAGAAAGCTAAAACTAAAAATATTTTTAACAATTTTTCTCGTGAGTTGAATTTTTTTTTAAATTAAAATAATACAACATAAGAATTTTTTTAGAAAAATCCAAATGTATCATCAATAATTTAAAAGAATCCATACTAAATTATACTTGAGTTTAAAACGCCATAAAATAAATATAAAATTTTGAAACTAACTTTATAAATCATATTTTACAATTAAGTATGTCAGTATTAATAATTTCATAATTAAGTATTTGCAATCTAGCATAAAAAAACAAAAAAAAATATAAGTTCGGCTTAAGGAATAAATCTAAATTCCTATCATTTTCGTTAATAAAAAAATAAGTGCATGACTTTTAATGCCCTTTTACTATTTAAAAGATAGGTGATATTAAGTTACTTTTAATAATTATAATAATTTTTTTTATATAAACTACGAGATCGAGAGACTAATTTTATATTATTTCATAAATAAATATATATGTGAAAAGACATATGATATGACCTAGGAAGAATTTTTTTTAACATAAAAAAATTAAGTATTTATTAAATTTTGATATGATATTATTAAATTTTGTCTTATATGTAGATATGTATATATGTAGACATCATAATAGATCTACGTATAGGATATCATTGTTCCTATAAATTTGGTAAATAATCTATAAAAATAATAAAATTTAACAACTAATTTTTTTTATTGAACAACTTATTTTATTATTATTATTATTATTGAAAATTATTAAAAATAAATATAGCTAAATATTCATCAATGAATGAATATACAATGTATAAATGGTATATATGCACGTGGACTTTCCAAATAAAGGGGCCGTCGGTATGCACCAATAATAATTTGGATTCAATTGTGAAATCAATTTTTTTTTTGTCTTTTAGCCATTATTGGTATAACATGAGGACAAACTCGGAAATACACTGTCCAATCAATAATACTATTTTGTCTTCTAGCTATTCTTGTGAGTTCCTATGTTATAGGCCAGTACAACATAGGTTATAATTACTGTGGAAAAAATGTATTGGTTGTCATTGTTTTTAAGAAAATTTTCCTTTTATTTTGATATATACATTCCGTACTTTTTGTCCTTTATCGTAAAATTGAATTTCAAATGTCTATTGTATATTGGAAATTATTTTCAAAATTAACTTTACATATTATTATATAATACGAATCGTTTATAAATGCATAGTGTATATTGTTTAAGTGTAAATGAATCCAAGTACATTGCAAAGTCACTTTATATTAGATGTTTTTAATTTAGCTAAAGGATTATTTCTATATGCTATGCATAACGATGTAAATGGTAAAATTTTGTTTTGTCACAATTAATAATATATTATAATATTAAGGATTAGAAAATATTTAAATACCGAGAAATGAATGGTATACTAGAAAAATATTATACCAATTATTAGACTACGAAATAATGCTCACCTACAAACATTTTAAATTATATATTGTATCATTTTGAACATGATTTTTTTTAATTTGTTTTATTTTAAGTACCCATGAATTACCATATTTTATTTATTAAAAAAATATAATCAAATTATTTCATTAATTTAAATTTAAATATTTTTTTACAACAATATATAGATATAAGATCTTTAATAATTTACATATAATATGAATTTTAAATAAATTTGATCTTACCCGTGCAACGCCGGGTCGATTAACTAGTATTTATTAACAATCAAGCCAATTTCATAATCCCTTTTATTTATTACTCAAATTATTTGCTTATATCTTTAAAAACTCAATACATCTATAATTTTTGCTTGAGTCAATTAATTTTTGCTTGGAGCGATTTTATGTACATAGAACACGTGGATTGAATGATACTCCAAGGAAGTGTGGTTATTTCACACAAGCAATTTCTAAATATTACAAGTCATGAATGTTTTTAAGACTATGTCCTACTTCTGATGAATTTATTAGGTGTCAAGCCCTCGGAAAAATGACTACATGTATTCGCCATCCATCTTATGCAGTTATTGACAATTTAAAAATTAAATTTATTAGCCCTCGGAGAAATTTATTTTTTCTTTCTTTTCATGTGTCCTACAAAATAAATATTCCAAAATTTAAACCTAGATGTTTCGTTTAAAGCCTTCAAGGTATAACAACACTATAACTTGGACTTTTTTACCCAAATATACCAAAAAAAAAAAAAAATTACTCAACTAACCTATTTCACAGATTATTTACCTAAGTAGGCTAAATTACTGTGCATGATAGAAAATCGTTTCACCCTTACCCGATTTCTCTTCGCCAAATTCGTTGCAATTACGATTTCAATGTTGAGAAATCGGGTGCAGAGGCACCGATTTCTCAACGCCCCCCCCCCCCCCCCCCCCCCCGGTTCCCCCCCCCCCCCCCCCCCCCGCGCGAGACTTTCGCCTCCCCCCCCCAAAACAAAAAATGCACCCCCCGGGTTACGGCCACACCCCCCCCCCCCCAAAAAAGAAATTTATAATTTTATTATTTGTTATTCTAATGAATATTTTTAATACAATTACTTTTACTGAATTATTATTATAATGTTAATTAAGATAGTTTGTTGACAATTTTTTTTTTTAAGATATACTATTTAATCTATTTTAAAGATGGTAAATTAAATACATGTATTTATTGTTAATATTTTTTAAAAGAAGTAAAATTTAAAAAAAATTATTAAACTAAATAACAAATAATACACTAAAAATTAATAAACAACACAACATCATACCATTATGCTAATATTAAGTTTAATTAAAATAAGTTATAAGCAATAGAATGAAAATTACAGATAATATTTTTTGTTGTTGAAGTTAACGCTGTTAGTTTGAGTTTATGTTTCTGCCACGATTAGGACATCTGTTTTTTGAATGACCTGGAGTTCGACACATGGAACATCTTTTTGGCTGACCAGGTTCCCTCATATCCATTTCAGTGCGTATACGAGATGATCTTGGACGCCCTTTTTTGTTTCTTAGCTTTTCCGGGTCGGGGCACATTCGTGGATCGTCACATTGTGGCCAATACGCTTCGTTGCGTAATTCGCCAAACAATCCATTGTAGACGTTTGAGATGCTTTCCAACTTGTACACAGGATGTATGTAGGCCCTGTAGTCATGGTGAGCACGCTTACAAGCAGCAATGACATGAGAACAAGGCATATGTACTTTTTGGAATTTACCACAATCACACCACCATTCATCTAGCCTAACTGTGAAACTTCCAGCAGGTCGACCTTCTCTTGGGTTAATTTGCTCCCCCACTAAGAATCGCATATCATGTCGGTCGAACTGAAGAACGTGGTGAGAGTTGGCCTTTCTTTTAGCGTCTTCAATGGCCTTGTTTAGCACTTCTGTGTATGTTTTGCCAGATCTAATTAGAGCTGCGACCTCCCTTCCTCGTTGGTTGAACAAGTTGTTACACTTTTCGTAAGTTGCCTTTATCAACGCACATATCGGAAGGTTTCTTGTTTTTCTTAAAACTGAGTTGATTGCCTCAGCAAGATTGGTGGTCAAGTGTCCCCAGCGTTGGCCTCCATCCCATGCTAATGTCCATTTTTCTCGTGGTATTTGTTCAAGCCAATGAACAGCTCGTTCGCTTTCTGGCTCTGCCTTAAAATTGTTGTAGTAGTAGTTGAATCTGGGCTCCGTCATGGCATATGCTGAGGAATTATAAGTATAGAATTTCATTAATGTCATCAATTTACAATGTAATAATTGTGTTCGTAAGAGAAATTAATGTGGTACTTACCCATGCTAATTATTTTTTTTTCCTATCTGCATTCTTGAATTGCCTCATAAAATTTTGTGCGATGTGTCGAATACAAAACACATGCACAGAGTTTTGTGGTGTCCACCCACTACCTGCTCTTGAGTAAGCACTTTTAATTGCTTCGTGCCTGTCTGACATCAAGCACAGACCTTCTTGAGGTGTCACATGTCTTCTTAAATTTTTCAAGAAGAAGTACCATGCTCCCGTTGTTTCGCCCTCAACAATGGCAAAGGCTATCGGAATGATTTTGCTGTTTCCATCTTGTGCAACTGCCAAAAGGAGAGTCCCCTTGTACTTTCCATATAACCAAGTTCCATCGACTTGAACAATGGGTTTGCAGTATTGAAACCCATCGATACATGCTTTGAATGTCCAAAACAAACGATGGAATTGAACGACACCCTCAACTACTTCACCATGCTGGTTGTATTTTGGCTTTGTTTCCTTTTCAAAGATAAAACCATTGACATATGCCTTCATACCTACCAGCAATCTGGGTAAATCAAAGTATGATTGTTCCCAGTTGCCATAGACTTCTTCGATAGCCTTTTGCCTTGCCATCCAGGCTTTCCTGTAGGTGGTAATGTATCCTTCACTTGCTTTTATATGTGCTATCAAGGAAGGCACTGATGTGGATGGATCATTCTCAATTATTGGTTGGATAATTTTACTGATGACCATATATCGGAGCCTTCTATGATCCTGGGAAATGATAGCACTTGTACATGTGTGTGGTTCACAAAGCTTTCGTATCTCCCATTGCTTGATTGCTTTTATGAACGCAGCCCTGCACCTCCAAGGACATTCGTTGTGACGACATTTACCAACCAGTACGGTTGTGGTAGATTTCTCGGTCCCATAATCAACTCCTTTTTTCACATGATACATGTCTAGAGCAAGCCGAACTTGATCTTTGTTTTGAAAACGCATCCCTTCAAAAAGGGTGCCTGGAGCATGCTCCACCTCTTGCCGATCCAACACATGACCGTAATCAGAATCTTCAAAATTAGTTTCCAGGTCAATATGTTGAAGGTGTGGAGGCAGGTAGTATGCATCTGTAGGTGCGGTTGTTGATGGGCCAGTAGGCTCAGGCTCTTCATTGTTGTTGTAGTCTTCATCATCGTCGTCATCTTCAGGTTGTTCGGCTAAAATTTCATCCTCGTCCTCACTAAAGGGACCAACGTATTCGTCCTGTTGTCCGAACTCTGTAAATTCAGTATCATTTTGTTCAGTTGGTGGGATTGACTCTGAAAGGATAGGCTCTGCTTCAGGGGTACTCCAGGATGCATTGGGTAGATTCTCATTCAAACCGGTGGAGAAAGGTGTGGAAAGAAGTTGTGTAAAAGAAGATGTGGCAGGCTCCCATTCATTTTGTTGTGATTGGGTAAAATCTAATGCGGGTTGGTAGAAATCGAGTTCATTGTATGATGTGGTTGCATCACAACCATGTGAATAAATGGATTGGGGATATGAAGAATTATGGGGTTGTGAATTTATTGGATGAGGAATGGGGTTGGGAACAGGGCTACGAACAATACCTTGCTTGATTTCTGCATACAACTCAATGCATGTAGCAACCTCATGTTGACGACAAACGGTAATCATACCTTGAACATCGTCGTCATCTGAAATTTTGCATGCCTTGTACCTGAGTATTCCTCGACCAGCTGCATGTGGGTAGCGAAAATAGATCTCTTCGACTTGGTCAGTTGGTTGTAGTTTGATCCTTTGATGGATTTTATTTTTCAAGGCTTCAAGTGTGATGCCTCACTTTAGTGAAAACATTTTTGAGTTGGTGCATACAAATGTGTCCCCTTCTTCTGTTTGTGTAATGTGACCATTGTAGTGCACAAGACAATTGACAGATAAGGAAGCCATATCGTGTATAGTCTTTTGAAATTTGGAAGTAATTGTTTAAGTAAGGAAGTGTTTTGTGGATCAAAATGTTTGTGAGACAATGTCTATATAGAGGCCAAATGTCGTTGCAATTGTTTAGATTCCGTAATGGACTAAAGTAAAGCAAACGAATCACTGACGCTTTGATGCAAAGCAAAGAAATCACTGACGGACTAAAGTAAAGCTTTGGATTCCCTGACGGACTGAAGTAAAGCAAAGGAATAACTTACGGACTGAAGTAAAGCAAAGGATTTCCTGACGGACTGCTTGCTTTGAACTGCTTGCTTCAAGGTATCTAGTGTCATGCCGTTGTTAAGTTGAATTGTCTTTGGCTCAGTGCTTACAAAGGTTGACCCATGCTCATTTGTTATGATGACACCATCATAATAGACAACAGCAATGATTGACGAAGAAGCCATAGCTTGTTTAGGGGTAGGCTATAGTACAAAGTATTGCTAATTGAGGTGATGTTTCAAACTGACTGAATGTAGATGACAATGCAAGACCAAAGTATTTGTATACACTTAATTGACGAATGAATGGTGCATATCACACAGATGAAAACAAAACTCTCGATGCCAGTGTAGTGGATGCCAGCTAATGTGTCAGCCCCAATTTTTTGGCTTTACAGAATCTCTAAATGACCTGTCAAATTCGATTTCAAAATCGACAGTCATGACCCCACCAACACAGAAACCGAATAGTGGATTCCCTGACGGGCTGAACTAAAGCAAATGATTCCCTGATGGACTGAAGTAAAGCAAAGGAATGACTGATGCTTTGCTGCAAAGCAATGGATTCCCTGACGGACTGAAGTAAAGCAATGGATTTCCTGACGGACTGAAGTAAAGCAAAGGAATGACTGATGCTTTGCTGCAAAGCAATGGATTCCCTGACGGACTGAAGTAAAGCAAACGATTCCCTGACGGACTGAAGTAAAGCAAAGGAATGACTGATGCTTTGCTGCAAAGCAATGGATTCCCTGACGGACTGAAGTAAAGCAAACGATTCCCTGACGGACTGAAGTAAAGCAAAGGAATGACTGATGCTTTGCTGCAAAGCAATGGATTCTCTGACGGACTGAAGTAAAGCAAACGATTCCCTGACGGACTGAAGTAAAGCAAAGGAATCACTGACGCTTTAATGCAAAGCAATGGATTCCCATATTTTTTCACTATATATACAACGCATGCAATGATCCCAAATACATACATAGACGGAATCCATTTCATTAACATATATTCCTATTTAACATAAAAATTACGTAATTATCATTTACCAACCATGGAACACCAAAATGCACCTTTGCTTTGGAAACAACATCTTCATAGATCTGGTCAACTATCTAATGCGGTAAGCCTCATTAAGGTATTTTTACGTTATTCTTCAACGCATTTGTGAAAATATTATATTTGATATGTTAATGTGAATTTTGATTTTGCAGATTTCAAATGATGCGATTATTCAATCGTATTATCATTCGATGCCAGCCCCAGATGACAGAATTGAATCATTGTTGTATCAGGCTGGATTTGCTGAAGTCGCAAAAATTAGACATTTCATCATCGATGACACTTTGGTTACAGCTTTGGTGGAGAGGTGGAGACCCGAGTCACACACGTTTCATCTTCCAATTGGAGAATGCACAATAACTTTGGAAGATGTTGCTCTCCAACTAGGTTTACGAGTCGATGGAAAAGCAGTTACCGGCCCAACTTACTTTGACTGGGAAGAAATGTGCTCACAATATTTGGGTATGCTTCCTCCAAAAGGGGATGCACTTATCGGCTCAACGCTAAAACTTAAATGGTTAAGAGAAAACATGTTGTCTTTGCCAGAAGAACCAACACAACATCAATTAGAAGCCCACTGTAGAGCATACATTCTAGGTTTGATTGGCGGGGTCTTGATGCCCGACAAGTCAGGTAATAGAGTTCACCTTATGTATCTACCTTTGTTGATAGATTTGGAACGTGCTGGACACTACAGCTGGGGTTCTGCTTGTTTAGCACATCTGTACAGAGAAATGTGCAGAGCAATTTATCCAAAATCAAAAAAAATGGGTGGATGTGCATTGTTGTTGCAATCTTGGGCATGGTATCGCATGCCATTCATTCAACCAAAGGTCGAGCGTCAACCATCATATCCACTTGCCATCAGGTAAATAAATATTTTAACAGTAACAATGCTATTCATCATTCCAACGAAAGCATTGGATAATTTTTTGTCACTAACGTATTTTTTTTAACAGATGGAGTGGGAGAGGGCTACGTTTTACTGGAACCCCTCGTGGTGATGTCATAGGCTACAGATTAAGATTCGATAACATGATTAATGATGAGGTAACATTATCTTAAACAGTTATATTAACTTGTTATATTAATTTTTTAAACATGTGACAAACTATGGTTGAAAGTACTAACCCTTTTTTTGCAGTTCTTGTGGATGCCGTATAGAGGGTTTGAGTCATTTTTGCCAAGACATGCTTACAAGGATTCCCAATTGTGGAGTGCTAGTGTTGTTTTAACTTCATTTGCAGTTGTAGTTTGGCATCAAACCGACAGGGTCAAACTACAATTTGGACTATGGCAAGATATACCAAACCCACCGCATAATCTTGATAAACTGCATCAAACTGACATGAGAGGACATAATGACACAAACTGGCGGGAGGAGCACGCACAGTGGATTGCAATTTGGAGGGAACGACGAAAATACGTGCTAGTTGGCCAACCAATTCAAGGACGTCTAGAGCAAACCCATGAATACATGGAATGGTATTGTGCAAATTCAAAGATTTACCTCTCACTCCATCAACATATGCAACAAACACGGGTTTCAAGTAACTCCTGTGTTGGCGAGACATCTCGTGCAACTCCACAAATGCCAACACAACAATGCTTAGGCCAGGCTAGTGTACCTCCCCCACAAAGCCCACCACTTCATGAAAACTTCCTGGATCAAGACCTAGAACCACCTCCCAATTCATTTGAATTCACTCCATTACAACAACAACAAAGTCAACCTCAACAACATCTTCGGTACAGTCCTCACACTTTTGGAGTTAGCGGAGATGACTTCATGACCAACCTCATAGGTACTAACCTTACAACGCCGGAATCAGCTTATGCTTACATGCAAAGTATTTCCATTCCTTCATTTGCATCCTTTCACCAATCTGTTGCTGGAAGATCTTCAACGCCCGTTGTTGACAATTTTATGAATTACCAACCAGTAGATGGAACAAATTTAAATGAAAATCCAAACGAGGTAATGCAGGACGATCAACCTGTTGTTCATGAGGTGCAAGTTGAACCACAACAACATCCACGAATACGTCGAAATCCAAGACGAAATAGGCAACCTCCAAGGTGTGGAACTGGTGGGCACAAGGGCCACTAAATATTCCTAGTTTGTGTTTGTTTTTTGAACTATATGTGTAATTTTCTTTTTCTTATTGAACAATAAAAACTTTGATTGCTAGATATAAAAGTTTACTAAGTGCAAAAAGTTATTTTTATAATTTCTACACACGATTTTCAACCTTTTCTAAATCAATTTAAGTCGTAAAAGTTGTACCATTGCATTCATCAACATGAAAACAATGCGAAGGAACTATTGTTTATACAAAATAACCTTATATTCATAACCACAATAATGCAAAAAGTAACTCTTAAGAAACTATTGAAGTGGAAAAAGTGATTTTTTAAACTTTTTCGACACGATTTTCAATCCTTTCTAAATCGATTCAAGTTGTCAAAGTTGTATTGTTGCATTCATCAACATGAAAACAATGAAAGTGAACTATTGTTTTTACAAAATAAGCACATATTCATAAGTAAAAAAATGCAAAAACTTATCCTCAGAAAATTGTTAAAGTGTAAAAAGTTATTTTTTTTTAGTTTTCGGACATGATTTTTAAGGTTTTTTTTAATCTATTTAAGTTGTCAATTTTTATTCTATTGGATTGATCAACAAGAATATAATAATAATACACTATTGTTCAAACAAAAAAATTTTATATACATAATAAAAACATAGTAAAAATTTATCACGATAAAAAGTTTTAAACACCTTAAAAATGATATTTTACTCCAATTTAATAATTAAATTTTTTTAAACAAAAAATTAATTATCATTCAATAATTAAAATATAAAAATAAAAATTTTAAAAATTAACCTTAAATGATATAAAAAAAAACGAATTATAAAAAAAGAGTTGAAACTCGTCAGGTGGGGGCATTTTTTTCTGTGTTGGGAACGCCGGGGGGGGGGGGGGGGTTGGGATCCCGGGGGGGGGGGGGGGGGGGGGGCCGGGGAGCGCTCGCGCTTGCACTTGCTTGGGAGGGGGGGTGCGGGGGGGGGGGGTGCGCGTTGAGAAATCGGTGCCTGGGCACCCGATTTCTCAACATTGCAATCCCAATTGCAACAAATTTGGCGAAGAGAAATCGGGTAAGGGTGAAACGATTTTCTATCATGCACAGTAATTTAGCCTACTTAGGTAAATAATCTGTAAAATAGGTTAGTTGAGTAATTTATTTTTTTTTTGGTATATTTGGGTAAAAAAGTCCTATAACTTGCTTAATATAGATAACTTTTGATTCCGAAATGGGGTGTGGAGCCCAATAATAAATTGCTCACGGTCACTTTCTAGTCCTATTTATTGCGTCGAAGACTTTGCGTTGTTAAAAGTTAACCACATCCAAACAAGATTGAGGATTGTACTTTGGGTTTGGTCTATTCCTTAATTGTTCATAGGAATTTATTTAATGACGAGCGTCCCCTGTAAAAGAAGGCTACTACTATGAAGTTGACCTTCACTTTTTTGGTTGGGGCATTATCGTCTTTTCGCACTTCAAACTTGTTTCACTTTTACCTGGTCTCACGAGAAATTATTACTTAGTCTAGGACCATCACATCAACTGTGGTCACGGTCAGTAAATATGTTGAACGATTAATGGTCGGGATCACAATTGACGTGGTAGTTCCATACTAGGTAATAATTTCTCCATTCTCATACGATCAAACCCACACTTTTACAAAGCGCGTATGCATGTTTTTTATGAACCTCGTTCGTTGAGATCTTTTATGCATTTGCAGAGAAAATAGAAAAAGGAATTTTTTTAGCAACAATTTTTTTTATTCAATTTTGAGTTTTTTTTTAATTTGGGGTATCTCCCAACTAAAAACCTATTTAAGAAATTTATTTTTTTATAGACTACAGTTATATTCCAATGGAGGCAATATCGTGTTCGAACTGGGTAGGACTATTATAGATGACAAAGTTTTCCTTTCGAGTATTTAACACAGCTGCATATTCAAGACTCAAACTCAAGATCTCTGATTAAGCTATAAACTAATCTTCTAATTCAATAGATGTTTTTTTCCATGAAATTGAATAATTGATGAGAAAAAGGGCTATACACTGACAGTGTAAAATAGATAGTTTTACACAATCATCAAATCACAACCTCATCATATATGGTAAGTTTGTTGACTTTTACAATAAATACCTTAAAAGTCATACAAACAATAATTTATGATTGAATAATAGTGTAAACTGTTTTACACTGTTAGTTTATAACCATTAAACTCATAATTGGATTACATGTTACCAAGGGGGTCTAGCTCAGTTCGTTGAGCATAGTGCGTGAGTGTTGTAAATCCTATAGTACTGTGTTCGATTCTTACGGATAAAAAAAATGTTTAAAGAACATGATTTATTTGTTAATCATACCATATCATTTGATTTTTCAATTTTGAAAATTTTCTTTTAATCCTATTGTTCTTTCCCCTCAAATTGAAAAGGAAATGTTACTTATTATTTTGAAATTTTATGCTTTTTATTATTTTTTAAGATTTAAGTAGCAGTAAAAATATGGTTCACCCGAATCACCCCGAATGGCATTATTTCATTTTCATGTTATATTATTCTGCACACCAAGCTCTACCTTTCAAGAATGTTGTCATTATTCTGACAATCATTAATTGATTCCGTCTTTTGTAGTTTGCAGCATCTTCTGCGATTTGCTAGAATAAATATTTTTTCGAAGAGATCCACGAATATTAATAATATTTATATGTTTATACAGTGTTTTTATTTCTCTTTTATCTTATTTTTCTCTTTATTTCCTTTCTTTCTTATTATAAATTTCATTGCCCGTCAAAATTTTCACTTCTCTACTTTGTTTTACTATTTTTATTATTAGCAAAATTTCATTGTTTTTATTATTAGCAGTGTGCAACTTCTTTTTGCCATTTTGTTGGTATTTCTTTATGAGTAATGTTAAATGTCCACCCCATTCTGAAGTGGATTGAAGTGGATGGAAGAGAGAGATAGAGGGAAAAAGTAAAAGTAAAAAGAAAAAATAATAAATATGATATGTAATGTGATGGAAAAGGTAAAGAGAAATACAGAGAAAAATGGAGTGAAAATGAGTTGTAAGAGAATATAATGTACATTTATCATTACTCTTTCTTTTTACCAAACACAATGGTAAAGTTGACGGGGACCAAGTTTTTGCTTGATTAAAAAAGTGGTGACACAACAAAAACAATCCTATTATTTCTTATGCTTATTTGAATTGTAACTTGCAATGGAAGAAAATGTGAATTTGATTATTTGCATGGATGACATATAACAACTTCATATTTCTTTTTTCCCTAAAAAGGAAGGACATAAATTAATTCAACAAGACAAATTCACCAATATATTTTTCACGGTTTTTTTTTACATACCTATATGTTTTAAAGTGATCATCCTTGTTTTAAGCCAAATAGAATGACCCATTAATTGTTCAACAATAGTCCAACGCAACTGATGTTTTAGTGAATACTTTAACATGATGTTTTGAGGCTAGTATTCTAGGATCATCAAGTAGACTTTTTTATTGAACTGCCACACTTTATTATTTTATTTGTAGAAATGTCACACATTGCAATTTATGTGTTAAAATGCCACACATTAGATTGGCAGAGAGAAATCGGGTTTCACCCAACCGATTTCTCTTCTCTGATATATATATATATATATAAATCGGTTGCCCCAGAATCGATTTCTCAATAGGTTTTTTGTTTTTTTTAATTTTCAGTATTCTATTTTTGTAATTATTTTGTTAATATTTGATAATAAAATCGTTCATTGTTAAATCTAAAAGAAGTTCACTAAGTCCAAAAAGTAATTTTTACAATTTTCGGACAAGATTTTCAAGTCATTCTAAACCGATTTAAGTTGTAAAAATTATACCGTTGTATTAATCAACATGAAAACAATACGAATGAACTACTGTTTGTACCAAATAATCTCATATTCATAAGTAAAAGAATGAAAAAAGTAACCCTCATAAAACTATTAAAGTGCAAAAAGTTATTTTTTTAAAGTTTTCGAGCACGGTTTTGATGCTTTTTTTGACTGATTCAAGTTGCTAAAGTTGTACAGTTAGATTCTTCTACATGAAAAGTGCAATAATGCACTATTTTTCAAACCAAAAAACTCCATATGCATAATTAAAAAAAACCCGCAAAAATTTTTAAATCCGAAACTCTAAAACTTTAAACACCTTCAAAATTCTATTTTACCCCAATTTAACAATTATTTTTTTAAAAAAACAAAAATATTAATTATTATTCATCAGAATAATTTTTTAACAAATATTATTTTTTTTAAATAATTACGAAAATAGAAAACCAAAATTAAAAAAAAAAAAACCTGTTGAAAAATCGATTGAATGAAACCCGATTTCCCTATGCCAATGTAATGTGTGGCATTTTAACAATTAAAATGTAATGTGTGGCATTCCTACAAATAAAGAACATAAAGTGTGGCAGTTCAATAAAAAAGTCCATCAAGTAGGAATGGATGAATTCAGGCTTAAGAGAGATGCTTGAGTAAGATCTTGATCTTAACCCTGCTAATGATGATGGGGTCACATGCATAAATTTTTATAATTAGGTTAACAAGAATCAGGTAAAGCTTACGAGGTAATTAAAGACTTTTACTTGGGATAAAGAGTGCCCTTTACACTTATAAGGTTTAGAGTGAATGGCTACGTGATTCGGGTGGATATCTAGTCACAGAAGAAGGTCGACATGAAGGTTAGTAGATCAACAAATGATTATCGATTTTCTTTATGATTAACGATTGGGGAACAGTTAAAGGTCCCTTTGTTGTACGACCACTAGGGAGATGTGATAGGTCAGGGGCAACCTTCCTAAAGAGGTTGCTTTTCAATAGTGACGGAACATTTTTTCAAAAGTAGTTTCTTGTGAGCCTCACTTAACAATGGTCGTCATATACTCTAGTCAAATTTGTAGGTGATTCCTCATATTCTACATTTGCTTTCAGGTTATTTCCACCTTTGGAAATTAGGTTTTTAAGTGGTCATTTTATTAATAGATAACTCATCTCGAAATAATTGCCCCCAACTCTATTATCTGAGGTGTTTATGTAAAGGCAAAAATCACAAGAAGGGGGTTGAATTGTGATTTATAAAAATTTTCGCAAACTTTTATAGAACGCGTGTTTTGTCTATAATGAAATAAGAGAAACAGTTTTGGAGAAAACGTTTAACAGACGATAACGACAGATGAAAGCCTTTTTAAGAAAACAAGTTTAAATCACAAGACAATGTCAGTTCAAGCAGTTATAAGAAATAAAAACCAGGAAAGACAACACAAGAATTTATACTAGTTCGTCTCACCCCGAGACTACGTCCAGTTCTTGGCAAACCACCAAGTTCCACTAACTTCACAAGTTACAAGTATTGTTCACTGCCACTTCTGGCTCACCTAAGTAGTTTTCACACTTAGCCTCTCCAAGCTAAAAACCCAAGTATTCTTTACTACCAAGCCACTTCTGGCTCTACAACAAACCACAAGATTTGTTTTTGTAAGGGGCACATAGATTTATATGTTTCGTCTTACAGACGGATATACACAATGAAGAACACAGTCTTTTTCTCTCAAGATACTCAAAGTATTTTGTGAGCTTTTTACAATGTAGAGAATTTACAAGAGAAAGAATGAAGGCTTGAAAGAATGCTTGCGTAAATTGAATTAAGTTCATTGTCTTCAGCACTTCAAATCTTCTGCTATATATAGACTTGCTGAGGAAGTAACCGTCGTCTCTAAACAGTTTTTTTTCGTTGTGTTTAACCAACGTCTGAAGGAGAGTGGTTGTGGAGGCATTTAATGCGAGCATTAAATGCTTGTCACCAACTAGTCATTTTGAGCTGATAAAGCACTTTGCTTATCTTTCTTGAGATACACTCCATATCCTTCTGCTGCAGTGGTCACATCGCTTGCTCAGACAAATACTCATTGCTAGCTGTAGTGCGTCTTTTGAGGCAAAGGGAACTTCTGCTACTTTGACTCTTCTTTTTGTTTCCCTTTATGCACTTTGACAGATCCTAGGTAGGATGTTCTATGAACATTCCCTACAATACAGATTACAAAACAACAGTGCATTTACTATGCCTTTAAATGCTTCTTCATACTTAAGCGTCTATCTGCGTATCATCTGTATTTTACAGACGTAGATGCAACGTTTTCATCTATTGGTATTTATAAGACGCAATCTTTTTCCTTAATATTTGTTTTGCATTAAATCAAAATTATTGAGGGTCTTGATTCGTCTTATGACTCAACAATCTCCCCCTTTTTGATGATGCCAAGCAAATATTGTAAAAAGATGTATCAGAGCTATATATGTAAAAAAAAGCATAGAATATAAACAAAGAGAAAAGAAGACTTAGGTTTGATGAGCAATCAAACAACTCGTCTCATTAAAAAGTTTTCACATCAAGTTAATGTGTTTTTACAGACAAAAGGAAAAAAAATACTCTTCCCTTCTCCCTTTCTTTTTACTCTTACCTTCTCCCCCTTTGGCATGGTGATCAGCAAAACCCGGTTCTCCAGGAATTGGACCATCAAAATCAGAGGAATCAGAGTCTAAGTTAGATGATAGAACCATATGGGATCTTGGTGGAGTAGGAGTGCGTCTGCGGCAGTGACCACGAAAGAAAGCATCAATGTTGATCCCCTTCTTGAGCTCAGTCTCTAATGCTTTCCTGTCTTTCAAAGCTTGACGCAAGGCTTTTCTGGTTGCCCAAACTTCAACATATAGATCATAGACTTCTTCATTAGAGATGGGAGGTCTGTATGGAATAATGGCATCTTCGGGTTCTTGTACTATGCCCAAAATAAGCTTGGAGAAGAAAAAGGTTGAATATGGCAGATGCACAACAAAGAAAAGTCCTTATCAGACGGATAGTAGAAGGTGGACTTCCATGGCATGATTGCTGAAGGACCAGATGTAGATAGGAAAGGCTGATGACCTTTGCAATGAAATCATCTTCCTATCTTGGACTGGTAGCCATATGCAGGAGGCTTCTCTTCAGGCTCCAGACTAAAGCAGAAGGCATCAAACTTCCTTACGCATCCGATGGTTTTCAAGTCTTCAGACGTACATTCTGCATCTGTCTTGTTGAAAATAGCCTCGATTTCACGTCTGAAGGGTCTGCCTCTGCAAACTCGAATATGGCGTTGGGGTGCATCATCTTCTTCGTCTGCCTTTTCCTTACCCTTATAGTTCAAGATTGGAAGGATTGGAATGATCTTGTCCAACGTAAGCTTGAACTGAGTCTGATTGGAGGCCACACAATGAAATTATGTTCCAAGAAAATGAGGCATCGTCTGTGCATGCCTTTGGATTTTCCTGAAGGAGTTTTGTCGCTTTCTAATCTCCTCCTTATATGTCTGCAGCTTCATGCGCAACTCCACAGAGTAGTCAGAGGATTCCCACAAATCAAATGTTGGACTTGCTTCTGGATCATCCAAGTTAAGATCTTCGATGTATACAGAGCGTCCAGGCTCAGCATGATTCTAGGGGAGAATCACATTGAGATAAGCAAGCAGACCCATCATTTGTTGTAAGTTTACAGGCTCATAGAAAGGTACTTCATCAGTTAGTACTGAGAGCCATCTCCAGACTGAAGCTTGAGAAGGGTAGCATCGTCTGCCACAGGGATTGTGCTCAAAGATGAGTGAGTTCAGATTAAGAGGTGGCATCTGACGAGGAGGAAATATCCTGAACTGAGGTTCCTACTTATAACATGAAAGGGTTGGAAGTTCTTCCTCTGGAAGGACTTTATAGTTGGGAATATTGAAGGGATCAATCCTAGGACACCCTTCTTCCATAACTCTAAGTAGTCAATGGAGTCAAGCAGGAAGGCTTGATCCTCATCAATGCAGATTCCCTTCCTCTGCCATTCCTTGTTGCAATATTCCCATTCATTCACCCTTGGTGCTAGGTATAGAGCTAGGCTTCCATATATGTACCCTAAAGAAAGACAGGCTTTGGCAGTATATCTTCGCCATCTGAATAGCTCATCTTCAATTAGAGTCTGTATATCCTTAATAGTCTGAGTTTGCAAATCATTAGCAGAGACAGATGATGTGCCACCATATATAATCATCTATTTGGCAGCATTCAGACTTTGCCAGGTGCTCATCTACCTTCTTCTCGTCGTCTTCAGTGATTGGTCTGTAGATGGCGTAAGGACCTGAATCATTAGCCCCAACTTGGTCTTCAACAATGTCCAGACCTTCTACCCTTGCCATTAAAGTAGACTGAAGAATGGCTTCATTCAATTCCTTGATCTAAGCATCGTTTGCATCTTCATCCATTGTGATCGTTTGAAACTGTTAGGTTCTAAGACCTTGGACGATGTCCAACCCCTCAAATTTCGGTTCTGATGATAATAACTAAAGGATAAATTTTGAAGTATCTAATGATCTAGTTTGAGTGTTATAGGATTTACATTGTCCAATCCCGCAATGGTATTGTATCTCTCAAACCTGGACTCTATGTTTTAATAAAGTGAGCGTCCAAATGTGTTTTATAAAGAACCCTACAGGCAGCGTCCAATGCTCTTGTGAGAGCAAGCGTCCAACGCTTGAATAACACTCACTGTTGTTACTATCTTGAAAATACGTTTTCTATGTTAATTCAATATAAGGCAACGTTCACTCTCTCATATTTTAACATGTCATTCTGTTTGATCTTTTCGAATAGTACTGAACAGGAAAAGAAGAAGCTTCTCTCTGCAGAAAAAGTACGAGTAGGAGAGACGCTACAAGTACGGCTGTCACTTCCATCACTTCACTCTAAGTCAAAATGTGACAACGGCCATATGCCACAGAAAGAATCGCTCTTGGAAAAGGAACAGATCCCTCAACGGATATCTTTCAACAAGCTTCCTATATATAGAAGAATGAGCTCACATATCAGATTGACGATTTTTGAAAAAGAGCTGAATCCCTGTCAAAACGACTGGACGATCATAAGCGAAAAGAGCATTCATCTTAGCTTTGCTAAGCGAGTCTATATACTCATTCTTATTGTAATATCCTCTCAGTGAGAGTTAAATTTTACATACAATATCAAACAATTCTGTTTGGAAAGCCAGGAGTGGCTTAGTGTTAAAGAATACTTGGTTTTTGTGTTTAATCTCAAGGGGAGATTAAGGGTGTGCCAGAAGTGGCCTAGAGAATACTTGTAGCCAGAAGTGGCAAGGTTAGAATACTTGAGAGTAATCAGATTTTGATTAGTAGAACCCTTCAAAAGTTTTTGAAGGAGAACTGGACGTAGCTCAGTTGAGTGAACCAGTATAAAACTACGTATTCTATTCTCTCGCCTTCTAGCTTACTTGCATTTCTTTTAAACTATCTCTTCAACATACTACGAAAAAGTTTCTATACACCTTTTTATCTAAGTTTATCTTTTACGTGTATTTAAACGAAAAAGAAGAAGAGTAGTTTCTTTGGTCTGTTGTTTTAATCGGCTGGACGATAGCTCGTTCTTTCTGTTTTACTAAGTTTCTGTAAAACGTAAAGATACACTATCTTCACATTGGCTAAAGTTTTCCAAAGAAAATTTAAATACACTATTCAACCCCCCTTCTAGTGTATTTCTCTACATTTTAGAAACTCCTTTTGCTTAGCAGCAATCTCTTCAGACACAATTTCAACTGTTTGAATCATGGCTGACTCCATTCGTGTCAGAGCTTCCACAACTGCTTGCTTCTGTTCCTCTTCAGACAGAGTCTTGATAGACTCAAGAACAACTTCTTCAATGGCTTCTTCTTCTGCAGCTTCATCTACAGGAGCCAAAGCTTCTCCAGCAGCCTTTCTTTTTTACTCTTCAGCAGATAGAGTCTTGACAGACTCTACCACAGATTGTTCCAGCTCAATCTGCCCCTTCTTTTCTAGGCTTTTGTCCAACTTAGCCTTTTTGGCAGCTTCCTTCTTTGATAGCTCCTGAGCCTTCCTGATTGCTGCAGCTTCCTTCTTGTCAGCAGGTGGAGGAAAATATGAAGGTTTAGGCTTGGGTGAAGGCTTAGGCTTGGAAGATGTTTGAGGTTTAGGAGGGGGTGCATCAAGAATCTGAACATCAGATTCTTGGGTTTGGGAAGGTGAAGGTGGAGGTGCAAGTTGAGGTTCAGATTGGGGTTCTAGTGAGGTGGTGAGTTTGACTTTGGTGACAATGCGGATTTTGGAGGTTCTGGTGAAGGGCTTTTTGAGAGGTAGTTCAGAGATAGGTTCAGATGGAGTTTCTGCAACCTTTCTCTTAAGATATGAGGGAGGGTTTGAAGATGGTTGCTGTTTAGGTTTCTTGGTTTGGTCTGAGGATGGAGGTTGGGTGCGTCTGGTGGTTGATTTTGTGTGAGTCTGTGAAGGCTGAGGCTAGGGTAGGGTCTGTGTCTCTACTTTAGATGTAGGTTCTTCAGACGGTTCTTCCTTAGGCTCATTTTTCACCTTTCCTTTATGCTTCTTGACTCACTCAGAAAACTTGTGAGCTATCCCCATTCTCACAAAGGTAGTTCCTGAGACCTGTGTAGCTCCTCCAGAGGCTTCAAACTTTGTAAGATCAACACCAGCATCCCTTATCAGTTGTGTGAACAACATGCAGTAAGGGATGAGGTTCTTCTGCTTCTTTGAGGAGAACTGGTCCTTGAAGGCTTGCTCCAGATGATAGAAGATCAGATCAGGGAGATTGATCTTTTCTCCGACCATGATGTTGTATATGCAGAACCTGTCCCTCTCGCTCACATGATCCCTTGACCTCGTCCTGGGGAGCACGATTTTGAATAGCATGTTGTGCAGGACTCTATAGATGTGTGTCATGTTTGCAGATAGTAGAAAGTTCTTCATGGCTGCAGCACTCTTCTTTGAGTCTTCGTTTGTAGGCCTCACTCCGTCGTAGAGAAGCTTGTCCACCATCTCATGAGTGATGGTCTTCTCCCAGTCTTTGTCAATAATCAGTACTTCCTCAGCATACCCAGTAGCCTTAGCTATGGTTGAAGGGCTGATTTCTACTATTGTCTGACCAATGGTGCCCTGAATGCATTGGTCGTCCCCCAGAAGAGGGCATAAGGACCATGGTACTAGACACTGTGTTTTCTAATAAAATTGGTCCACCCAACTCTGGTGAACATGTCCTTCACATCGAAAACTTCTTTTGCCAACTCCGTCAGACTTGCCCATTTTCTAGGAATGAAGAGTTCTTTTGGAAAAGTTGTTGTAGCTTCCTCTATGTTGCGGATGAGAGGAGTAGCAGAGGATGAAACTTGCTTCCTTGATGCCATTTTTGTTCACAGAGATTGAGTTTAGAAGGGAAAAAATAAGAATGTTTTGATCTTTGAAATTTTTAGAAACTCAGAGAATTTGAAAGATCAAAGGAGCCTTCTTGTTTAGGCACTTCGTCCTTTTATAGTAGATGAGAGAGGAGAGAGAAAACATCATAAAAGAGCGATTTAAAGGCATTAAAAACTTTTTGAAAACTGTCTCATCATGGCGAAAAGGGTGGCGCACGTTTTGAGAGAAAACGAAAAGACTTGTAACGATTGCGAACGCGGGGTTTTTATCGTCTGTACACTTGAACACACATTAGTTCCAACAGATTAATGAAAAAGATAAGATGAAGGGTATCTTCTGATGAATGCAAACATTAATATGAAATCATGTGTATATGCAGATGATCCCTAATACAGACGAAATGTTCTTCAGGCAAAGGTTTTGTAAAGATATCAACCCATTGGTGATCTGTATCTACAAACTGAATGTTAAAAATACCTTTTTGAACATAATCACGAATGAAATGATATATGATTTCAACATGCTTTGCCTTAGAATCTTGTATGAGATTTTTAGATAAGTTGATTGTACTAGTGTTGTCACAATATATAGGTATATTATTTTCAAAACTAGAGTAATCTTCTAACTGATATTTTACCCATAGTAACTGTGAGCAGCAACTGGTAGCAGACACATATTCAGCTTTTGTAGTTGATAGAGCAATTGAGTTATGCTTTTTGCTTGCCCATGAGTTGAGACAGGGTCCAATAAAGTGGCAACCTCCACTTGTGCTTTTTCATTCAACTCTGTCTCCTGCATAGTTTGCATCGCAGTATCCTACTAACCTGAAATCTTGATTTTTCTTATAGAACAAATTAAGGTTAGTGGTGCCCACTAGATAACGTAACATCCTTTTAACAGCTTTGAGATGTGACTCTCTAAGATCAGACTTAAATCTAGCTCATAAACAGACGCTATGCATGATATCAGGTATGCTGGTTGTAAGATAAAGAAGTGAGCCAATCATACCTCTATAGATCGTCTGATCTACTGGTTTACCTGATTCGTCTTTGCTCAAGGGGTTGGAAGCATGCATTGGTGTCTTCATAGGTTTAGCATCTTCCATTTTGAACTTCTTAAGAAGCTCCCTTGTGTATTTCTGCTAATGAATATAGATTCCCTTGCTATCTTGTTTGATCTGAAGCCCTAAGAAAAACTTAAGTTCTCCCATCATACTCATTTCAAACTCACTTTTCATTAGATCAGAAAAATCTTTACACAGAGATTCATTAGTAGCTCCAAAAATAATATCATCAACATAAATTTGAACTATAATGAAATCTTTGCCAACTTCTCTTTTGAAAAGAGTAGTGTCTACTTTGTCTCTCATAAAACCATTTTCTAAGAGAAAAGAGCTCAGTCTTTCATACCAAGCACGAGGTGCTTGCTTCAGACCATAGATAGCCTTTTTGAGTTTAAAAACATGATCTGTAAGAGTGGAATCTTCGAAACCGGGAGGTTGTTTAACATAAACTTCCTCTTCAATAAAATCGTTTAAAAACGCACTCTTAACATCCATTTGAAAAAGCTTAATATTTTTATGAGCAACAAATGCAAGCATGATTCTTATAGCTTCTAATCTAGCTATAGGAGCAAAGGTTTCAGTGAAGTCTATACCTTCCTGCTGGTTATAGCCTTGAGCTACTAACCTAGCTTTGTTTCTTACCACTTTTCCTTACTCATCCAGTTTGTTTCTAAAGACCCATCTTGTTCCAATGATGCTTTTATTCTTTGGCTTAGGAACTAGGGTCCAGACGTCATTTCTGGTAAACTGGTTCAATTCTTCTTCCATGGCTAAGATCCAGTCATCGTCTGTCAGAGCTTCGTCTATTATTTTTTGCTCTATTTCTGAGATGAAAGCATAGGATGCTTGATCTCTGAAGGATGATCTGGTCTTTACGCCTTCTTTTTGGTCTCTTATGATCCGTTCTTATGGATGATAAGTTACAAATTTCCAGTCCTTCGTCTGTGGTTGAGAGTCAAATGCTCCTTCAATCTGAGGAAGAATTTCCTTATGAGGTTGAACTTCATCTAACTTTGGCGTTACAGACGGACCTATCTACATATCTGCAAAATGATCCTCAAGGTCTGATAGTCTCCTATAAGACGTTAGTCCATCATTGAACTGAACATGGATAGAACTATAACTAAGGTTCTTGTATTAAAAACTCTGTAAGCCTTAGATGTATCAAAATATCCTAGGAAGACACCTTTATCCACCTTAGAATCAAATTTTCCCAATTGATCTTTGGTGTTTAAGATGTAACATTCACATCCGAAAGGATGAAAGTAAGCAATGTTGGGTTTTCTTTCTCTCCATAGTTCATAGGGAGTCTTTTAAATCATAGGTCTAATCAATACTCTGTTTTGAACATAACAAGCAGTATTCACAGCCTCTGCCCAGAAGTGTTTAGGTAGAGAATTTTCACAGAGCATAGTTCTAGTCATCTCCTGCAAACTTCGAATTTTCCTTTCAACTACCCCATTTTGCCGAGGTGTTCTCAATGAAGAGAAGTGGTGGAAAATCTCATTCTTTTCGCAAAAAGATTTGAACTCAGCATTTTCAAATTCAGTTCCATGATCACTTCTGATGCTAGAGATGCAAAAACCTTTTTCATTTTGAACTCTTTTACAGAATATTTCAAAGACCTTGAAAGACTCATGTTTATGGCCTAAGAAGTATACGCATGTGTATCTTGAATAGTCATATACAATAACTAAGCCATATTTCTTTCTGCCCAGACTTAATGTTCTAGTAGGACCAAATAAATCCATATGCAAGAGTTGCAACAGTCTGGAAGTGGATATAGCTTTTTTAGATTTAAAAGAAGTTTTAATCTGTTTCCCTTTTTGACATGCTTCACAGAAAAGATGGGTTTTCCAAGAAATCTCAGGCAATCCTCTTACTAAACCCTTTTTCAAAATTTTCGAAATGTGTTTCAGATTCACATGCCCAAGTTTTTTATGCCAAATCCATCTTTCATCCTCTCTGGACAACAGACACGTTACCTTCTGCTTGCTAAGATTTATAAGATCAATTTCATACAGATTATTGTGTCGTCTGGCAGAAAAGACAGACTTGCCATCATCTATTTTGACTATGCATCTGCCCTTGTTGAAGGAGACAATATAACCATTGTCACACAATTGACTTATGCTCAGTAGGTTATACCTCAGACCTTCAACATATAGGAAGTTATCTATGGAAGTTAGGGAGGACATACCAACTTTACCTACGTCTGTGATGCATCCTTTTCCTATGCCTCCAAAGGCAACTGCTCCGCCTTCAACTGGCTTTAGGTCTAGGAACATAGATCTTTCTCCCGTCATGTGTCATGAGCAGCCACTGTCCAGGTACCAGCTCAAACCCTTGCCTTTTCTTACCAAGGATATCTGAAATAGGAATAATTTGAGACTTTGGTACCCAAATCTTGTTGGGTCCAGCAGCATTAGTGCCCTTGGACATCTGCTTCTTCTTGTGTAAGCATCTGAACTTGGAGTGTCTAGACTTTCCACAGAAGTCACATTTGTCTAAATCAGACTGAGTAGAAGCAGATGCATCTTTTTCTAAGCCCAAACCAGATTTATCATGGGGATGTTGGTGATATTTTTAGTGAGAGTGTTAGAGCTCTCCAGACATTTTCCAAAATCCTTAGTTAAATAGGCTACTTCCTCCCTTAGTTTTTCAACTATGGATGGATCGTCCATTTGACTTGAGGTACTGGTTTGACTTTGGCTCTATTCAAGAGTCTTGACTTTTTCTTCCAGATCTGCATTTGATTTCTTCAGCAATTCTATTTCACAAATAGACTGTTTGAGTTTTTGTTTAAATTTTTTACATTGCTGAGAGATCATATGACAGTTCTGAAGTAAAATGTCATAAGGCATCTCTTCTTCATCGTCTGATGAAGAACCATACGAGCTTTTAGATTCAGAGCAAGTTTTTACCTCAGCTTTCTCATCTGTCTCTGCCATCAAACACATATTTGCTTGCTCATCGTCTGAGCTGCTACTTTGCTCACTGTCTGAGTCGTCCCATGTGGCCATCAGACTCTTCTTCTTTTTCTTGCCACCATAGGACTTCTTCTTCTTTAGCCTTGGACATTCAGACTTCATGTGTTTAGGCTTTCTGCACTCGAAGCAGATGATCTCCTGACTGTCTTCCTTATCTCTTCTCTTGAATCTGGAATCCTTTTTCCTGAAAGACTGTCTGAACTTGTTTTTCTTTTTCAGCATCTGCTTGAACTTTCTTGCCATGAGGACAACCTCATCATCTGTAGAACCGGCAGAGCTTTCGTCTGATTCATCTGACTGAATAGTTTGAACCTTCAGAGCCTTGGGGGCTATTTTCTTTTCTTCATTTTTGGTGTTGGTTTCACCAACTTTGAGAGCAACGAAATTGTTTGCGTTGTTTGTAGGCAGTTGGTCTCGGTTTTGCAAATGCACCTCATGCACTCATAGAACTCCCAGCAACTCATCCCAAGACAAGGTTCTCATGTTCCTTGCCTCTTGGATGGTTGTGGTCTTGGGTTCCCACACTTTGGGCATACTATCAAGAATCTTCAAATTGATCTGAGCTTTAGTATAAGTGTGCCCAAGAGATTCCAGGTATGAGAGAAGAACCTGAAGTCTCCCAAACATATCATCAACACTTTCTCATTCTTTCATGGAGAAACTCTCATAGTGTCTGGTCAGAGTAGCAGTTTTCCTTAGTTGAACATCTTCAGTTCCCTCGTAATTGGTGCAGAGAGAGTCCCATATTTCCTTGGCCGACTTGAGTCTACGCACCTTCTTGTACTCATTTCTAGTTAAAGCACAGGTCAGAGTATATCTGGTCTTATTGTTGAGTTGAAGGATCGTTGTAGTCATCTTGAGTCCATTGATCTTCAGGCCTTGTGATGGGGATATCTCCATGTATGATGATGTTCCATAATTGATAGGGATTGAACTTGATGTACATCTCCATGCGGTCTTTCCAATAGGGATAATCATCTCCAAGAAAGGCTGGAGGCCTTGTTAGAGAGGCTCCCTTAGGAATGAATTGATTTTTGTGACTGGCCATCTGAATCTTTTCCTCTAGACACGGTCAAGTGCTCAACCCTTAGAGGCTGAGCTCTGATACCAAACTGTAAAGGCAAAAATAACAAGAAGGAGGGTTGAATTGTGATTTATAAAAAATTTCGCAAACTTTTATAGAACACGTGTTTCGTCTGTAATGAAATAAGAGAAACAGTTTTGGAGAAAACGTTTAACAGATGATAACGACAAATGAAAGCCTTTTTAAGAAAATAAGTTTAAATCACAAGACAATGTCAGTTCAAGCAGTTATAAGAAATAAAAATAAGGAAAGACAACACAAGAATTTATACTGGTTCGTCTCACCCCGAGACTACGTCCAGTTCTTGGCAAACCACCAAGTTCCACTAACTTTCACAAGTTCCAAGTATTGTTCACTGCCACTTCTAGCTCACCCAAGTAGTTTTCACACTTAGCCTCTCCAAGCTAAAAACCCAAGTATTATTTACTACCAAGCCACTTCTGGCTCTACAACAAATAACAAGATTTGTTTTTGTAAGGGGCACACAGACTTATATGTTTCGTCTTACAAACGGATATACACAATGAAGAACACAGTCTTTTTCCCTCAGGATACTCAAAGTGTTTTTGAGAGCTTTTTACAACGTAGAGAATTTACAAGAGAAAGAATGAAGACTTGAAAGAATGGTTGCGTAAATTGAATTAAGTTCCTTGTCTTTAGCACTTCAAATCTTCTACTATATATAGACTTGCTGAGGAAGTAACCGTTGTCTTAAACAATCTTCTTTCTTGCGTCTGACCAGCGTCTGAAGGAGAGTGGTTGTTGAGACATTTAATGCGAGTATTAAATGCTTGTCACCAACTAGTATTTTGAGCTGATAAAGCACTATGCTTATCTTTCTTGAGATAAATTCCATATCCTTCTGTTGTAGTGGTCACATCGCTTGCTCAGACAAGTACTCATTGCTAGCTGTAGCGCGTCTTTTGAGGCGAAGGGAACTTCTGCTACTTTGACTCTTCTTTCTGTTTCACTTTATGCACTTCAACAGGTCCTAGGTAGGATGTTCCATGAACATTCCCTGTAATACAGATTACAAAATGATAGTGCATTTACTATGCCTTTAAATGCTTCTTCAGATTTAAACGTTTGTCTGCGTATCATCTGTATCTTACAGACGCAGATGCAATGTTTTCGTCTGTTGGTATTTATAAGATACAGTCTTTTTACTTAATATTGTTTTTTGCATTAAATCAAAATTATTGATAGTCCTGATTCGTCTTATGACTCAACAGTTTAGGTAGCCACAATGTTCTTGCCAAGCGAGGGATCATGGGTTCTCACAAATTTCACTTCTAAGTTATCAATTGACCAAATCCAAAAAATCATGTTCCTTGCTACATGAGGAAAAAGCACTAATCAAGTTGTTTAGCTTTTTTTTTTTTTTTATGAAATAAATCAAGTTGTTTAGCTTAAGAAAAATATCTCACAACCTCTTTTCAAAAACCTTAGATCTTAATATTTTATGTGTGGTTTTCAAAATTAACACGGGGCTATTGTTTAGTTTTGAGTCTTAATGATATACCCAGATTGGATATTTGTGATTAATATTCATGAATAATAAATATATCATATCGGTATATTAGTATTAATATGATTTCTAATGGATAAAATGTATCTTTGGTTTGTTTGTGTCAATTATATTTTGGTACAATGCTAGGATTCACAGTTATTACCAACTTTTTACTCTTAAATTACTCAATATCGATTGTCCTTCTCATATATAATACCATTCGATTATTCATTTATACAATGAGAAAGATAAGAAATATTTACATTAGATATCTCGTCAAAACAAGTTTCAAAAATATAAGAAATTGATCAATAACAATATTTTGTATCACAATACTTAAAAGTTAAATCACAAGGTTTTGTCACAACCTTGATTTCATTAATTCTTTTAACCCTTTTTAATTTAATAAAACAAAACTCTTTTAACGCATGTCTTTTTATACAAAAAACACTCGAGTGAGAATATAAAAATTAAAAAAATAAAATGACGATATTATGTTATGAATTTGATGTTGGGTCAGTTGACGTTGAACCATTACGGTCTAACCAGATTGGACGGTTTCAGTTTTAACACAACTGGTTGCGTGATTATTATATTATACACGTTTTGGCGCCATAGAATAGAATCGACGAATCTTTGATATGTGATGCGTGTTTCACACAGTGAGAGGAGCGTGGTTGTGATGGCTACCACCTTTGATGGCTAACTCCTCATTTTTATATATATATGCAAATTCCAAAACCCACCCACAGACAAAAACTGTTGAAAAGAAAAACGATAAAAGAAAAACAAAAATATTGATAGTGACACCTAATGAAATAAAGAAATGAAAAATGTAAATATCATAAATTACACAACTTTCCAGAAAAAAATATCAATAGAGAGAAATAACGAATGTTAGTATGAAAAATTATTTTATAGTTAAAAACTATGTGATCCAGACTAATTTTTATATAACATCTAAATTGATAGATGTAGTTACATATTGATCAATTTAATTTCTGAATTTATATCTCATTATTATTTTAATTCATAAAATTAAGAAAATTCAATTAAGTCTTTAAAATTTTTTAGGATTTCGTTTAAGTTCATGTTATTAACTCTTTTTTTCTTATTTTAGTTCCAAAACTTATGTTATTATTATCACTTAAGCCTTTGAATTAGGATCAAAATGAGAAAAAAGTTATTTTCAAGGACTTAATTGAAACTTTAAAAAAAATTAGGAACTTGTTTGAACTTTTTTTTAGTTTCATGGATGAAAATGATAGTAAAATACAAATTTAAGGACTAAATTGATTATTTACTCTTACATGTTAAGTGAAAATTTGCCGAAATCATGTGATCTGATATCATATATTAATTTTTTTATATTAGTAAAGTGTTTAAAATAAAGAGGTGTTCATCTATTATTACTAATAAAAGATAAAAGATGTCTAATTCAATTGGTTAAATAATATACTGAATTATTGTAAAGTCTTTAATATTAGAGTTTGAATCTTTTGAATTAAAAAAAAAATTAAAAGAAAAAAAAATATATAGGTAAGAAACAATAATCAAGCAAGCTCAGCCATAGGACACTAGTGTCTTTTCCTCTCTTGCTTTTTTAAGGTTCTCTCTCTTGGTTCCTGCCTTAACTGAAAACGACTGCAAAACCTGTGGTCTGCTTGTGTATATATATATATCCCCTTTTGTAATTTTTGTATAATGGACAAGAAACATTATTATTATTATTATATTATTAATATTATATCATATTCATACACCGACTTAAACCCACTTCCTCCTTTCTCTCTCTATATAAACTCTCTTTCTCTCTCTTTTGCTTCCTTCCTTTTACTTCACTTATCTCTCTCTCTTTCTTTCCAAATTGCCCCCTTTTTTTTTTCTTCCTCTCAGCGATCTATCAATCAGCCATGGTCGACCTTCAAACCGTTTGCTGCATGTGCGGTGACGTTGGTTTCCCTGACAAGCTTTTCCGCTGCAACAAATGCCGCCACCGATTCCAACACTCGTATGCTACATATGCTTTCATTTCTTTCCCAATCCTCAATCTTTCATCACACATACATACATAGATCTTTCTTTGTCATATGATAGAATAATATCTTTATTTTGATAGCTACATGTAACTACACATCATATCTTTCTTTGATTCTCATATCCCATGATGCTCATGTATACACATAATTAATGAACATGTCCATTCTTTCTTAGCTTCATATATTATCATATGATGATTAAGCAACTTGTATCTTCATACATACCATGCACACAACATACATATGTAAGATAATTATTTTGTCAATTTTTTCATGAGGTTATCATATATCATAGCTTAATTAATTTTTTTTTTCAGGTATTGTAGTAACTACTATGGGGAATTAGAGGAGATAGAGCTATGCGATTGGTGCCAAAGCGAGGGGAGAAATTACTCGAGACATAGTATTACTATCGGCTCCAATTCGAAGAAACCGGTGGCCGGAAGCGACGCCGGAACGACGATCCGTTCGGAATATTCCGGCGAGAAAATCAAGCACCATGATCATCGTGAAGAGAGTGGTTCCTCGGAGAAGGGGAAGAGCCCCGTGCCTTCGCCGAGACCCTCCACACGCAGGTATAAGCTTCTCAAGGATGTAATGTGTTAAAGAGGAAAAGAAACAACAACAACAACAACAACGCATCCTTAACCAAGAAGACAAAACGAGTATATACTATATATTAGTGTTAATTAGGCGTGTCAAAGGGTTAATTTTGTACGTTTATATATATAGTAGTAACTTTGTAAAGACTTTGTTTATGCGTGTTCTACATGTTTTGTTCATTTTGAGTGGCCTTTTTCATCAAGTTGTGAATAGAGGAACTATGAAACTTCAAGTTCATTGTATTAATCCCATAATCTATATTATATATATGATATAATTAAGTTTCGAGACTCTTTAGTTGCTCCTAGATCTCCCTTTTCGTTTACTTAAATTAAGTATAATTGACGGATAAAAAAAAATTAAGTATAATTGTTTCTTCAACTAAACTATATATATATAATCAGGCGCAATTAAAATAATAAATGCAAATGGAATCGGCAAAAAATTCCAAATTCTTATATTTTTTTTCATGCATGCCCTCCTCTTATTAAATGTTTTCGCGTGTAATGCATGGTACATGAAGTAGGTTTCGTGCATGACATTTGTTAACTCGTGAAGTGATGGGAAAATTATATTTTACGGAATCCAAATTTGAGACGGAAAGGTTAATTAAGTTGACACATTATTACACACAGTAACGGATTTACAGTGGAAACAATGGAGGCAATTGCCCCCACAAAAGTAATTTTTTTTACTTAATATTTTAAGTAATTGTTTTTTCCCCATATAAAAATAAGTGTTGTCCCCATAAGATAATTATTTTAAAAAATGAATTTAAAAAATTATAAAAGATAAAAGAGAAAATAAATTAGTATTAATTTTATTAAAAAAATGACAATAATTTTACTCATAGAAAAATAAATTGGTTCTAATTTTACCAATTTTATCTTTTTAATTTTAATTGTTTTCAATTTTTCTAATAACTAATATAAAAACGTGTAGATGATAATTATAATTTGAAAAAATTTAGATATTTTAATTTTTTGTTTGACATGAAATTATGTCTTTTGTAAAAGTTTATAATATTTTTTATTAGTAAAAATATATTATAAATTATTTTTTTATCCCCACTAAATTTTTTTTTTGGATCCGTCACTGATAACACATATATACAAACAGTTATTAAATACTATTTTATGGTAACTACTGTGCATAAGGATTTGGTGAGTATTACACAAATCAATTTTATAGTTTCCTAGTGTTCTTTCTTTCTTTGTTTTTTTATTTGTTTAATTGGATAATGGATAGATATGAAAGAGAGAGGTCGTGCAAGGGTTTGACTGCTATGGCAGGGTTGAACCTCCCATTTGCTTAGTTGAGTCTAAATTGAATGCATTGGGTTTGGTTTCCTTTTGGTAGAAGTGTAGAAGAATTCAGAGTACCTGAAGCCTGCTAACTTTTGCAGATTCATTGAAGGCCTTTAATTGCTAGGCCCTCTCTATTATTGTCCATGTCAAAAGAAAATGAAGGGTTTCGATTTAAAAGTTGGAGAATTCGCACCACGCAATCAGATATAGAATCCGTACCTTCAAAGTTTTATTTGTTTTTTTTTCCCTATTTTATTTTCTTTATTAACATATACTGTGCCACTTTGCAATCTCACCAACAACTACTGTAAATGGTAGCCATGTGTACGCAAGAATTTTTTTTAGTGAAGGGTTTTTCTTTTATAAATTTTTAGGAGAGAAAAAAAAAAAGAAAAAAAAAGGATTTACTATCTTTTTAGTTTCTGAATTTTTTTGAAATTTTTATTTTTAGTCTCTGAATTATTTATTTATGTTTTTAGTCCCTGAATTTTTTTCATCCTTATTTTTAGTCCTTTAAATTTTTTAGAATTTTTGTTTTTAATCCTTTTAAGAGACTAAAAGTAAGAATTAAAAAAAATTAAAAGACTAAAAATAAATAAAAAAAGTTTAAAAACTAAAAATAAAAATTTTAAAAAATTTAAGGACTAAAAGATAATAAACCCAAAAAAGAAAGAAAGAAAAACGTGTCGTGAAGTGTAGTGAATAGAACTGGTTCTTCCCAACCCATTGTGGTGGTTGTTTTTAGGCCATACATTTTAGTCACGATAATATTTCCTTACAAGTTTGGACAGTATTGAGTCGTAGCTTGTGAAATATCTCCGAAGTACACAAGTTTGATAGGCATTTGCCTCCACTGTGCCTGTTTTGACCATTTATTAAAACCTACAAATTCCTTTTTCACTTGGACTTTTAACGTCACCATAAAGCCAAACTCCGTTTAACCAAACTAATCCTGTTTTTCTCTTTTTATCTTCTCACTTTCACCAATGAACTATTCAATATATATAAAATCTCAATCTCTTTATAGTTTATATATATATACACACGGAGTAATTAATACACACCAAATTTTTACAACCATTATTTTCAGCTAATTAAGAGAAATAGTGAAAGAAGAGAGAAAAATGTATGATAAAATACGTGGTATGATATTAGAAAGACAAATCTAAAAGATAAATGTATATTTATAGATAGATATGTAAATATAGACAAATATATGACTGGGCTTCTGCCTTCTGAAATGACATTAAAGATATCAGTTAACTTTATAGTTTGTATGCCAGTAACGTATTTATTATATAATAATAAAAGGAAGGAAAAAGAGATGACCCAAATCTGTCCTTTGGACAACATCTGAGATTGCATCAGTATCACTTTGAGGTAACTACGGTCCAATAATTCTTAGCATTAGAAACTATCACTCTTATCATCATCAAAATGAATATTATATATTCACCCAAAGAAATGAATATTAAGTATTAATTTCTTTCCTCTCGTATTATAATATAATAAATATCTTATGGGTCTTGTTAGGCTCCATGAGTGAGAAAAATCAATTGGTAATCCGTATAACTTAATTAAGATTAAATTAAAAACATTTGAAAACATATAAAATTTTGTTTGTACTGTCAGTGAAACAAATATTATCACATAATAATATATATTGTGGTATTATCTAATGAGTTTTTTTATCTCAAAAAATGAGTTTTGGTGTAGTGTTGTTATAGTTGTATGAAAATTGGAATTATAATCGGAAATGAAGGAAATTATTTGTTTAGGAGAGGAGTTATTTGTTGATTTGAGAAGAATTATTTGTGTGGGGGAAGAGTTGTGCGGTAGAAGCATGACAAGCACGGTTTCAATGAATGACGATAGATCTCATTTTTGGATATGGAATTTGTATAGTACACATGCTTAATTACTTAGTAGAGTCAGCCTATAACCTTATGTAAAGTCAAACACCCACTCATCTCTTTTAAAACCCTCTGAACAGAATGCTTAAGGGTTTATGGAAATGTACCAATTTCGATATAAGGTGCTGACCTGTGTGGCCTTTTGGTTGGTAGATATCAACAAAGTTGAATTTGTTCAACCGGAGAGTCATATCAGAATAATGAGTAATATTCTCTGTAAACAATCTATTATCATTTATCACTTATTATATATACATTTTTTCTCTCATCCATTTCTTTTTCTATTTGATGTTTTTTAGAATTTGAGTTTAGACTTAATTCAATCCTAGAAGCTAGTTCAAAAGGTAAGAGTTATCCCTCCACTTATGTATTCTATTTATCATTAGTTGATGTGAGATTTTCAATACACCACCTTACGTCAAGAATTGGACATTTTGAGTGTAGGATTGAACATTTGTGAGTAGTCTGATAACAACCCAGTATTGCTAAGATAGGATTTGATATCATCTTAGAAATTGAATTTTTGCCTAACTCAACTTAAAAAACTAATTCAATATGTGAGGGTTGTCCCTTACTTATATACTTTATTTTGATCATCATCATTAATTGATGTAACATCTCCAACAATATTTATTAGTATGGGCTTTTGATGCATCATTTTCCTATTAGTATTGCAAGAACCATGTGTCACTTATGATGGCCTTTCTAAGAAGGTTTCAGACTTGGCTAGAATACAGATTGGGTTTTGGGGGTAATTACACCCACTAACTTAATTTTTTTTTCTTAATTCTTAATATAATATACATGTGTTTTTTTTTGTTTCTTTTTTATTTTTTTTATCAACCAATATGTTAATTGTTAGTTTGTTAGTTTTTGTTAGTGGAAGGGATTCGAATCCATGACCTCTTTTTCTCCCTTTATAATTCCAATGTAATAATATAATATACATGTGTAATTATAAATTGTCTCTATAATTTGAAGTACAATATAAAAAAAATCCTATTTTACATGTATTGTTCCCAGAAATTTGTGTATGAGTATTACTCTCACAACATAAAATTTCTGAATTTGTGACTATTTGTACCACCTTCATATTTCAAGGTATTGGTCTTCTCTATCCTTGGTCGATTTTTAAGTTGCTCTTCTTGCAGGTTCTAATTAGGAGCTTTAATTTCTTGGAATGAAATTTTAATAGGTTTGCTTGATCCTATGCCACTTAGTTGTTTAGACTATATATATGGCTAACTAGTATGTACTCCTTTCGTTTCATGATAAGTGTCGTGTAAAAAGGAGAAAAAAAAACAAGTTCTAAAATAAATGTCATTTTAGTTTTTTAATGTAATACTAATTATCTTTTCCATTTATACCCCTAATAATATTAATGATGAACAACAAAAACTATAAACCAATTAATGATAATAAGGTTAATTTTGTAAAATTATTATGCCCTTAATTTCATCTATTTACTAATTTTTCTTGGTCTATATAATAAAATGTAGGATGACGGTTATTAGGGGACAAAGGGAGTATTTTTTTATTTATTTAATAATGAGAGAATTCATATGTTTTTTATTATATGAATCTCATTAAAGTGAGTTCTTAGTCTTGATTCTATGGTAGGGTAGGTGGGTTTGGTCTTATATTTTTAGATTGGTGAATTAACTGGTGGTTTTCTGAGTGACTTGTTGGCATGAGGACGAATATCCTCTATTAGGTTTTCTATTTGAAATTGGCAATCGAAGTCGTGATAGACATTGACCATATAATATCAAAAGAAAGATTGGTCAATTAAGTTTGAGGAATGAATTAAAATCTGATTTCAAGTTTAGATTAATCCTATGTATAGTACTACCTCCGTTCCAAATTATATGATGTTTAAGGTTTTGGCACAGGTATTAAGGAATGCAATTAATTCGTTGAATTTCCTAGAAAATATTAGGTAACTTCCTAATATACCCTTTATCTCTCTAATTAATTACTCATAGTACACTACTCCCACTAAGTATTAATTAAGGGTAGTCCTGGAAAAAGACATTTAATGCAGCATTGGTTTTATAAAACGGCATCTATTTTGGAACAAATTTTTTTCTCTAAAACGTCATATAATTTGGAACGGAGGTAGTATCATTGAAAATATAAAAAATGAAAATAAAGAAGAGAAAAAAATATTTTTCCTTTGTTTGTTTCTTTAATAGTTAAAAAAAAAGTTTTTTTTTGTGGGGTTCATATTAAAATGTTTTTCTCCCCAATTTGGGTTGAAAGTAGAGAGACAAGCATTTTAAATTAAAAAAACAAAAATATCCTTAATAATACCATATATGGATATTTATTTAAAGATTTTTATATAATTTTATAAATATACTTCTTTCTTTTTTCCTATTCTCTATCTAATCAAATAAGAAAAAAAATATACTTTTCTTCTTTTCACTTCTTCTCATACTAGACAACTAAAAAATCATATCTTATTTTCTACTCTTTTTATTTTCTTCTTATTTTTTTTCATTTTCCCTTCTCATCCAAACATTGTGTTATACAATTTTAATATAATAATATAAATTTTTTCTTATAAAATAAGTATAATTATTACTTTGAATTGATAAGGTGATTGATGTACATATACTAAATTTATATGTAAATATTTCTCTTTCTAAGACATTTTAATAAAAGAAAATTATTCACGAATACTCAATTATCAATAGACATCTAGTGCTAGAGAGAGATGAAAATAAAAAAAAATATATAAATATTATAGATATTACAATGTGATATGAAGAAAGAGAGAAAAATAATAAATATTTATTAGATGTTTAAAAATATAAATATCCAAATATCATCACTTTTTAATAATAGTAAAAGTTAAAAATAAAATATGTAAACTAAAAAAAAAAAAACACATGCATGATACACCTACGTTGGTAACTACTACTCCACTTCCTAGGAGACCATCTTCTTGTGTCAGTGGTGAAGGCTTTCTTAGGTGTATTGGGAGAAGTAATGCCATTATCTCTTTGTGTGTACGACCACTTTTTGCCTAGTCTCAATGAGACACTTTTATGTGTTATCACACCCCCATGCTTTGACCACATCATTGGACCTAGCTCCTAGATCTAGATGGACAAAACCAGCTCAAGCACGAATTCGCTACCTGTGTTATTATCCACACCAAATTGTTTTGGCCTTTTCATACGGATGCAGAATGTAGAAATTGTAATGAAGAAATGTAACAAGCATGAGAGAACCCAAAAATTGATTTCAAGATCTAAAGGAGTAAAAAGTTATAAGCTCCAATATTCATGTACGGAGGGGAGCAATTACATAGATCCACGCATAGACCTATATGTATTTGAGGATGGAGAAATGCACCCTCTCATTTTAATAAAGTTATGTATATTTATTTTAAAATTTTATATTTTGTATCTCCTAATTTTATATGTTTGAATCTCCTGATTTATTTTTATGTAAGAATAAATAAATACACATCTTTATTTTAATAAAATTATAAGTATTTATCTTAAAATTTTATATTTACACCTCTTAAATTTATGTGTTTGAATCTATTATTTCAATTTTTTCATTCTTCTTATATGATAATTATTATTAGATTTATTTTTCTAAATAGATTGTCTTGGATCCTAGATCTGCTATTGGATCCACCAATCCAACTCTTATGTGTGTACAAACTTATCTCTCTTACAATATCTTTTATAAGCTTAATTAAATTCAATGTTTAATATATAAATACTTTATGAGCTCTAGCTAGTCCTATGTAATATACACGATACTTGTTTTAAAGAAACTTTAGTTTTAAAATATATATAAATAATTTCTTGCTTCAACTTTTTTTCTGATAAATCTTACACTGTTATCACAAATCCATGAAAAGAAGCACAATGAAACTTAAGTCCACGATAACTAGTCAGAAAGGTTCCTGTCCTATCAATTGAAGATCAGGGTGAAGCAATTTCATGGAAGTGATCCCGAAAAGCCGATATGCTGAGAATGCAAAGTGAAAACAAAAACTGTTATTATCGCCATATGGTTTGTGACGTGTTTATCCCATGATTGATTAATTAGTTGAATTATAATAAAAGTAATGATATATATGTACCAAAAAAAGAATTAATGTACCAAAAAAGTAATGATATAAAGACCAAGCACATAATATACTTAATCAAGAATATTCTTTATTTTTTTTATTATATATATTATTTGTCATATCTACACTCCCCTTAAATATATCTCTATCTCTTTCTAAATATCTAGTAACATGCTAATAAATGTCTATGCATCATTCTCCATATAATAAATAAGAAAATTAAAAATTGAAGTAGTTATCATAAAGATTTTTCAACCTTTCGGCATGCGGGTCAATGAGATAAGCCTAAAATAGCATATTTTGAGACGTCTGACAATATGTGGTTTTATCCATAAAATTGTGGAACAGTTAACACCATACTAACCTAAATGATCACGGCATTCATGTAAATTAAAAAATGTATTAGTTTATGCATACAACGTGAGATTTATGAAAGAGAAAATTTGAGTGAAGCTGTTGCTGGCTATCGTACGTAGAATATGTATATGCCTATTTTTTTTTCCCCTAATGTGGAATATAAGAACAATACTTTTCTTTCTACATTGCATAAACCTTTAACATCTTTTAAGAATGAGATCCATTTCAAAACTGGCACAAATGTGCATGTGCGACAACATATACAATTCAGAAATTAAAAATATTTATACATTTTATAAAAACAGTAATGTCTCACCCCTAGCTATATAGCTACTTTGGGGGAAAGAAATTAAAAAAAAAAAAAAAGAAGAAGAAGAAAGAACTAAAGCTTTATATTATCCGTTTGCGCATGGAACATCTTGGATACTTTAAAATCTAAGTTAACACGTTACAGCCAAATCTTGCTCACGATGCAACTTTATTTTAGCCTTTTAGGGAAACAGAACACGTCGATGGCCAATTCATGTAACAAGTGGATTGCACTATTATAATGTCAGCTTTATAAACAGTTAAACACTCGTAATCTTGGTTTTTAGTCAGCGATGGACGTTGATATGATTGGATAAATCACCGGCCACAATAACTTTCGTTTTTATTTTTCAGGGGGGAGAAAATTGTTAAGAGAAAGATCCTTCATTTCATATTGAATTATTATGTGTATATTATGTGAAAAATTTGTATTTATCTCTCTCTTCTCAGAATTTAAATAGCTGGACTTGTTTATATTAAAATTTGTGTATATCTAAAAAGAAAAAGTAAACATAAAATTTTAATGAAATGATTTATGAAAAATTAACATGAAAAGATACATTATTCCCGGTTGTTAAACTGTATGTTTTTTAACTAGCTATAAATAGCAGGTTTGAGAGTGAAACTTGGAGCTTCGAATTCACCTTTTGTATGTTGCGTGTGCTTGGGTTATTAAATATTTGTTTTCGTCAATATATTATATATAGTTGTTGGAAATTACATTTTTTTTATTTCAACATAGATAATCACGAGGCATTATACTTGTCTTAGGAAAATGTTGTGCTTTTCTCCGTCTTTTTTTATTTATTTAATTTTAACCTGTATATATACTAGACAGTAATATAATGCTTATGACTGTGTAAAGACATTGACGTATTAACAAACCATGGTGGCCAGCAATTTTTTTTATTTTTTAAATTCCATTTTATGTCTTTGCGTGAACCTTTGAATATACTTAAGAATAAAGAGAGAAACGGATAAGTCTATAGATTTTTAATTTTCTTTTTCGAAACCCCTTAAGTTATCGTTTAAGATAAGAACAATTACAAGGATTATCCTGCGAGTACAATCCAAGCAAAAGAAAGGGTATTGATGAACCCGAGAACACACTCTACAAAAGAATGATTGCCAAAAGAAAGGAATTAATCAGAAAATTAAAAACCTCACACACACTATCTGCCATCTATGATAACTTTAAACAATACATAGGTATTAGAAAATACAAGTGTATTAATTTATAGATTCATGAGAAACTCACTTGACTAGAATTTCTTGACTAAATCACAAATGGACTATAGTATATAGATATTTATATATGAATATATAAATAAGATACTTTTGGTACATTGAAAATACTTTAAAATAATATAATTCTTGGAAATTATAAATTATTAACTGTATGTATTAATTCCAACCTCAAGTTTATTTATTGTTAGGCCCAGTGCTGATTCTGAGGGAGGTTTTTTGGGACGACAGTGCCCAGGGTTCATAGTCGAAGAGGGTCTCAAAAAAACATTTACACAACATTAATGTAAGAAGAAGAAAAAATGTTTCAATTTTTTCTGGTAATAACGCTTCAACTTCATCTTCTCAACTTCTCCAAAACTCTTTCAATTTATCCAAACATTAAAAATAACAAAATTTCAATTTCCACTAAAATTTTAAACTTATATTCACATGTAATATTTTGTATTTGTATGTATGTATTTATGAGTACGGAAAATTAATATTTTGTCTGTAATAAAATATACCATTATGGAATATATATTTACATTTTAGAATTTTTGTACACTAGCATGGACACTTATTTATTATTTCATCTTGGCTCATGAAATATTACCACCGGGGCTAACTAGGCTCACTGCATCTGATTTGTTGTTTGCTTTGACTCTCATGTGGGTCTTATAATTTTTTTCTTTAAAAGACACCTCGATGAGTTAAGGAAGAATAATGTTTTAAAACTAAATCTAGAACAGTAGTCCCTTTAGTCGAAGTTAAGGGGCTAGGGGTACTTGCAGCTGGACTTACCGCATCTGAGTAGTTGTCCACTTTGGCCAGCATGATCGTTATGTTTTTTTGTTATTGTTTTTGTTCCTGTCGAGGGATAAGGGGGCCTTCGGCTGTCGCTTTGTATTTTAAGATCTTTTGTAATTTGTCCGAAAAGTGAGGGTACCTGCAAAAGACACTCCAACGTTCAAGTCAGGGTTCGGCGCAGAGTATTTAATGTGTGTAATAAATGAGGATTCAAGATCCTTTACCTTGGGGAGCGTATCCCCTTTTTATACTTATCTTATTGGCCTTGGGCCCTCATGGGCCTTGGCCTTTTTCTTAATCACATGTCTGTGGTAATTAAGGATAATTACCTTTTAGCCTTAGGTTTATGTTGCCATGAGTTGCTAATGGTGTTTATACCTCTACTGGTGTTCGGCCCTGCAGGTGCCGAATACTATTATTTAGGCCCCTGAGGTGAGGGGTTAGGGGTTTTCGGCTTTATAGATGCCGAATACTCCTGTCTGGCAAACAGACCGTACGGCGCTGGGGTGTTCGGCTATACTTTGGACACCGAACACCTGTCATACTGGGGGGGTATTCGGTTATATGTGTTGTCGAATAGTCCAACTAGTACACATGCCCCCCAGCCTCGAGTGAGGGAGGGTAACGAAGAGGCTTATCCTTGGTAATGGTGCTTTTTTGTTGTGTCGTTTGAAATTACTGCCATTTATGGCAGAAAAAAGCCGTTGGGTTGGAGGGATCGAAGCGCTGCGCTATGTGGACCGTTAGATCTTAGTGGATCTAACGATTGACAATGTTCGGGGGGTTTTGGACCGTTATGGGCCTGGACCCTCTAAATAGGGTGAAGGATGTCGTCCTCACTCCCCATATTTACGATTTCGCAAAAATCTTCTTATTTTGCTCTCGGCCGAATAGTTACTTCTAGCTTCATTCTTCTCGTCTTAACTAAGGTACGAGAGTTCGACTATTTCTTTTTCTTTCCATTATTATGAGTTCGGCTAGCCGTGAGCTTTCTGAGGGAACCGAGGTAGTTGACATTCCGTCCGCTTCCTCGAGTAGTGGTGATTTTAGTGAGGGGTCTTCGACTGCCTCGTCGTCTTCGTCCTTTCTTTCTTCTTCTTTGGTGTCCCCTTCTTCGTCTCCTGTCCGAAAGGGGGTGGGTGAGAGTGTCATGGGTCCTTCGGCCCCTTCTGCCTCTTCGGCGGGGGAGGCATCTGGAGCAAGACTGAAGTGTAAACCCCAGGTTGCTCAAGCGAAAAGGATTTTTCCATCGATTACCCTGGAAGGGTATACTTGGGTTGCTGGAGAGGTTGGGGCCTATTGGTCTCGGTATGACAATAGGCGTAGCGTATCTAACTTTGTAAACTATGTAGATGTGTCTTCCATTGCTGAAGATGAGTTTTGTCCTGTAGGGTTACAGTGTTGTCGGCGAGAGCCGAATCTTGAATTCGTTTTCATGGGGAAAGGCGACTCGACAAGGGACTTCTTTTACATGTATGATTGTGTTTTTCGTGATCTACATGTAAAGGTTCCTTTTGACGACTTCACTATGGGGGTGCTTCGGGTTTTAAACGTGGCACCCTCGCAGTTGCATCCGAATGGGTGGGCTACTATCCAAGCCTTCCGAGCTCTCTGTATTTTTAACTTTATAGAGCCTTCGGTAAGCATGTTTTTGTATTACTTTTGTACTCGGCCCAAGGATGGTTTATGGGTTTCCTTGATAAGGAAACCGAAGAGGCCTCTTTTCCAGTCATTTACTACCTCTACAAAAATTTCAAAACCGATTTCTTTAAGGTAGTTGTTAGGCCGAACATAGGGACTAACCATCTTTACGATTCGAGTGGAAAGTCCCTATTTCCATTCTATTGGGAGCAAAACCCTCGGCGTTATGACAAGTTTCCAAAATCCATGATGACCGAAACGGAATGCGAGGATCTCCTTTTTCTTGAGTCTCTCCACCGAAAGCTCCCAGCTAGGCAGCTTGTGGCCTTGTTAAATTCTTCCACTGTTTTAGCCGACATGTGTGGTAAGATTTTTGTTCTTCTTTCCTAGTGTTTCAATGTTTAGCTTTTGTCACTGACTAAGTGTTTTTTATGTAGGTATTATGGCTGATGTTGGAGGAGATGTGCTTTCGTTCCGGAATGCCCGGAGGAATCGGGCTCAGGCTGCGGGGAACAAATCTGGCATTGCTTCAGTGCCCCCCATTCCCAAGCAACCGACCCCTCGGCCAACCCCAGTAGATACTGTGCCCCCTTCGACGGGAGAAAAGAAAAATAAAGACAGAGATCACAAGAAAAGGCACCGAAGTCATGAGGCTTCGGAGGAAGAAAGGGCTAAGAAGCTGAAGCAACAGACTTTAGGTTTTCCTGCTTCGGCGTCTTTGTCTTCTATCAATGCCTTGACCGCCGAGGGCTTTTTTGCCAAAGATTTTCGGTCGAAGAAGATGGTAAGCTCCAGCGACATCTCGGATACTGGGAAGGCCATCCTTAACAAGGCCGATGCTGCTGCCAACTGGTCGGCTTATTGCGAATTTCAGGCAAGGGCTTCGGCCATTGCGTATCATATGTTCGCAAATCCTTTGAAGGAGGCCGAGAAGTTGAAGGAGAGTTTGGAGGAGGCCCAGGCATCTAATAAACAAGTGTTGGAGGCCAACATGGTTCTAGCCGACGAGAATGGGCGTTTGAAGGAGGAAGTTAAGGACCTCTCGGCCAATGTTCACGATTTAAATACCAAGGTAATAATGGCCGAGAAGGATTCCAAGCTTCAATCTGATGAGATCGAGCGGCTAAGGGCTCTGTTGGCCGAGGCCCAGGAAGAGCTGGACGCGGAGCGTGCTGCCAAGGAGAGGATTCTTTCTTCGGCCGAAGATAAGATTCTAGCCGAACATGAGGCTGGTTTTCTCCACGGCTTGCGGCAGATAACACATTATTATAATGTACGTGACCGCAACATTTTTGACATGGAGAAGGATGTTTATCAAGGGCAGCTACTGCCTATTGATGACATTCCGGAGGATGCCATTCTAGAGAATCCTCTTTATGGTTCGGTTGTTGATGGTGGTGCGGATCCTGGGGTCACTGAAGATGGGGGGAGGGTGAAGCTGCTAATGCCGAAGTTCGTGAGGACTCGGCAGAATAGAAAATTTTTGTAGTCTCAAGCCGTTAGAGCCTTTTTAATGTTTTGTATATGACTTGACCCCTTTTTTTGATAATTGACGAAATATACATCCATCTTTTCGGTATTTGTTTAGTTTATTTCGCGTTTTTACTCTTGTCTGATTACCTTGTAATACTTGCGTTGTTAATTTGGGCGAAGTAGGATTGTATGTGTTCTTCTAGGAAGCGCTTTCGAGTGATGCATCGCCGTTTGTTATAAAAATGGGTGTGGGGATCCGAATGGTGCATCCTTAGCCGAGTGGGAGCACTCGGGAGGGAAACTATTTTGAAGAAAATCCGAATGGTGCATCCTTAGCCGAGTGGGAGCACTCGGGAGGGAAACCATTTTGAAGAAAATCTGAATGGTGCATCCTTAGCCGAGTGGGAGCACTCGGGAGGGAAACCATTTTGAAGAAAATCCGAATGGTGCATCCTTAGCCGAGTGGGAGCACTCGGGAGGGAAACCATTTTGAAGAAAATCAGAATGGTGCATCCTTAGCCGAGTGGGAGCACTCGGGAGGGAAACCATTTTGAAGAAAATCCGAATGGTGCAATCAAATAATGATGGCGAAGTGTAGGTCGTTCTTATTAGAATTCTTTTGGAGGTATGCCTCATAAAAACCTTATCCGAAAAAATAGAGGGAAGAAAGTACAACATTCGAATACATAGTGAAAAAATACATTAACTGAAGTAATATTTAAGATGAGTGGAATTCCAGGTTCTCGGTATCGTTTTTCCTGACAGTTCTTCCAACCTGTACGCCCCATTGTTGAGGTTTTGCCGAACTCTGAATGGGCTGTCCCAATTGGCTGCCAATTTTCCTTCCTTGGAGTCTCTTCGAGCGTCGCCTTGCACCCTAAGGACTAGGTCTCCTTCTTTAAAGTCTCGCGGCTTCAGCTTTGAGTTGAATCTTCGAGTCATTCTCTGTCTGCATGCTTCGGCATTGAGACGTGCTCGGTCACGTATTTCTTCAACCAAGCCTAGTTCGCATCTCATGGAACTTTCGTTTTCGGGAGTTTCGAAGTTTTGTCTTCGGAATGAGGGTTCTCCTACTTCGACTGGGATCATTGCTTCGGTCCCATAAACCATTCTGAAGGGTGTTTCTTTGATGGTTGATTGTGGGGTGCACCTGTATGCCCACAATATTTTGGGTATCTCCTCGGCCCAAGCCCCTTTGGCTGTTCCCAACCTTCTCTTCAGTTCTCCCAAGATGACTTTGTTTGCGGCTTCTGCTTGCCCGTTCGTTTGGGGGTGCTCGACCGAGGTAACTTTATGCTTTATTCCCAAGCTTTCAAGGAAAGCGTTTAACTTCTTGTCCGTGAATTGTAGACCGTTGTAGGTGACGATTGCATACGGAATGCCGAAGCGAGTGATGAAATTTTTCCACAAAAATTTCTGTATGTTCTGAGCCGAGATGATTGCCAAGGGCTCGGCCTCTATCCATTTTGTGAAGTAGTCGACAGCTACTAACAAGAACTTGCGCTGTCCTTTGGCTATAGGGAAAGGACCCAAGATGTCGGTTCCCCATACAACAAAAGGCCAAGGTGACGAGATGGAGTGCAATTTATTCGCTGGTTGGTGGATAAGGTTTGCATGTTTTTGGCACTGGCTACACCTTTTTACGTGTTCGGCGCAGTCAGTTTTGAGGGTCGGCCAGTAATATCCTGCTCGCAGAACCCGAGTTGCCATCGTTCGTGCCCCTGAGTGCATGCCACAGATTCCTTCATGCAGCTCCTTCATTACGTATTCTGCTTGCTCTTTCTCAAGACACTTTAATAAGGGTGTGGAAAATCCCCTTCTGTATAACTCTTCGGCTATCACAATGTACCTTGAAACATTGATTCACAATCTTTTGGCTTTTTCTTTATTCTTTGGAAGGGTTCCTTGTGCCAAATACTGCTGTATTTTGGTTGTCCACGTACTTCTGGCTGCCGAAAGCTGCATGCATTCCTCGGCGATTACACTTGGTTCGGGCAACATCTCCTGGATGAAGGTTCTCAACTGTCCGGGTTTTTGGGTAGTAGCTAATTTAGCAAGTCGATCTGCGCTGTCATTGTGTTCTCGGGCTAAATGATTTACCCGAATTTCCTCGAACTCTTGTTTCAGCAGCATGAAAGTATGATAGTACTTCAGCAACTGAGGGTCTTTGACTTGGAAACCACCGTTGATCTGTTCGGCTGCTACTTGCGAATCACTCCAACATTGCACCTTTCGGGCTCCCATCTCTCTTGCCAATCTGAGCCCAGCTAATAAGGCCTCGTACTCGGCCTGATTGTTGGATGCTTTGAAATCGAATCGTAATGACTGTTCCAACCGTATTTGGTTGGGTCCCTCCAGTATGATACCTGCACCGCTTCCCCTTCGGTTTGATGAGCCATCGACATGTACTACCCACCACTCTTCTTCAACGGTTTCAGCAGGGTGTAGTTCATTGACAAAATCTGCCAGACACTGTGCCTTGACTGGGCCCCTCGACTCGTACTTTAACTCGAACTCGGAGAGTTCTACTGACCATGCCATCATTCTCCCTGCTAATTCTAGTTTCCTTAATACCTTTGCAATTGGGCAATCGATTTTTACAATCACCCGATGTCCTTGAAAGTATTGCCTCAGGCGTCTTGCAGTATTCACTAGTGCTAGGGTTGCCTTCTCAATCGTCTGGTACCTGGTCTCGATTTCTTGTAGTACTCGGCTAGTGAAGTATATGGGTGCTTGGCCTTCTTCATGTTCCTGCACTAAAACCGCACTTATGGCTGCTTGAGAAACCGAGATGTAAAGCACTAGATCTTTTGTAGGTTCCGGTTTCTTGAGTATGGGCGGGGCCAAGAGGGTCTTTTTCAGCTCTTGAAAGGCTTCTTCACATTGTTGGTTCCATGAAAAGTTCTTGGCTATTTTTAGCAAATGCATGATGGGTTTTGCCTTCTCGGCGATTCTAGGCAGGAATCGTGATAGAGAGGCAATTCTTCCTGTGAGTCTCTGGACATCCTTTGGGGTTCTCGGGCTTTTCATACGAATAACTGCTTCGCATTTATCAGGGTTGGCTTCTATGCCTCGGCATGTTAACATGAAGCCTAAGAATTTTCCCCCTTGGACGCCGAAGACACATTTTTCGGGGTTTAGGCGCATGTTATGTTTCCTGAGTTCGGCGAAGATCTCTTCGAGGTCCCTTGCGTGTTCGTCAGGCATGGAAGACTTAACAACCATGTCGTCGACATACACCTCTAGGTTTCGTCTTAGCTGTTTTTGGAAAACTTTGTCCATCAATCTTTGATAAGTGGCTCCTGCGTTTTTCAGGCCGAAGGGCATTACTTGGTAGCAAAAATTGGTTGATTCGGTTATGAAAGCGATCTTGTCTTCATCGGGAGGGTGCATTCGGATTTGGTTGTACCCTGAATAAGCATCCAAAAAACTAAGACAAAGATGTCCAGCTGCCCCATCGACCAATCTGTCAATGTTTGGTAGCGGGTAGGCATCTTTTGGGCAAGCTTTATTCAAATCCGTGTAGTCTGTACACATCCTCCATCTTCCATTTGCCTTCTTTACCATGACCACATTGGCTAACCAAGTGGAATATTTAACCTCTCGGATAAAATTGGCGGCTAGCAACTTGGACACTTATTCTTCTACTGCTCTCCTCCTATCCTCGCCCATCTTCCTTTTCTTTTGCGAAATTGGTCTTGCCTCTCGGCATATTGCCAATTTGTGGCAATGGAATTTTGGGTCAATGCCAGGCATGTCTGCAGCCTTCCAGGCAAAGAGATCGGCGTTTCGTTTTACTACTCTTTGCATCCGAAGCCTGCCTTCTTCGGATAGGTTGTTTCCGAGGTATGTAGTTTGAGTTTTTTCTTGCCCAATTTGAAATGCATGGACTTCCTCATTCGGTTTTACGCGCTTGTCCTCCTCGATTCTGGGATCGAGATCCAAAGTTTGGTCCGAGGGTTCAGCCGCCGAGACCATGTGTACTGACTTGCACTCGTCTTCCTTCAGTTCAGTAACCTTGAGGCTGGCTAAGTAGCATTCTCTGGCCGCCTTTTGGTCCGCGTGAACCGTAACGACCGTGCCTCGATTTGATGGAAATTTCATGGCTAGATGTGGAGTGGAGACTGCGGCTCCAAGAGTGTTCAACGACGGTCGTCCGAGTAGTATGTTGTACGAGGTGTTGGCGTGCACCACAATGTATCTCACTCTTATGGTCTTGTACTCCTTTCCCTCATACCCGAAGGTCGTGTCTAACTCTATACATCCCCTGGTGTTAACCCTCTCGCCAGAGAATCCGACTAAGGGTTCGTCATACGGCATGAGCTTCTTCTCTGGTATGTCCAGTTGTTTGAAGGTGTTCCAGTATATGATGTCGGCTGAGCTTCCTTGGTCTATCAAGGTCTTTCGGATTGTACAGTCGGCCACATCTACACTAATGACCATTGGATCATCTTACATTGGGTCGGACCCCTGAAAGTCCGCATCCGTGAAAGTGATGGGTGGCATTTTGAGCTTGTTTGCAGTCGAAGTCATGTTGACTGACCGGACTAGCCGGAGGTGCTTTTTTCTGGCCGACGAAGTGCTTCCTCCTCCCGCAATTCCCCCGGCAATCGTGTTGATGACCTTCCGAGGATTAGAGGGTTTTATGTCTTGCCGTTCCCTGGACCTGCTCCTTTGTCTTTCGGCCCTCCTGCCGTGGCTAAGGTCCATTCTATAAGTTCTGTCATTGTCTTTATTTCTCCAAAATTGAGACCTTTCAGTCCTTGGATCATGAGCGAAGTCTCTAAGATGCCCCATTTTGATGAGGTCCTCGATTTTGTCTTTAAGGGCAACGCATTCTTCAGTGGAATGACCTTTATTGTGGTGGTATCGGCATTGTTTGCTGTAGTCGGCCTTAGCAGGAGTATTGGCCCTCTTCGGCATGGCCAATATTTCTATAGCCAGGGCCTGTTCGAGTATTCGGGATCGGCTAGCGTTGAGCGGCGTGTAAGTCGCATACCTGGGTACACGGTACTCCTTCTTCTTGTTGATCTTGTCTTTTCCCTTTCCTTGATAATCCTTTTCTTGTTCCCTCTTCCTTGGGTTGGCCTCTGCTTGGACCTGGTTCCTGTATTCGGATAATTCTTCCATTTGCATGTACTTTGCTGCTCGTCACCGGAGGTCATCCATGTCAAGAGCCGGCTTTTTGTAGAGACTGTTGACGAAGGCTCCTGCCCTAAGAACCGTCACTAACTGGTGCATGGCCACCGCCGAGTCTAGGTTTCGGATGTTTAAGGCAGTCCTGCCAAACCTTTCCATGAACACTCTTAGAGATTCCCCTTTTTCCTGCCGAATATTGACTAGTGCCACTGAAGTTAGATGATGAGGTCTGCTAGTTGCAAATTGAATGCCGAATCTCGTTACCAACGTCTCGAAACTGTCGATGGAGTTAGGTGGTAGGCGGGTAAACCAACTAAGGGCGTGTCCTTTGAGGGAGGTGGGGAACACCCTACATAAAACGGCATCTTCGGCGGTGTATAAACTGATTTGGGTTACATACACATCTACATGTTCATCCGGATCTGTGCTACCATTGTATCGGTCCAGACCGAGGTTCTTCCAGTTTGGAGGAAGGGGAGTTTCCATAATCCCGGAGACAAAATGGTGCCTATAGGGGCGTGACTGAGTGTTGAAGGTAAAAAGGGAAGGCCGATTCGTCATACCCTGCACGCTAAGGTTGATGACCGACTCGTCTTCGTGATGTTTGTCTGGTTGCTGATTTTCAGGTCTCCTGGATCGGTTCAAGTCTCTCAAATCGGCGTTTTCTTGGCGGAGGGCCAACAACTCCTGAGCATGCTGCTTCCTTATTGCCGAAATGTCGGCTCGCAACTGTCTTAGCTCCGACGAAAGATTTGTCTGATCTTCCACCAGGTTTTCATCGACGAGACGTTGTTCTTCCATATGCGCGTGACTTCGAGTAGTAACCATTCCTTGTGAGGCTGCGGGGAAAATTTTACTAGGCCCCACAGTGGGCGCCAAAATGTTCCTGTCGAGGGATAAGGGGGCCTTCGGCTGTCGCTTTGTATTTTAAGATCTTTTGTAATTTGTCCGGAAAGTGAGGGTACCTGCAAAAGACACTTTAACGTTTAAGTCAGGGTTCGGCGCAGAGTATTTAATGTGTGTAATAAATGAGGATTTAGGATCCTTTACCTTGGGGAGCGTATCCCTTTTTTATACTTATCTTATTGGGCTTGGGCCCTCATGGGCCTTGGCCTTTTTCTTAATCACATGTCTGTGGTAATTAAGGATAATTACCTTTTAGCCTTAGGTTTATGTTGCCATGAGTTGCTAATGATGTTTATACCTCTACTGGTGTTCGGCCCTGCAGGTGCTGAATACTATTATTTAGGCCCCTGAGGTGAGGGGTTAGGGGTTTTTGGCTTTATAGATGCCGAATACTCTTGTCTGGCAAACGGACCGTACGGCGCTAGGGTGTTCGACTATACTTTGGACACCGAACACCTGTCATACTGGGGGGTATTCGGTTATATGTGTTGTCAAATACCCCAATTAGTACAGTTTTTTTTTTCTTTAAAAGACATCTCAGTGAGTTAAAGGAGGAAAATGTTTAAAAACTACTATTGACCTTCACTTCTAAATAACATGAGACTTTTTTAATATACCAAAACAGTAAGATACATGCATAAGAAAAATACAATGAACTTTAAAATACATGAATTAAATTTAAATAAATATTTCATTATTAAGTAAATATTCTCCTATCATTAATTTTTCCAGCAATTTATATAATTTTTTTTACAACAAATTAATTTCTACACGTTTACTTTTGTTTATCTTTTTCTATTATGTACATGACTTATCTTCAAACCATTCTCTTTGTTGATATATATAAATAACGTTGTTGTTGAAATAAAGTTACTCTATAAGAAAATGTCATAATATATCTATAAATACTTTTAATGAGAATTGTCAAAATTGTGAATACAAGTGTACCATGAACCTATGCAGACGTATGCAAAACAAGAATTTAGATATCTACACGCATAGACAGGGACGGAACTAGGCATACAGTTACAGGGGCAGTCGCCCCCCCAAGAACAAAGCCCCTTTTAACATTTACAATTAAGAAAAGAAAGTTCGAACCCACCCCACCCCCCTTCATATTCATTCCTAAACCACTGTGACTAGAATGAGTTTGCTGTATATTTATATTCTAATAAGATTGTTATAGAGTTAGACCTTTTCCCGCAAATTTGTACAGAAAATATATGGATGCACGCCATAACAATCAAAACCCCAATTCTATTGTCATTAGTTCATTCTTTCAATCCAAGATTTACAATTAAAATTAGAAAAATGATTTTAGTCTTGATGATCAAACTGAAGTGTTACTCATAGAACAAAACAATCATAGAATACCATGTGTTAAATTTACTTTTGTATGATATATGATATTTTATTTTCATTGGATTAAATTTTAAATAATCATTAATAGTAAAAATTTATTATATTTTCATTAATATTTGATTTTACTTACTGTTTTAAATTTTTGCCCCCCCTATTAATTTTTTCTAGTTCCGTCCCTGCGCATAGACGTCTAATTTCATCATTATTAATTTTAGTGCCAGTTGTCAGAACTAGGAGCTTGAATTGATAGAGGGGGATGAGAATATGCCTTGCCTCTTTGTCAAAGCTTTTAGATATTAATGGAGGTAGTTTTGGTTATTGGTCGTCATGCTCATTGCTCATGCATCATGGTTTTTCAAAGCTCGAAATTATTAGGTATTTGAAGGTATATATAAATATATATAGACATTATTCATAACGTTGTTGGACTTTTTATTCGCCTTTCACTTCGGTTCTGTTACTGATAGAGGTTCTTTGGTAGCAAGCAGTCCACGCGTTTTTTACCCATAGTATATTTGTAATGGATTGGGTGAAAAAAATTGTTACAAACAGATGGCAATGTGACGTCACTGCATGTAATTTTTTGGAAAGTCTTACATAGGATAAATAAACATAAGTAAACCTCCCAACATCTTCTTCATCAATTGCAGCAGCAATATCCTACCCACCGGAAGAAAAAAAAATGTCAGTATTTCATCTAGCAAATGTAGTAACGCCATGATGAATCATACCTATATTATATATTCAAAATTGATAAAGATGAAATTGGACAACGATTTTTTTTTTGATATTTTTTGATTTAGACAATTCCTAAGATATGTTGATATTTCCAATTAAATCTCCTTGTATTGAAGGTCCTATAGAAAAAAAAATTGATATGGCCTTTCTTCACTCAGAAGAGCCTTATTGACTAAAGAATCGGCCAACAATATAATCGCAATGTTATGATAAATACCAAAATGTAATAAAACATTATGATAGAGGAGGCAGCTACAGAGAAGTCCAAATATTCTTGTCCAATTTACTTGGGTCAACATTATGATAGAGGAGGCATTGGTGAGCTGTCACTTCATACATCTCAATCACCTTCTGATATCTGAAGAATTATGATAACATAGAAACAGTTAATATTCAATTTAACATAACAAGAAGGCTCTGATAAAGTTCCTTCCATTTAAAAAAGAAGTTTGGATTTCTTTAGCAGTTCATGCTCTAACTAGAACAAATCATATACAATATAACATGTGACCCATACCAGAGGCAGAAATGCACTGACTTTTGTTCACACCAAATAGACAAGTCAACATATTATGGATTGTGGAAAGAAACATGCTAGACCATACCAATAGATTTTCAGTGTCAAACAACCTACAGTGACCTAAGCTAATTAATGTTTAACCTGAGGAGAGTGCGGAGGAGAAAAGGTACTGAACAAAATAAAGACTAGAAAGAATGTTCCCAGAGGAAATTACTAACCAATTAAAGAATAAATCCATGTTGAAGAAATATTAACCAAGTCATCACTATAATAAAAGAGATACAATATGCAGAAAGTACAAAATCTTACTACTGTTCTAACTGGACAGCACATTTGGCAGCTTTTTCTCTGCAAGTGAGCAAATACTAAGATGAGCTAGACCATCTTAGGTATATAATCATGAGTCTAATATCACATAAAAATATAAAAGGAATTAAGGAAGCAAGCAGAAAGTGGGAAAGAATTATAGTGCGTGTAATACCGTTTATATTAATCTCTTTATAGGAATTTGCAGCATCAATATAGTAGTTGTACTCTGCAGGTTCATTCTCAAACTGGTCTGAGTTGATTTCCAACTAGAAACAGATCGAAGACAAGAATATTATATGTCATTGCAATGCAGGCTGAATAGAGAACTAAAGAATGTTTTGTTACCTTCTTCCAAAGACAATCCGCAGCCCTTTTGTCCCCTAAAATGAGGCCACACCATGCACATACAGAAGAAGATCCAAGAATCAACAGAACTAACTATTCCTGAATAAATTAGTCAGATAAGTTCACATCCATGATCCAGGACCATAAATTTAAATAAAGTTTTGTACACATGCATGTTCCGGTAGACTGCATGTAAACATGGAAAATGATGATAAAAAAAAAATGTAAACATGAAAAATGTACCATGTAAACTGCATGTAACCCAGAAAAATGTTGAAATTCGAAGCAAACATAAGATGGAGACTGGATGCATTTGTAAGTGGTTTTTCAGTTTTAATTAGTTTTGTTATGAAAAGCTAATGAAGTTGCATTGCACACCAGCATAACAGCATAATTACTAAAACATGGGAGTCTATTAAGGGACCTAGTGCCTACCCCAAAAACAGAAACAAAAGAAGTGGTTACCAACCTACCACAACATGACTAATTTAGGGATGTGCTTCATTAGCATGACAAAGAATGTCCATACTTGACAAACTTTTACTCCTAGTCTCCTATCATGAGGTTTATTTCACAAACCAAACAAAACTTTCAATATCCATTGCTACAGTTATGATAATGATGCTGCTATTATATGTAAATTAAGCTATTACCATCTCTACAGCTAGAATTCATAACAGGGTGTTTTTTTTTTTGGGTCTTAGGTCAAAGACCACGGGTGTTCCCCAACCCACTAGGTCAGATACTAATTCCGCTCATGGTGCGTGGCTGCCACTGATCCAAGGGAATTTTGCACACAGAGGGAATCGAACACGGATTCTCCCGTTAAATAGATAGTTTCTCCTCGTGTGAATGCAGCGGGGTCTTACACCACTGTGCCAACCCTTTAGGTTCATAACAAGGTGTTTAACTAGTGCCTATGTTGACAGGAGTTTTTAACTAAATCATCAGGCTAGCCTGTCGGACCGGGCCAATTTTGACAACTCTAGGTAGGAGTGAAGACACATAACAAAATCTTATTTTCATTGTGTATTTTTAAATCCACATCCCTTATAGCTGAAAACTTGTTTTCATTTTGTATATTTACTTGACGGAAACAAGTTTTCATTAGGAGTATTTTTGTTAAATAGAATAATTCAAAAAAGTTGGGGAGTGAAAAGATGACTTTGGGGTGTGGGAAAAACAACTCCCAAACACTCAATGGGCTAATTCAAGCAATTTTGGCTCAAGCATCATAATGGCCCATTGAAGGAATTAAGTACCAGTCAAAGTTGAATTCAAAATTGATCTTGAAATTGAATTTTATATTTGAATATGATTTTTTAATTTAAATTTGAATTAAGGAATTAGATATCTTATAGATTTTATTAAAATTTTAATATGTAATTAGATATCTTATTTTATTAGATTAGTTTAGATAAGATTAGTTTTTTTTTTAGGATTTTATCTTTTAATTTATTAATTATATTATATTTATATATTAGATATATTTGATTTAGGAATTTATTAGATAAGTTCAGATTTACCAAACAAAAATAGATAAGTTCAGATTGGACTAGATAATGTCAAATTTGATTAAAAATAAAAAAAATCTAATCTAATAAAATATTGATTCTTGTGGCAAAATTAAGGAAGATTATGATATTGTATAAATCTAATTTATCTTTTTGATAAAATTAAGATAAGAATATGATCTGATATAAATTATATTTATCTTTTTGATAAAATTAATAAAACTAGTATTTTAGTCTGTGCAACGCACAAGATAAATGTTTATTTTATATAATTAAAATTTATATTAAATAAGTACTTTTAAATATATAAATATATTATATTTAAATTTAGTAATAAATAAATATTTTAAACATATAAATTATATTTTAGAATTATGATAAACAATTTATATAGTAATATAGTATTATTTTAATTTTTAATTATTGATATAATGAAATATATAAGAAGTTATGAAAAATCTCTAAAAATACCCGTGAACATATAAAATTCAATTTATAACTAAAAACAAGAAAGATAGAATGAAATATATAAGAAGCTACGAAAAATCTCTAAAAATATCTCGTGAAAAAAAAAAAACAACTAAAACCACTCACATGTTTAAGAATAGCTCCTAAATACGCTATTGTTCGAGATAGCTTTACACAATTATATATATAAAAGAGGATTATTACTAAATATAATAAGAGGATTATTGCGTTTAGATTATATATATATAATGCGTTTTGTGGGTCATACGTTGTAAATTGAGAAAACCTTAAGCTTTTAAGAGTATCACAGCCTTTATTGGTGAATCAAGATTCTCTCTGCAGGTATATATATATAATGCGTTTTGTGGGTCATACGTTGTAAATTGAGAAAACCTTAAGCTTTTAAGAGTATCACAGCCTTTATTGGTGAATCAAGATTCTCTCTGCAGGAAGAGAAAGAGGAAAAGGTGGTCTCAATCAATATTGCCTGTGAAAAATCAAACAAGTACAATCTATCATTTATGTCTCATTTTGTATCTTTCTGATGATTCCGTCTTGTTTCATGTGTTGTAACAATTTCTCTCTAGGCTGTTTCATGTTTATTGTGTATCTTTCAAATCCATTATGGCAACTTCTAAAAATTCAAGCGTCCCATTAACTGATGTTCTAAACATGCAAGAGTTCTAAAATTTCTTCATGGTTTTCTTTTAATTTCCATTCAAATGATTCAAATTCCTTGACTGAGCATTCTGCTTGTGATTGTTGTCTATTTTTCAGTGGCACAAATTCGAGCTTTGAATCTCCAAGATGAGATAGAGTGGTTAGATAATAATGATTTTATGGAGTCGGATTTCAACAACAACACGGAGAACAATGGTGGAGTTTCAACATCAAGGTCAATATCAAGATCAGTTGAAGATTATTTTTTGTTGGATTTGTTGGACTTGTATTACAACCATAGCATGGAGAATTATGGAGAGGAGATGGAGTGGTTAGATAATGATGATTCTTTGGAGTCGGATTTTAACAACATGGAGAACAATGGTGGAGTTTCAAGATCAAGGTCAATATCAAGATCAAGATCAGTTGAAGATTATTTTTTGTTGGATTTGTTGGACTTGCATTACAACCATAGCATGGAGAACTATGGTGGAATTCTAACAACGAGGCATGCAAATCAAGGATTTATTAAAAATCTTGAAAGGGTTACAATTGAAGAAAAAGCAGACCAGTCTTCAGACTCTATGCCATTGTGTTCTATATGTCTTGAGGTACTTTCAATTAGATCAAAAGCAATTTGCATGCCCCACCCTTGTTTTCATACCTTTCATCCGCATTGCATCACAAGGTGGCTCAACATTAATAACACATGTCCTTTGTGTCGCAGGACTATCTAGTTAGAAAATTACATTTTGGATTAACTTTACATTCAAATTCTAGTTTTGCTCATATGGATATATATTCTTTATTTGAAGGACATTATCTTTTTTTTTTTTTCTCTACTACTATATTAAAGAAACTTAATGAAATTCAAATTATGAAACTTGCTTCAAATTTGAGCACAACAGTAATGTCATTTGAGGAAATGACCTGTGTAAGCTTTACTTAGATTTCTAGGTCCTAATTCCTGTTTAATTCGTATGTCTGTTTTGTTTTTTCCTTCTCGAAAGTTAATTACTTAATATTAGATAAGGACCCGTGCATTGCATGGGTAAATACATAAATTATTTAAATTGTTTAATATTGTATGTTAAAATATTATTTTATCACTTAATTAAGGTGTTGGTTTTAGATGTGATAAACAATATAATAATGTCTGAGTAAGCTATATATATTAGAGTTTAATGCTAATGCACTGATAGTGTAAAATAATTTTATACTGTTATCCAATCACAAATCATCGTTGATATGACTTTTAAGATAATTTTGTAAAAGTCAATAAACTTACCATACATGGTGGGTTGTGATTGGTTGACAGTGTAAAACTATTTTACACTGTCGGTGCATAACTCTTTTTTTCTATATATTATCAGGTCTTATACAACATTATATGTTTCAATATCTACATTTTGTAGTAAAAAAAAATGTATTGTTAACTATTGGTAATATTAAATTTATATGTATTTTATTTGATTTAGTGTGATGAATTTGTTTTAAAATTTCTTTCTATTGGTAATATCTCTTTTTTAAAATTTCTTTTGATATGTTATATAATTCTTATTTTTTTTTTCAAATTTCTTTCTATTGACTATATAAATAAGGTAGTGAAAATTTTAAAAATTAAAGTTACATCGTTATATCTTCCTTGATCTATTTTTTTTTTTTTAATTTTATAATTTCTAATTTCTTTTATAATTATCTCTTTTTTAAAATTTCTTTCAAATTCTTGTTTTTTTTCTTCAAATTTCTTTCTATTGACTATATAAATAAGATATATGTATACACACACACACACACACATTGGTGTTTTAGTACGTGCATTGCACGGACTTATTCAAATTTTCACTATCTTATTTATATAGTTAATAGAAAGAAATTTGAAAAAAAAAACAAAGACTTATATAGCACATCGAAAGAAATTTTAAAAAAGAGATAATTATAAAAAAAAATTAGAAACTATAAAATTAAAAAAAAAGCAGATAAAGAAAGATGTAATGATGTAACTTTAATTTTTTTAATATTAACTTTGAAAATTGAAAAGTAAATTGAATTAAGAATTTGAAATTATTGATGAAAGAGAGAAATCTTCAGAAATAAAAAATAGAGTTAGAAAAACTAATAAAAGAAATATTAAAAAAAGAAGCCCAAAAGATTAGAGAATATAAAATTTGAAAAAAAAAAAGAATTATATAGCACATAGAAATTTTAAAAAAGAGATAATTATAAAAGAATTTAGAAACTATAATTTTTTTTAAAAAAAAAATAAGGGATGATGTGACAATGTAACTTTAATTTTTTTAATATTAATTTTAAAAATTGAAAAGTAAATTGAATTAAGGATTTGAAATTATCGATGAAAGCGAGAAATCTTCAAAATTAAAAAATAGAGTTAGTAAATCAGATAAAAGAAATATTAGAAAAAAACATCTGATAAAGAAGTGAATGGTGGGTAGTTATAGAAATTGATAAGAGAAATTGTACTAAAAGTAGAAGAATCAGATGCATGTGAATGAACTACACCACTCCACTAATTTTTTTTAATATCAATAAATCTTTTAACAATTGTGAATAATTATAAAGTCTCTGTCAATGATATTATGACTTTTTCTACAAATTTTAATATCAATAACAATAAATTTTTAATATCTCGTAATTAAGTATATTATTTTAAACAGTAAAATGATGTTTTAAATATATTTAATATCAACTTTAAAAAGTAAATTGAAATAAGAATTTAAAATTATTGATGAAAGAGAGAGATCTTTGGAGTTAAAAAATAGCTACAAAATATTATTTCATTTTTACTTTATTTTTCATTTTTAAGAAATACTTATTTAATTTAGTCCTAAATTTGATTATTGATTACTTAAAGAATATATACTAAAGCAATTATTGGAAGAGTTACAAAACACGAAAATCTAAAACTAATTTTAGATAAAAGATTAAAATATTCAAAATTAAATAAAAATAGTAGGAAATATTAGCAAATAATTATTTTGTTAATCCGATTTGGAAAAATATGAGCATTTTTAAAATCTAATGTGGCGACGCCATGATTCACATCTCGATTTTAATAAAATTATTTTAGATTCTATATAATTAGAGTATATTATCAATTTTAATATATTATATATTATTAAAAAGTAAAATAAATAGTCTAATAAATCTTTGAAAAGATTGGAATTTTTGGAAGATTTAAAATATTGTCTATGGTATTAAAGAAATAAAAAAAATAGGAGTTGCAAGATTTAAAATAATGAAATAATTTTCATTAACTAATAGTTGTTTTGTACTCCATTCGTCCTTATTTATAAGACCTTTTTATTGTTTGTTCCTTTTTGTAAGATTGTTTTTTAATTTCTATATGCATTAATTTTTTTTCTTCTAAAGTACCCTTAATTAACTATTCTCTCTCCAAACATTATTTAATTAGATGATAAGCAATTAAGTGGAGAGAGATAATTAATTTCAAAAAAAGTTAAGGGTACTTTTAGAAGAACAATACACATCATTAACAAATTTAATTTGATTAACTAACTATTTTTTTAAAAGGTGTGAATTAGTTGAAAATGTCTTATAAATAGGAATAGAGGGAATAGAATGTAATGGACACGTATTTATTTGAGAAATTAAATAGGAATAGGATTTATAGATGTGAGGGTCATTTGGTTAAGAAAAAGCGAAGAATTGAATTTGCACTAAAATCTTTAAAGTTCAGCATATTTCACCAAATCAGATTTCTCCATCTTAAGGAATCTGAGAAGAAACCTTCTTTACTTCCACTGATTTTATTTGAACTTCCATGACAATGCCATTTTCGTCCACCTAAATTAAGCAATTTGGTTCACTTATAGGCATAGAGTTCTCTGTTTTCGGAGTTTTATATTTTTTTAGCTGAGTCTGAGACCTTAGTTTTAAATATAACTAGCTTAATAACCCGTGCCCCTGCATGGGTGTTAAGTTTATAATTTATAATTTTTTAATTATTTTTAAATTTTATATAAGTATATGTTAGTAGATATGTAAATTTATATATTTACTAATCTATATATATATATATATATATATATATATATATATATATATATATATATATATCAAAATCAATATATATATATATTTAAATAATTTTATATTCACATCTTGTATAATTTTAATTTATATATATGTTTTAAAAATATTATCCTTATAAATATATTTTCATATATATATATATATAAATAATATAAATATAATTTTAATAAAAAATATTAATAATGAATATATTATAGTACACTTTATAATTATTAGTTTTTTAAAATATATTTTTCTACCATAAAAGAATGAAATGACTAATATTAATTATAAAAAAGAGATTTATGGATATTTGAACTTAAAAATTATAATAAAAAAATAAGTTATGAATACAGAGATAAGATAATGCATATATAATAATATTATTGATCTTATGAAAAATAATTAAGTCCTCTAAGCATGTTAATTAATATTTAATTTCTAATCATATGCATTAAAAATAAAACTTTGTAGACACATACTCAATGTACTATTATTGGATACAACCAATAATGAAATAACACATCATTACTAATATAAACACGGAGAAAGAAAATGACAAAATTTTCAATACGTGTTAAGTTGAGTTAGTACCCGTACCTCGACGAATATATTTTAAACATATGTGTAAATAAAATTCATTTAATCATATTGACTTAAAAATATTATTTTTTATGATTAAGATCTATTTTTTTAATTGTTGATTGATTATTCAAACATAAAATTTAAAGAAAAGAAATCTTTAAATTAACTTTGTAAGGGCTAGAATAGAGATTTTAAAGAATGGAAAAACATCTTTTTCATATCGAGAGTGGAACTAAGTCACCTTAGATTTTAACATGATTTGTAAAAAAATGAATAAAAAAATAAAATAATTAAAAAACCACGCCAAAAACATATAATTTTTATTTGATATATATAATTGTTAATAACATAAATATTAAGTTGAAAATTGATTCAAGTTGATATTTGATTTGATATGTTAATTGAACTACATAAATTAAAGTTGTTAGAAAATAAAAAATAAAAAATAATTTAGGAACATAAATAAACATTTATCACCTGAGATTAGCCAATTAGTAAAAGCTTTATCCTAAAAGATTTTTTTAGGCTATCCTAAAAGATTTTTATTTACAGGATTTAATTTATTTGAATATCTTAAAATATTGATCACGTTCAAATTTGAATATAAATATGAATTTAAATTAGTGTTATCAATTAATATGAACTAAACAATTTAAAATTTCAAATCATAAATATCTTAAAATATTGATAATGTTCAAATTTTATTATCATCCACACATGTATATATAGATATTGTTTAAATAATCAATTATATATTTGCATTATAAAATTATGAGATAAAAAAATCTAATTGCATGATTTCTTTATTTTAATTTGTTATAATTTTGATTTTGAATTTAAATTAGTGTTATCAATTAATATAATTAAACAATTTAAAATTTTAAATCATAAATATCTTAAAATATTGACCACATTCAAATTTGAATATTAATATGAATTTAAATTAGTGTTATAAATTAATATGAATTAAACAATTTAAAATTTCAAATTATAAATATCTTAAAATATTGATAATGTTCAAAATTTATTATCATCCACATATGTATTTATAGATATTGTTTAAATTATCAATTATATATTTTCATATAAAATTTTGAGATAACAAAAATCTAATTGTATGATTTCTTTATTTTAATTTGTTATAATTTTGAATTTGAATATGAATTTGAATTTAAATTAGTGTTATCAATTAATATGAATTAAACAATTTAAAATTTCAAATCATAAATATCTTAAAATATTGATCATTTTCAAATTTGAATATGAATTTAAATTAGTGTTATCAATTAATATGAATTAAATAATTTAAAATTACCATAAAAATAAAATCATTTCCATTTCGGCGGGAAAAGAATCAATATGGTGTTACCACGTGGCATAAACCTACATAACAAAATCTTCTTTTATATAATACTAGTTTGTTACCCATGCGATGCACGGGTTAATGGAATAAACGGGATAGTTTCAAAGGGAGGTAAAGATAATAAATATTTTTAAATAAAAAATATAAAAATAAAAAAGACTTTAAAAATTTGTTTTAACAACCATAAAATCTAAAAATAATAATACTTTTCTTGAATAAATATCTTATAAAGATAAATTCTCGAAAAGCTCTTTCTATATACAACATTAATTGTACAATTTTTAAACATGTTCTCATGATTTTTTAGCAAAATTTTTAATCCCTCTTTGGAGTACACTCTGGTAAAAGCAACATATAGTTGTTCATGGATAAACACAAGTCTTGGAAGATATAGTCCAACAGAAGAAAGTGTCTAGACTTGAGATTTATTAATTGTCATTGCAAATGACACAACAATAAGAACTTAACTGGTAGTATTTGGTTGCTAGGAATCATACTCATCTGAGATATCAACACAATACCACTAACTTTGTTTCCAGTAAGAATTTGACATTGAATAACATGTTTTTCTATCCTCCTTGCAATCTTATACCACTGCATAATCCATTTGATTATTCCTCAACAACATTACAAACACTCCAACCTTCAAATTTAGCTTATGAAGAGAAAATCCAAAACAATAAAATTTCTTGTCACAAATTCAAGATTATATTTATTATCTTTATATTAAAGGTAACATGTTCATGCAAATTAAATTTAGGCTAAATTACCTTTTTGGTCCTTTATCTTATTTTTTTTGTTCACTTTGATCCTTTATCTTTTAAAAAGTTCATTTTGGTCCTTTATCTTTTTAAATTGATTCAAAATAGTCCTTCCATCCATTTAAAGTTAACGCCGTTACTGAGATAAAGTTATTAGCGGCTAAAAGCCGCCACAAAATGTAAAATTCTTTCTCCCTCTTCCTCATCGTCTTCTTCTCCCCATGCTAATTGCTCCGATATGCAAACTGGCAATGGACTACGAACCCTATAACAGTAGCGGTAACCTCTCTCTTTCTCTTTACTCTTTTCTCTTTTTCGACTTAGGATTAAGGTTTCTCTTTCTCTCTCTTTTCCTTCAATTCGTTATGTTTGGTTTTGATTTCTCTTTCTTCCGAATCGAAACTCCTTCGAACAAAATAATGTAACCACAACAACTACTTCTGTCGATTCATTCCATAATTTGCTTTTCTTTCTGTTAAATTGGTTTTCTTTGATTTATCACTACTGAGATAAGCTCTTGCTTTTTTATTCTTGCTCGTTTGCTGGTGTGACCTAAAATTTGGGGGAAAAAGGGGTTCAACTGCTTGAATTAATGCATTGGAATAATTCGTACATGGTTTGAAGTTTGTGGTTTCTGGTATTAAGTTTCCCCTAAGCAAAAGCAACAACATCTAGTTGATTCACTTGGTTGTTTTGCTGTGTTGGTTGTGTCGTTGTGTTGTGTAGTTGCTACTGCAATGTGTTTCATGTGCATGAGTTTAATTTTTCTCTAGTGTTGAACAATATAGGTGTTGTTGAATGTTGATATTTGCTTCATGGATTCAAAGTTTGGACTTGGTTGTAATAATCGTGGGAACTGATGATGATCTTCCACTAACCCATCAAAATAGAATTTCCAGGGGAGGAGGACATCTCGCTAGAAACGGGAGTTCTTTTGTTGGTTCAATTTGGTACCCCTAGGATGTATGGTGCAATTGATATGGAGACCTAAATTCATCAGCTTGTGTAAGAACCATACAGTTCAGTTCTAAGAGTCTTTAGAGCAAGAAGCATAGGAGATAAGGAGGAGGGAGTAGAGGGAGCGGAGGGAGAAGAAGAGGAGGAGGAAGAGGGAGAAAGAAGCTTACATTTTGTGGCGGTTTTTAGCCGCCAATATTTTTTATCTCATTAACAATGTTAACTTTAGATGGACAGAAGGACCATTTTGAATTGATTTGAAAATATAAAGAACCAAAATAAACTTTTAAAAGATGAAGGACCAAAGTGAACAAAAAAATAAGATAAAAGACCAAAAAGGTCATTTAGCCTTAAATTTACAATAATATTATTATTAATAATACTTAAATGGAAGTAATTATTAGTAAAACTTAAATGAGAAGGTTTTGATTATAATTATAAATAAATTAAAAATAGTAATACTTAAATGGTATAAAATTAATACTAAAATGGTCTTTAATTTGGGAGAATAAATTTAATTGATGAAATTAGAATGATGATAGATCTAATGTTATTGTATAAAAATTAAATAAATTTAATTTGAGAAATTAGAAAAATTATTTAACTTATAGGCAACCTTAATTTTTTTTAATAAATATTAATAATAATATTATTATAATCTTTATTTTAAACATGTTAGAAAATCATGTTGTTGTCTAAAGAATTTAATAATGGATTCTCTGGTACTAAAACCTTATAATTTTATCAGTAAAAATAAAACTTAATTATAATTTTAATTCTCTAATTCCTTATGATATCTTATGTTATATTTTGAAATCTGGATAAATTTTGTCCTTTAAAAAAAATTCCCATCTTTGTCTATTTTTTATTTATTTTGGTATTTGTTAATGCATTAAATTATTTCTAATTATCATTAGTATTAATTTAATTATCTAATGATAGATCTTATATTATTCTAAAAAAATTAAATAAATATAATTTGGGAAATTAGAATAAATTATTTAATTTATAGACAACCTTACTTTTATTAAGAAACCATCTTTATCTTTATATATCTTTGTATTATTATCTTTATATATATAAAAGTCACATTATGGATATTTTAAATTCTGTAAAAAAAATATTATTTAAATTAATAATACTAAATTTTTTTTTTTGAAGAAGTATACTAAGTATCTAAATATCTATCATATTACGTTAGAGTATATATTTTAAATTTACAAATATAATATTTTTATTAGAAATTCCCTTATTTAATTATAATTTTTATTATTTATTATTTCGTTATGTGTAATCTTTCCCTGATTTTAATAATTAAAATTCTCAGTCATAAAGAATTATTCATTGACTAAAATTCTTGATTGAAAATAATTATAAACCTTTTTTTTACTGCAAAAAATAATTATAAACCTATGATTAACAACATTATATTTGTGCAACAATATTAAATTTAATAACAAAGAACTTGATTCACATAAGTCACAAACAAAATTTGACTGCGATAAAACACCATAAAGGTAAATATTTGATTTGACTGCAATGCACACTACTTCATCCATGAGTATCATAGAAAATGAATTTTAAAAAAAAAAGGTTAACCAATTGCTACATTTTATTATAAAAAATGTTAACAAAATAAATGAATCGAAGTAACATGAACACAAAAATGTTTCTGACTATAAACAAACCTTGAAAACATAAATATGATATGCCATTCCATAGGCATCTTTGCTTCCTTCATTAAAGATGTTCTAAAAAAAAATTATAATCAGTTGTTGCATTTACCCTAACATAATATTCAACTATACATGTAAGAGAGGCAATACAAACAACATTTAGTTTACATCTATTTGCAAATTAATTTACAAACAATATTTTGGTGCAAATTAATTTTTTAAAAACTTTGTAAATTGAAAGTTTCAAACGATTACAATTAATTGCCATTAAATTAGAAAATAATATATTATAATTTTTTAAATTAGTTTGCACCATTTATTTTATTGCAAACTATGCTGTTGTAAATTATGATATATTATTATTTTCTAATTGATTATCGAGTCAAAAGACGAAAATTGCATGAAAAGAAAAAGAAAAAGGAACGGTGGTTATTTTTTAAAAATAAATATTTATTAAAAGATTTGAAAACATGTAATACGAGATTTGTTACAAATCAATTGTCATGCGGTTACATGAAATGTACATTCATACTAAATAACATTTTTCAATGTCTTTTATTTTTTAAATTGTTTCAACAAATACTCAATTCTTAATTAAAATTAATTTTAAAATATATTAAAATCATATTTAATTCTTTCATCAATTTAAATTAATTTTTAAAATTTTATAAATTAAGAGTTTTTAATGATGACTTATTTTATATATTAATTTATACTTTCATTATCAATAAATTAAAATTTTAATATAAATATATATATATATAAGTAAAATTTTAATACTTGTAAAACTAAGAAATAATATCAAAAGAAATAATAAGACAACTGTAATGATCCATCTTCATTACATAACTATTAATAAGGGATTTCATTTTATTTAATTTTTAAAAAAAAACTTTCACTAGTTTATTTATGAAAATATTGTATAAACTTTTCTCAATTTCAAAGCTAATAAAGATACAATTCAAAATTTTAAAACATAACCCACATGTACATACTTCTCTTACAAGATAACCACATAAAAGTCTTTTGTTGGTCCATTCTATACAAAAAAACTAAACAAAGGAAAGAAGGAAGAGATTGAATCTTCAATCCCATGCTCGCTCCATCTACCAAGCCTCCAAGAGGAGTCCACCTAGAAAGCCATCTGCTCCCCCGAACACGACGTCCGAGATCATCACAGGCACGAACCGCACGTGCAAACATTGCAAAGGTAAGCTTACCAAACAAAACTATACATATATGTAAATAAGTGAATTTCCAATTATATATTAAGGAATAGAACGAGAAAACTAGATTTCGTATACTTCAAAATACTATACATAATAACTGAAAATGTTATACAAAACTTAGTTCATAAACTCAAAACTCAGTTCAGCAATAAACACCAATAAACAACACCATCATGGCTCAACCATATCAAATAGTTCATACAACATAGTTATATCACCAATTATTAACATGAATCATCAAATCTCATGGATTACATCCAATCAACAAATGTTATAAATCCTCAGTTAACATCAACAACATAAACCATCACCACTCATCATCATGAGCCATAAACATCATAAGTCAAATCTGACATCAACTATCACAAGCCTCAACATAATCAACAACAACATAGCTTTATTCCCAATTTCTACCATGAATCATCAAATCTCATGGATTTTATTCAATCAACAAAAGTCACAATCTCAACATAATACAACCACCAACATCCCTCATCACAAAGCGATGTACAACATAAACCACTAGACAACCTTAGTCAACAAGACTGACTCTACTCCATGGAGTTTCAACATCATATGAGCGATCCCTCATAGGCCTCATCCCCTACCATAGTCTGTACATTCTAACCATTCAGGGAGTCCCTTGAGCTGATCCTACGGGAAAAGTGTGGTTATATCGAAAATAGACAAGTGCTATAGTGGCTTACCTCTGTAGGTTTGCAAGACCTTACATCTATAGGGATTCGCCCACTCATCTATTCTATAGGCCCATTCTCGTTAGTCACCACGAAAATCCCCAGCACTAGGTTGAGAACTCACCAAACACCCTCAACTTACGTGCCTACTCATATGTCTGTGTACCAACTATGCACACGTATGCACCAACTGTGCAAATGCAACATTCGGAATATTTCTGTGCATCAACTATGCACCCACCGTATTCCAGCAGCAAAACATATTTGGAGTCCCTTACAGTCTTAGATACGACACCTCCGTATCCACCATCTTCCATGGCCTGACTTAAGGGTCCAAATACATCTCAACAATCCACAATCCTTAACCATGACAGCAATCCATCCCCTATACCCTAAAAGAGTCACTAAACCTCTTGGGAAGTAGTTCTCAACACTTCAACATGCCATTCGGAGTCAAAACATAGGGGTGGTACTCGGGAAGATATCCCACTAGGCGAGACCCCCAGATCGCTTTAGTGGACTAGAGTTTTGGCGTGAAACTCACCTTCCCAAGTATACCATTTTTTTATAAAAATCTTCCCAAAGGTCATAGCTAACTCCTTTTTAACATATAGGGATGGTTACAATACAAGATTATCATTCATCATCAACATCATCTCATATCCCAACAATAATACATCCACCTCATCAAAACATAATTATTACAACAATAATACAACTTCCTAACAATAATATAAACACCTCAAAAATAACATAATCATCTTATAATTAAACATACTACCTTTATATAAACATTTTAAAAATCAAAAAGGGAAAAAGTTTTAAGAGAATTTCAATTAACCAAATTCTAGCCCGGCAGCACAAACTTTCGTGCTGGGCCAGACATCTCTAGCCTAGCCGCACAAACTCTTGTGCTGAGCCAGACATCTCTAGCTCGGCCACACAAACTCTCATGCTGAGCCAGAGCTCCCCTGGAATGAATATTCGCTACTGATTCTCTCTGGCCCGACAGCGCAAGCTCTGTCCTGCTGGGCCAGAAAATCCCTGGAACTGAATGTTCCATTCTGACGCCCTCTGGCCCAGCAGCACCAAAATTTATACTGGACTAGAGCGAAAATGGCTGCAACCTACGAGATTCATGACCCTCAATGGTTTACCCACTCATCCTAACTTTATGCAAAGACTCACCCAAGCTCATAAACATCAACAAACATCAATCACATCATCAATCCAAACATAAAACACCACCAAATCATTCAAACAATTTAAAGCTTCCCTTACCCAATAACTTTGAGATTTTTCTTGAAGGAGTTAAAGAAAGATACTTTGTGGCTTTTGAGTGATCTTTCCTTAACTTTTGCTATGGAATCAACTAGGAGAAACCTAAACCAACATCAAAACAAGCTTCAATCAAATTTTTACTTACCAATCAAAATTTGAAGTGAAACCCGTTTCATGTCTACTTGGTGGGAGAAGGAAAATGAACTTAAGAGACCAAAGGAGAAGAAGAGGGGTGCTTACCAACTAGAAATCAATCAAAAAAGCTCTTGAGAGGAAGAGGAACAAATCCCTTAAGTGTAGTACCCAACACTTTAGCTCTAGAGAGGAGGAGAAGCTTAGAGAGGGAGAAGAAAATGAAAGAAATGAGAGAACGGTGAAGCTTTGCACGTTTAAGCTTTGGGATAAATTTGAAATTTTACTATTTGCCCCTACACTCTAAGGGCACCCCCTTCTCTTATATTTTTTTTTCTACAACTCAAGGAATTTACGTAAAAGTCCCAAAAATCTCACAATAACACTATGGCATATAACAAAACAACTTATTTATTAAATTCTTTTATAAATATCACGAATTTAAATTTAATTCTCTCTTGCTGTATTTATCAAGCACTTAACATACGTTACGAAAAATCACAGTGTTACAACAACACATTGGTCCTGATCCCCACTTTTTATTCCTCACTAAATTTACTTTTTATTTCTCACTAAATATATCGTGCTTAGAACTTTCCTCTTTTCTATACAAAAGAGTCACTATTGCAAGATTCTCTCTATAGATCAAAATGCATGTGCATAATGCGAGTAGAAAAGTGCAAAAGCATGGAAAAAACAATCAGTGAGTTGTGAGCAAATACATAAATGCAAAAAAAAAAAAAATTATAGACAAAGAGAAACATTTTATTTCAACCTTAGTATAAGCTGCGATACAGGCTTGAAATTAAAAGGTACATAGATGGGGATTGAAATAATAAAGCCCCAAAATAGTAACGTATTGCTCACAAACAAAAACGTGAAAATCTCCAAACAATGAGTCTATCTCCACAATACTGACGAATTTGTTTATAGCAAATAAGACTGTGTTGTTCTTCTTGCTCCTTTATATTCGCTAGACAATTTTATATTTTATAGACCATTCTAGGAATCCCTTCACATTCCGTTAGACAGTTTTATAGACCAATCAGAAAACCATTGTGCATGGACTACATATACCCACCACATAAACACAACAAAGGTATTATATAGCCTTTTAATTGATTTCGGAAAGTAATCATATCATATCATATATTAATTATGGCAATAATTTACAAAAATAACTATATTCAAAATGGAAACAATATATTTACAAATTTTATTTTCAAATCACAATATAATAAAGATAAGAAAATGTGTAATAATTACCTTTATTAAAAATCCACTAAAAAAGAATTTTAAAATTCATAATTCAAATGTCCACAACAAAATAAATTTTAAATACTATTTAAATATATTTTTTTTGTATTTTATATGTATTTTCATATACTTTTATTTTTTTATATTTAAATAATACTACTATTTAATTTTTTATATTGTAATGTTTTAATTGATTATCCTGCAAAGATCTTTTATTTTTAATTACTTTAATTATACTATTTTTTTAACATTAAATACGGAGATATACATTCAAATAATAATTAATTCTTTCTTTAAAACCTTTTAAATTTATTTTTTTATGACTACTTATTTTATATATTAATTAATTTTTTTTTGAAAGAATTATACTAACAAATTCATTTAAAAATAATACCTAACAATTTATAAGAATATATTAAATAAAATTATTCTTTAATTTAATATTAATACTTATGTTTTGTTGGTCCTTGAAGCTTATATTAAATTATTGTCAAATAAAATATGTTATTAACATTAATTATTTTCGTAATTAAATTATTTCAAAATAAAAAATAAATTTTAATCTGTTTAAATATTTGCATATGCTAAAGACTTTAAAATTTTAAATTCAAATTAAGATAAAATTTTAAATATTCACATAATATCACCTAAATTTCTTTGTCTCAAATATTTACAACGGGTAAAAGAAAATTAATCATATATTAAATGTCTTACAAATATTAAGATTGTGATTGTGCTAATCAATAATTAATTGATTATATTGATACTAAAATTAGAAATGTCACTAGAATGTGACACGTGGACAACCAGTCCTAGTCAGTAACTATGTTTTATAGAATATCTAGATAAATATAGATAGATAATTAATTTCTTATATTTGTCAACGAACTGGCAGTTTGAAACAAAGATTCCACAATGTGACTTAACCAACAAATTTATGTCAACGCTAGTGTGTAATGGTTTCAACTAAAGGGTGTCCAAAGTAAATATCATGTTTAGAAATGAGTATTAGTTTGTTTCTCTTTTAACAATATTATAAATCAGGCATATATAGCTTGCAAATCAAAATGAGTTCCAACAAATTTGATTCTCATGTACAAAATTCAAAGGAATCAACAGTATCAACATGTGACAAACATTTTTTTTATTTTTGCTTTCTTGTGATGTGTGGAACAAGTTGAGAGGTATCTAAATTTTATCATGTCAAGAATTGGAGAAGTTTCACTATCACATTCTATTGCACATTGCAATGAACAATTCTTGTCTGTGAAGCCGTGGAAAGCAAAGCCACTTTTGTGGCATAAGTCAAGAAAAGGTTTGGAGTAAAAATTCTAACTCTACTATGCTATGCCTGCAGAATTGGTTGGATGGAGGAAAATATTGCAATGCATTAAATGCTTGAGCTCCCATCTTTAGCTATAAATAGCACCTCCCCTCCATTAGATTTTGCATCCCACTATAATTGTAGTAATTTTAGAGAGAGTTAGCAACACTAGTGGTGTGTGTGCTCTCCTATTATAAGAGAGAGTGTAATTGTTCTCTCCTTATAGTTAGAGAGAGGTTGTAATTTTCTTCCACTTAGTAAAAATATTTCTTTGGTCTTGCCCGTGATTTTTCCCTTATCCGTTGAGGGTTTTCCACGTTAAAATATTGTGTGTCAATTCCTATTTTTCTCATCTCTTATTTTAGTTGAGTTATTATTTTGTTACTTTGGTACCCAACAGTGGTATCAGAGCCAATAGGTTCTGATATTATTCCGCTGCGATACACGCTGGTAAGCTGGTATAGTGCCGGAGAAAATTCTTAGTATGCTCTGTGATTGCGGTATAGTTTGATCTACCACATCATAAAAGAATTATTCTTGTTACTGGATATAGAGTGAGATAGTGTGAAAGTGCATGTCTAGGAAAGTTCTGGCTAAGGAAAGACTTGGTATTTAAGCGTGTCCATTAGTGACCCACCTCTCTTTCCTGGGAACTTACCTAGTGTACTAGTTCACAGTCTACAGTCACTATTCCAGTATGCGGTACTATATACGGTGGAAGCTGTGTAAGTCGGTTCTTTAGTGTGAAACCATGGCAGCAAAATACGAGATTGAGAAGTTCAATGGGAATAATTTCTCCCTGTGGAAATTAAGGATAAAGGCAATTTTGAGGAAGGACAATTGTCAAGATGCAATTGAAGGCAGACCCACGGAGATCACTGATGAAAGGTGGAAAGAGATGGATGACAATGCCGTTGTCAATTTGCACTTAGCAATGGCGGATTCGATTTGGTCCAGTGTTGTAGAGAAAAAGACAGCGAAGGAGATTTGGGATACTCTCCATAAATTGTATGAGGTTAAGTCACTTCACACCAGAATATTCTTGAAGAGGAAACTCTACACTCTTCGAATGAGCGAGTCCACTTCGGTGATGGACCACATCAACAATCTGAATACTCTATTCACTCAACTTTCTACCTCAGATTTCAACGTAGAAGAAAATGAGCGGGCAGAACTTCTACTTCAGAGTTTACTAGATTCGTATGATCAACTCATCATCAACATAACGAACAATAATATTGTCGGTCGTCTAACCTTTGATGATGTTGTTGGAGCTATTCTTAAAGAAGAATCCAGACGAAAGAATAAGGAAGATAGGTTGAAAAATTCCAAGCAAGCAGAAGCGTTAACGATGACAAGATGCAGATCAATGGAACGTGGCTTCAGTGGGAGTCAAAATCATGGTAGATCAAAGTCTAGAAGAAGGAAGAACATCAAATGCTACAATTGTGGCATGAGAGGGCACTTGACGAAAGATTGTTGGCACAAGAAGAATGGAGGAAAGAATTCTGAAGCATCAACCTCTCAAGGTTGCGTTGCAAGTACCTCAGATAATGGAGAAATCTTGTATAATGAAGCAACAATTAGTTCTAAAGGCGGAAGACAACTTCATGATTATTGGATATTGGATTCGGGTGCAACCTGGCACATGACTCCACGTCGAGATTGGTTTTGCACTTATGAGCCTATCTCGGAAGGATCTATGTTCATGGAAAATGATCATGCCTTGGAAATTGCTGGAGTCGTTACTGTCAAATTAAAAGTGTACGATGGTACTATTCGCACACTTCAAGGGGTACGACATGTGAAAGGCTTGAAGAAGAACTTATTATCCGTTGGGCAATTGGATGACCTCGGGTGTAAGATCCATACTGAAGGTGGGATCTTAAAGGTAGTGAAAGGTAATCTTGTAGTAATGAAAGCTGAGAAGATCACAGTTAATCTATACATGCTTTTGGGAGATACGTTACAAGAAGCAAATGCATAAGTTGCAGCAACAAGTCAAGAAGAGGCAACGATGATGTGGCATCGTAGACTTGGACATATGTCAGAGTGAGGCTTGAAAGTCCTTGTTGAACGTAATCTCCTGCCTGGGCTCAAAACAATCAATTTACCATTTTGTGAACGTTGTGTGATAAATAAGCAACATAGATTGAAGTTTGCTAAAGTAACAACTAGAAGCAAACACATACTAGACTTGGTCCATTCAGATGTGTGGGAATCACCAGAAGTATCCCTGGGAGGAGAAAAGTATTTTGTATCATTCATTGATGATTATTCCAGGAGATTGTGGGTGTACCCAATTAAGAAGAAGTCAGATGTGTTTCCAGTATTCAAGGAATTCAAAGCACAAGTGGAGCTTGAAACTGGAAAAAGAATTAAGTGCTTGAGGACAGACAATGGAGGAGAATATGTAGATGGTGACTTTTTAGCATTCTGCAAACAATAGGGTATTTTAAGACAATTCACAGTTCCACACACACCTCAGCAGAATGGTGTGGCAGAGCAGATGAAGAACTCTCCTAGATAGAACAAGAGTTATGCTTAAAACGACGGGAGTAGCCAAATCTTTCTGGGTAGAAGCAGTTAAAACTGCCTGTTTCGTGAAAATCGATCACCATCAACAGCGATTAGTTTAAAGACATCGATGGAGATGTGGAAAGGCAAACCAGCTGATTATTCTTTCTTACATGTGTTTGGATGCCCTTGTACATGATGTACAACTCCCAAGAAAGAACAAAGTTGGATCCAAAATCTAGGAAATGTATATTCTTGGGTTATGCTGACAATGTTAAGAGGTATCACTTGTGGGATCCCACTGCCCGCAAGGTTGTTGTTAGCAAAGATGTAGTTTTTGGAGAAAATGAATTACAGAATGAGCAGAAAAATGACAGCACTACCAAAGACACTACTATAGTGCAGATAGAGAAGATGTCTGAAGAAGATGACTTTTCTGAAGCAAAACAGGAGCACGAAGAACAAGAGCCAAATGAGGTCAATGACGGATGAGGTCTTTGACGATCAACACGACAAAAATCTAAACCAAGTTGGCACTCACAGTTTGTCATGGCAAGCCATGATGCATACTGTCTTCTAACTAAAGAAGGAGAACCATTAACCTTTCAAGAGGCTTTGAGTAGTTCGGATGCTTCTCAATGGATGGCAGCAATGCATGAAGAAATGGAAGCCTTGCATAGAAACAAGTCATGGGAACTTGTTGAACTTCCAATGTCAAAAAGCCATAAAAAACAAATGGGTATACAAAATCAAACGAGATGACAATGATCAAGTGGAACAATATTGATAATTGCCTAATATTACTATATTTTGTAGTGATTTTCTGGGCAATTTGTTGATATTTTCCATGCTTTTAAGCTTTGTTTATCTTCATTTTAGTTGAGTTTTAATAAAAGTTTAGTTTAGTTAGGAATTTCTAGTTTTTACCCTTTTATGCTTAATCTTGGGTTGTTTTCTTTTGTTTTTAGGAATTTTGGTGAAGCTTGGAGTAAGCAATGGGGATGTTCCAAGAGAGATTTGATGTGTTGAAGATCATTTGGGTTGAAGTTTAGAGCTTTGGAACTCTTGCGGAGGCAAAAGAGCAATTTTGGAAGTCCTGAGAGCTTTGCACACCTGTGCAAACCAAATCACATGCCTGTGCAAGTGCCTGTGCAAGTTTTTAAAGTGTCTGAAATTTTAAGTCTGAGAGCGTTGCACACCCGTGCACTCTGAGTGCACACCTGTGCATCGAGCTCTGCGAGATTTATCTCTATTTTTCTGTTTTGATCTCTTTTGGGCTTGAACTCTTATTGGCCCATAGCTTTAAATATGGATTTTTTATTCTAGCCTAGGGATCTGGAATGTTGTGTAACAAAAGGAAGAGAATCCCGAGACGTGCGTGACGGCCTTGATGCGTTTGGGTTCATCTTCCATTCTTTCTCCATCTTCTGGTCCTTCCCCCATGACTATGCGTAGCTAAGTTCTCTATTCGTTGGGATTTAATGTAGTTGGACTTAATTTCATGTAATTACACTTTCTCTTATTTCAATTAGGTATTGTTATTGCTCTTCTTCTACCCTTAATGCTTATGTTTGGCCTGATCAACCAATTACATGATTCTTTAATTCCATTGGTAATTGGGAAATTCTTTTGGATTGCGAACTGAAGAAGACAACTAATTTTCTTTATGCCTAGGGATAGGGTAAAGGGGATTAGTCATCGTTGAACCCTTTTCTTAATGCAAATCGCTTGGTTATGCTAATTCAAGGAATTGATAGTATAATTAAGAGATTTAGGTTTCTTTACTTAAGGAATTAAGGTTGATATAAATTTGTGGGTTGATGATAACAAATTTAATTGAATGTGAATTAGTTGTTTTTGCATGTTAGGAAGTCTAATGAAGTTAAACCCTGGCGATCTATTTTAATTGATTTAAACCACATTTTCTGCGCACACCAAGTGTTTGCTAATTTTCTACAACCCAATTTCTCCTATTTTACCTTTTATTTTTATGCATTTGCTTTTAATTTTGGTTACTAAGTTTCTCTAAATTTCATAGTCTATAAAATAAACTTTTAATTACCCAATCATCGTACAAGTCCATGTGGATATGATACTCTACTTACCCTTTGTTACTTGCACGATTTGGTACACTTGCCAAAATCGTAACAAGTCATGCAAGATTGGAGGTCAAAGGATATGCTCAGAAAGAAGGTGTTGATTTCAATGAGATATTCTCGCCAGTTGTTCGATTGACAACAATTAGAGTTGTTCTGGCTATGTGTGCTGCATTTGATTTACATCTTGAGCAACTTGATGTAAAGACTGCTTTTCTCCATGGAGAACTTGAAGAGGAGATATATATGCTCCAACCGGAAGGCATTAAAGAACAAGGAAAAGAAAACTTGGTTTGTAGGTTGACTAAATCTCTGTACGATCTAAAGCAGGCACCAAGATGTTGGTACAAGAGATTTGATTCCTTCATTATTAGCCTTGGTTACAACAGACTGAGTTCAGACCATTATACGTACTACAATAGGTTTGATGATAATGATTTCATCATTTTGTTGTTGTATATGGATGACATGTTGGTGGTAGGCCCCAACAAAGATCAAATCCAAGAATTGAAGGCAGAGTTGGCTAGGGAGTTTGATATGAAGGACTTGGGACCCGCAAACAAGATTTTAAGGATGTAAATTCACCGAGACAGAAAAGATAGGAAGCTTTGGCTTTCTCAAAAGAATTACTTATAGAAGGTCTTGCGGCGTTTCAACATGCAAGACTGTAACTCAATTTCTACCCCATTTCCTGTCAATTATAAGTTATCCTCAAGTTTGAGTCCTAGCAATGAAGCAGAGAGGATGGAAATGTCTCGAGTATCGTATGCATCAGTGGTGGGAAGCCTTATGTACACCATGATTTGTATAAGACCAGACATTGCACAAGCAGTGGGAGCGGTTAGTAGGTTCATGGCAGATCTTGGTAGAGAGCACTGGAATGTTGTTAAGAGGACCCTTAGATACATCAAAGGATCCTCGGATGTTGCATTATGTTTTGAAGGATCAGAATTTATTGTCAGGGGCTATGCTGATTCAGATTTTGTAGGTGATCTTGATAAAAGAAAGTCTACTACTGGCTATGTGTTTACACTTGCAGGAGGGGCAGTGAGCCGGTTATCCAAATTACAAACTGTTGTAGCTTTGTCTACTACAGAAGCTGAGTACATGGCAGCTACCCAAGCATGCAAAGAAGCTATTTGGATTCAAAGGCTATTGGAGGAACTTGGGCACAAGCAGCAGAAGATTACTGTGTATTGTGACAATCAGAGTGCCTTGCACATTGCAAGGAATCCAACCTTTCATTCCAGGACAAAGCACAAAGGCGTTCAATACCATTTTGTCAGAGAAGTAGTAGAGGAAGGAAGCGTGGATATGCAGAAGATTCACACCAAAGATAACCTAGCAGATGTTATGACGAAGCCTATCAATACAAACAAGTTTGCATGGTATCGATCCTTATTTGGCCTATCGAAAACGTAAGCAGCAAGGAAATGACAAGATAGAGAGATATTTGAAAACTCACAAAAGTAGCTTTAAGTGGGAAATTGTGAAGCCGTGGAAAGTAAAGCCACTTTTGTGGCATAAGTCAAAAAAATGCTTGGAGTAAAAATTCTAACTCTACTATGCTAGGCCTGCAAAATTGGTTGGATGGAGGAAAATATTGCAATGCATTAAATGCTTGAGCTCCCATCTTTAGCTATAAATAGCACCTCCCCTCCATTAGATTTTGCATCCCACTACAATTGTAGTAATTTTAGAGAGTTAGCAACATTGGTGGTGTGTGTGTTCTCCTATTATAAGAGAGAGTGTAATTGTTCTTTCCTTATAGTTAGAGAGAGGTTGTAATTTTCTTCCACTTAGTAAAAATATTTCTTTGGTCTTGCCCGTGGTTTTTTCCTTATCCGTTGAGGGTTTTCCATGTTAAAATATTGTGTGTCAATTCCTATTTTTCTCATCTCTTATTTTAGTTGTGAGTTATTATTTTGTTACTTTGGTACCCAACATTGTCTTCATATATAGAACTCTTTGCTTAATTATCTCATACTATGTTTGGATACATGAAATAAAGATAAAGTAGGAGCTCGTACAAGAACCTTTATTAATTATGTATGATCAAATAAATTATCATATATCCTGAATTGGAAGGTGAATCCTTAACATTTTCTTGCCTCCATTTCCTATTTTGCATCTAACATTGTGATAGAAAGCTCATTAACTGAGCATAGTATGGGATTTGCTAATAGAGAATTTCCTTTAGATGTAACATCTATTTCAGTGTAAAAGTTAAGAACTTTTAGCTTTGGCAGTAATTTATCATAATTCAACATTAAAATTTAAAAACACTGAAGACATGTCTGACCTATCTTTTGCTCTTTATTGCACACATAATAAAGCTATTTGTATGCATCGTATGACTTCAAAGAACATGTATTGTTCTCCTAATACTTCATCCAACAGTTTAGCTCCCTCTCTTCTGTCCATAATATCCATGCAGGATGGTGAAAATTAAATTATTTGGTCAGAAATAATTCTTTATACAAATTAGCAACATAGTCATATCAGTATGTTTACATGTCCTACGTGATTGTTGTAGTGTTCTGGGTCTGAAAATTTCCTGTTTTTCTTCCCACTTAAAATCTCTAATACCATCACACCATAACTAAATACATTGATTTCATGCTAATAAATGTCTATGCATAATTTTCCTTATAATGAATAAGGAAATTAAAAATTGAAGCAGTTATCATAAAGATTTCAACCTTTTGCTTAGAAGTGGCAAAACGGACTACCTGCCCCATTGCGGGCCAGCCCGATAAGGGTTGCGGGCTATAGTGGACTGGGTCAAAAAAATCCAAATTTAATTTGGGCCTTTAAAATGAAGCTCAAGTCTCGTAAAAGTCTGCTTTTTTAAGACTTTTGACAGGTTTTGTGGACTAAGTTCCCATTGGGCCATGATCGGAACAATGCAACTTTATTTTAGCCTTTTAGGGAAACAGAACACGTCGATGGCCAATTCATGTAACAAGTGGATTGCACTATTATAATGTCAGCTTTATAAAAACTCGTAATCTTGGTTTTTAGTCAGTGATGGACGTTGATATGATTGGATAAATCACCGGCCACAATAACTTTCGTTTTTTTTTTTCAGGGGGAGGAAATTGTTATGACTTATGAGAAAGATCCTTCATTTCATATTGAATTTTAATTGTATAATTATGTGAAAATTTTGTATTTATCTGTCACTTCTCAGAATTTAAATTGGTGGAGATGTTATATTAAAATTTGTGTATATCTAAAAAGAAAAAAAATAAACAAAATTTTAATGAAATGATTTATGAAAATTTAACATGAAAAGATACATTATTCCCGATTGTTAAACTGTATGTAAATTAACCATGTGTAATTTTTTGGAAAGTCTTACATAGGATAAATAAACATAAGTAAACCTCCCAACATCTTCATCAATTGCAGCGGCAATATCCTACTCACCGGAAGGAAAAAAAATGTCAGTATTTCATCTAGCAAATGTAGTAACGCCATGATGAATCATACCTATATATATTCAAAATTGATAAAGATGAAATTGGACAATGATTTTTTTTAAATACTTTTTTTGTTTAGACATCCTAAGATCTATTGATATTTCCAATTAAATCTTCTTGTACCTCAAGGTCCTATAGAAAAAAAAAAATTGATATGGCCTTTCTTCACTTAGAAGAGCCTTATTGAGTAAAGAATCGGCCAACAATATAATCGCAGTGTTATGATAAATACCAAAATGTAATAAAACATTATGATAGAGGAGGCAGCTACAGAGAAGTCCAAATATTCTTGTCCAATTTACTTGGGTGATAAAAATTAAGACTTAAATATGTTTTAGATACCTGATAAATGATCGGTTTTTGTTCACCGATATATGAAGAATTATCATAACATAGAAACATTTAATATTCAATTTAACATAAGAAGAAGGCTCTGATAAAGTTCCTTCCATTTAAAAAAGAAGTTTGGATTTCTTTAGCAGTTCATGCTCTAACTAGAACAAATCATCATATACAATATAGCATGTGACCCATACCAGATGTTAGCGTCATATTTAGATAGCCTATACTTGATTAGCAAATTAGTTAGACGGTTAGAGACTTAGTTTTACTGTTACTGTGCAGGGAACATGTATATAAGTACTTTTGTATCTTTGTTTCATTTGAGTTAATAAGAATCAGTTTTCATTTTCTTCTCTCGAGCTTCCAAGAGAAGTTTCTCTCTCTCACTCATGGTGTTAACCTTCTTGGTTCAGATTCGTATAGTTTTCTACATGGTATCAGAACCATGAATGGTAATTGCTACCATTAAGAAGCGTACGTAGAAACCAGTGGAGTTCCTGGATTTTCTTGAGCAACGATTTCAAGAAGAATCAACGAGGGATTCAAGAGGAATGTGCAGGGAGAAAAACTGATACCATGTAGATAATGCACAACAGAGCAGAGGAAAAAAATAGAGAAACTTTCCTCTCAAGAGATGTTAGCTTTTATGAAGCAAAATTCCCATACATCTCAATTTCTGAACCTCTACTGAACCTCTACTTGATCCTTTTGATTCTCCACCTCATTCCACCCATAATGATAACATTACTGATTACTCTCTTGCTTCCTCTCTTCATTGGCAATTAGACGTGAATACAGCCTTCTTACATGGGGATCTCCATGAAGAGGTGTATATGAAAGTACCTCCTGGTCTGAATATATTGACAATTCTTCTCTTGTGTGCAAGTTGGAATGCCAAATTATTGGATTCTGGTTACCTACAGTCTAAGGTTGATTATTCCTTGTTTATTAAATCTAACCAATTAATCCAGCTTTACTGCTATCTTGGTATATGTGGGTGATTTGGTCTTAACAGGTAATGATTTATCTGAAATTAATCATATCAAGAAACTCCTAGATACTACCTGCTATAGAAGGTTGATTGGAAGACTTCTATACTTAACTCGCACTCGCCCAGATACTACTATATATTGCAGTGAGTTGTTTAAGCCAATTTCTCCAGGCTCCTACTAACGTTCATCATCAAGCATCATAATAATGGCCCATTTAAGGAATTAAGTAGCAGTCAAAGTTGAATTCAAAATTGATTTTGATTTTTGAATTAAGGAATTAATTCAAATTTAATTCGATTATATCTTATAGATTTTATTAAAGTTTTCATATGTAATTATATATCTTATTTAGATGACATTAGTTTTTTTTAGGATTTTATCTTTTAATTTATTAATTATTATATCTATATATCAGATATATTTGATTTAGGAATTTATTAGATAAGTTCAGATTTACAAAACAAAAACAGATAAGTTCAGATTGTATTAGATAATGTTAAATTTGATTTTTAAAAAAATCTAATCTAATAAAATATTGATTCTTGTGGCAAAATTAAGAAAGATTATGATATTGTATAAATCTAATTTATCTTTTTGATAAAACTAAGATAAGAATATGATTTTTTTTTTTTTACTGCAATATAAGAATATGGTATGATATACTGATTTTGATTTGGTCCAAGACTTGTGTGGTTTTTTTTTTTTTAGATTCCGACTTGTGTAGTTATGTGTATATATATATTGCGTTTTGTGGATCATACGTTGTAAATTGAGAAAACCTTAAGCTTTCACGAGTATCACAGCCTTTATTGGTGAATCAAGATTCTCTCTGCAGGAAGAGAAACAGGAAAAGGTGGTCTCAATCAATATTGCCTGTGAAAAATCAAAACAAGTACAATCTATCATTTATGTCTCATTTTGTATCTTTCTGATGATTCCGTCTTGTTTCATGTGTTGTAACAATTTCTCTCTAGGCTTTGTTTCATGTTTATTGTGTATCTTTCAAATCCATTATGGCAACTTCTACAAAAATTCAAGCGTGTTATTAACTTATGTTCTAATCATGCATATGTGTTCTAAAATTTCTTCATGGTTTTTTCTTTATTAATTTCCATTCAAATCATCCAAATTCCTTGACTGAACATTCTGCTTGTGATTGTTGTCTATTTTTCAGTGGCACAAATTCGAGCTTTGAATCTCCAAGAAGAGGAGATGGAGTGGTTAGATGATCAACTTTTTATGGATCAGTCGGATTTCAACAACAACATGGAGAATTCAATATCAAGATCAGTTGAAGATGATTTTTCGTTAGACTGGGGTTACAACCATAGAATGGAGAATTATGTAGAAGAGATGGAGTGGTTAGATTTTGATTATTTTATGGAGACAGATTACAACCATTACAACCATAGCATGGAGAATTATGGAGAGGAGATGGAGTTGTTAGATATTGATTATTTTATGGAGTCAAATCAAGGGTCTATTACAAAACTTGAAAGGGTTACAATTGAAGAAAAAGCAGACCAATCTTCAGACTCTATGCCATTGTGTTCCATATGTCTTGAGATACTTTCAATTGGATCAAAAGCAATTCGCATGCCCCATCCTTGTTTTCATACCTTTCATCCACATTGCATTACAAGGTGGCTCAACGATAATAACACATGTCCTTTGTGTCGCAGGACTATCTAGCTATAAAATTATATTTTGAATTAACTTTTTGTGTACATTTAAATTCTAGTTTTGCATATACTTGTTTCTTTATTTGAAGGACGTGATTTTTTTCTCTCTACTATGTTAATGGAATTCAAATTTTGAAACTTGCTTCAAATTTGAGCACAACAGTAATGTCATTTAGGGAAATGACCTGTGTAGGCTTTACTTAGATTTTCAGTCCTAATTCCTTTTCAATTTGTATGTCTATTTTGTTTTTTTCTTCTCGAAAGTTACTTAATACTACTACTGTATAAGGACTCGAGCGTTGCACGTGTATATATACATAACATATTTAAATTGTTTGATATTGTATGTTAAAACATTATTTTATCACTTAATTAATGTGTTGGTTATTGATGTGATTTCTTTTAACTATAATGTTAGTTTAGTAGGACAAATTTGCTTTGTTCTTATCATTGAAATACTAATCAATCAATAAACAATACAATCTAGGATGTTATTTTTACTGTTCATTATACATTACAAAAAAAAGTTGTGATTTGTGACGGCTTAAAATGCAGTTTCTAGCGGTTAAAAGTTATCACAAATGACATTTCTGACAACTTAAAAAGCCTTTAGGACTACGTACGTCACAAACCGCTTTTGATGGATTTAAAATAGCTGCTGGTATTGACTTTTAAGAAGCCGTCAGAATATGCGTAGACAATTACTGGCGGTTAAAAACTGCGAGAAAATTCATTCTGAACCGTTTTAAACTAGCATTTACTAGCAGCTAATAGCCGCCAGAAAATGCATTCACAATTATTTTTAAAAATCTCCTGCATCTGACTTTCACACAGTGGCGGTCACCCCTCCCAAGTCGCAATTGCTTTAGAATCTAAAATGCAATCACTTTCGAATAAGCACAAAGGGCAACTTAACAAACAGTTTACCACATTTGATATCAGAATTCATTAATAAGTCACCCACATACATTACAAATAAAACAAGTCTCCCAACTCTGTCCAACTAGATATACAATCTATGCAAGAAGATGAATCAAATATAATTGCTATAAACCATTAGTCCGCTGACCTCACCCACTTTTCACTGTCAAGATCTGATTGAAGCCAGCTGAGGTGGCACATTGAAATAGAAAAAAAAAAAACTAATGATTTGTTCAACAACACAAATAGAAAAAAGGAAATCAAAATGGAGCATTGAAATGAACCTGAATGAGGAGACCCTGAAAGCAAGGTTTTCAGCAATGGTGGGTTCATCACAAGAGAGTACCCCAAAACACAGAAACTTTGTCTTCCTTCAACTATCTAACATCAGTATAGATGACACTAGTATTTAACAATACGATCTCAAGAAAATAAACAAATTGAAACCTCTTGTAGAAGTTAAAAGATACCTTCAAGGAATGAGGCCTATGAAGCACGAACACCTCTCTTATTTGAAGTGTCGCTGTGTCGGACACGTTTCCGACACCACACATCCTGACACTTGTTCCACACTTGTCTGACAGTTCTTATTAGGTGTCCAATTAAAAAATTATTTTTTGTTGACTTAGACACTTAAGTTGACATCTTTACACAACTCGGACACTTGAAAGGACACTTCCGTATAGATGGATACACATTAATATTATTAAAAAGTTATTCATTTTTTAACTTCAGGAAAAGTCAGCTTAAAATATAATATAAAATATTAACAAAAATAATGTCTCTCGCCTTTTTTAAGGCTTGTTATTATAAAAAAAACATATAAGGTTGGTTTAAAAAGATGAATATACCATCAATTTAGATATTTTGTTATATGTTACTCATATTTTATTTCATTAGAGTCTCTCTCTTTATGTGTATATGCGGTGTTCCCGTGTCCTATATTTTAGACATTAGTCATGTCAGAGTATCAGTGTCTATGTCGTGTCCGATGTCCGTGTCAGAGTCCGTGCTTCATAGAATGAGGCACATAGTATCAATATATGGGGTACCTAATTTGTTAGTCCACCATAGCATGTGAAACATGAGCACTTTGCTTCCTGTCACCCAAAGAGTTCTGTAGAAAACTAGTAAATACCCTAAACAAATAAAAAGGCTAACATTATCAACTTAAAAGGCAAGTGAAACATATCAAGCAACCTGGTGAATTTGACATGACTAAACAAGCTGAAACAAGAAAATAATTACAGCATCTCCCTTCTTCACACCACCAATATCTTTCAGAAAATTTGCAAGCTGAAACAAGAAAAATATTAAATCACTCTGCCAATTTCCATTGTGTTTTCAGGCATGAGAAACAAAACATATTAGCTCTTTGTATACAAATAGAGGAAAGTCAGAACTAACTTGGCAAACTTGACGTAGCATGTTTGGATCCAGTTTAAAACCCGTTCAACGTAAAAATCACACTTTCCTAGGCATAAAGGCAAAAGTAACACTCTTGTTGCTTTTAACAAACTTGGGTTGCGTTTTTTTAAACTGCAATCCAAACACACGCGTAGAAGCTGAGTGCATGTCAAACTCATAAACTGTGAACTAGTATCTTTACTGTTTTAATGACTGATCTGTCTTTGAAAACATTATTATGCAGATTATGATTTTAAATCATAAACTCCCAAGGAACAAAATAAATCAGGGAAAAAATAGTGATTTGTAAATGGCACAAGAACATAAGTTGAAGGAACAATGTACAGTAGCATTAAGTGTGATCCTTACTTGCAGGCTGCATGTACAATCCCAGCTTTTCTCTCAGAGCAGTACTATCAGAAAGAAGTAAGGGAAATAATTCATTTCAAGAAATAAAAATTCATAATCAATACCAGATTTCTAACTTTGTCAAAAAGGAACTCAAATAATTTATCTTGCTAAGATGACAGGATAAAGTATAAACTACTTGAGACATGCTTATTTGTTATACCTTGGTCAGCATGGATTTTAGTTTGGCATATTTCAGTAAATCGTCCAAAGCTGGCTTGAAGTGAATGTCTAAAAGCTCATTTGCAAAATGAACTTCTTCATCACTTGTCTTGGTGGGTTTTCCCTATACAAAATTTGAGTTGATATATAGGTTAGGCAAAATTACAAACTAATTTGCAAAAGTAAATTGGAACCATGTCCTATATAGATAGATAGATAGATAGATAGATAGATAGATAGAGAGAGAGAGAGAGAGAGAGAGAGAGAGAGAGAGAGAGAGAGAGAGAGAGAGAGAAGTTCACTAGCAGACCTTAGCTGACAACCTATCTCCTCCAAAGCCTTCATTACTACAGGAATATCTCCTGATAACTAATTTCAACAAGAATGTTGATTAAAATTCAGGTTTCAGGAGTAAATTTAAAGAAGCATAATAATCTCAAAAATAGTGGCCTATGAAAAACTAAAGTGGCCATGTGCCTATCAGAAGTACAAGGAAATGAGCAAGTCAAGACCCCTAACTGGATCTATAATTAAACTAAGCATAAAAAATGTTGAGTCATGATGCATGGATACAGGGTCCACCATGGTTTTATAATAAATTAGTTGATAGAAATCATTAATGAGATAGTGGTATATATACAAAAGATAAAATATTGTTTGAATTGACTCAAGAATATAAAATGAGTGCAAAATTGAGAAAAAAAAATGGCATGATGAATTACCTAAAATTCTGATAAACAACATGCGAGGAATTAGTTACCTTATAAGCAGGCATGATGAATTACCTAAAATTCTGATTAACAATATGCGAGGAAGTAGTTACCTTATAAGTAACAAGCTGCAGAGTAATTAAGTAGGTAGATGTGTTTGTAAAAAGTGCAATTAGAAATGAGAATTAAGTCAATGTTTCTTTGCATCCCTGGTTGACTCTGCCTATGTAATGCAGAGATACAAAAACTCCTGATTTATCCACGTTAAAGTCAATGTTTCTTTTTATAAACATTAATATTTCCATTTTTAAGATTTTTGTCATATTAATATTCTTAATATTAATAGATCTGTTTATAAGTCAGCAAATTGAGTGTTCCAATGGAAAAGAATAAAGAATAAGCAAAGTAAAAGATAAGTTTGGTTAAAAAAATTTACAGCTTTCCCAGGTTGAGTAGCATGAGCTGCAAGAAATGAAGCTATACTATCAGTGGTTCCAGTGCATGCAACACAATCCTTTTGAAAACCTGAAAGGATATGCATAATACATATGATTTTAAACTTCATAGCAGTAAGCTTGCTCAGGACGTTAAAGAAACTCTGACTTCATTATATCACAACAATAATTAAGATACGCACACACAAAATTAATGTGTTACTTGGGCACCAAATTTATTGGCGGCCAAGTTGGAAAGCATTGTATCTCAACTCTCAAGAAGGAAGATAGGGTTGTACATATCAAATTGGAAGGAGTAAAACCATATTAACAGGCTTAATTCAATGGCTAATTTGAAGAAAGAGATAAGAGCAATTAGAGTAGCAATCTTCAGGGAAAAAGTGAAAAAAATGAAATTGATTTATCTAATTAAGAAATATTTTCTCGCTCAAAACAGTAATATTTTTGTATTTTTTTATGTCAATTACATTAAAAAGCATTCATTATTCACGTTTTATATATACATGAAATTCAAAGTAATATTCATTGCAAGTAAATTAGATTTGGTATAAAAATAATATTTACATTTATAATAAAAGTAGTTGTTTTGGGATCTCAAAAAGGAAATAATTTTCTGCCAAAAATAGGGGCATTTTTGTATTTTTTGTTAGGATATCAAGTAGAAAATATTTTTCTGTCCAACATAAGGGCATTTTTATATTTTTTTTTGTTGGAATCTCAAAAACGAAATATTTTTCTCTCAAAATAGGAGCATTTTTATATGTTTTTTATGTCAATTACATTAAAAAAACATTCATTATTCACGTTTTAAATATACACGAAATTCAAAGAAATATTCACTGCAAGTAAATTAGATTTGGTATAAGAATAATATTTACACTTATAATATTTTTTTACTAAAGATTTTTATCCAATCAAAATTAAAATTTCATTTACATAATTAATTAATATTTAATTACATAACAAAAAACAAATTAAATAATCATAATCAATATTATTTTCTCCACGAAAAATTATTGTTTAAAATTAATTTTTAAGCAAATTATTATTCATTTTTTTATTTATTATCTTCTCAATTAAATAAATTATTGAAGATTTTCTTTTACTTGAACAAATTTTAATTTTTTTTTATACATTGATATGTATATGCCAATATATTAAAAAGAAAGTTATATTTAAACAAAAACACATAGGGATGAATATTTTTATTATAAAAGCAAGTAGAAAATTTTCACTTAATTCACGAAATAAACAATTTACCTGAAATTACATTAATATCTGAATTATTATGGTGAAATTATATTTTTTTTATGTTCAACTTTTATGATTATTATTATTATATTAATATCTATAATAGTATTTAATATTTGAATAAAATTAAACTAAAAATCAACGTATGCTAAATTGTAAAATCTAAATTTTAAATATCTATAATAGTATTTAAGATTTGAATAAAATTAAATTAAAAAATAAAGTATACTAAATTATAACATCTAAACTATATCACAAAAATTGTAAAAATAAATAAATTTATTTAAAATATTATCATAGAAATAATTTAGATATGTGCATAAATTGTATAATAAAGAGCATTAATATGAGCAATTTAATTCTTCATTAATGTTAAATTTGAACAAATCAAATCAACTACTATTGTGAAGTTAAAAATTTGATAAATGACTATAAATTCTTCAAGTGAAGTTAGATTTATTTTAAGCAAATACAACATCAAAATTTCTCTATTTAAAATAGGCTTAATTACAATTTTTACCCCCAACTTTTTATTTTATGATGAATTTTACCCCAATAAATTAATTTGGCGCATTTTACCCCCAACTTTTTTAAAAAGTTACCAATTTTACCTTTCATAGTTTTGCTGACGTGGCATGCTAAAATAATTGTACTTTTCACCCCCCAACTTTTTACCTTTTGACAAATTTTACCCATAACTTTTTCATTTTTGGCAAATTTTACGCCTAACTTTTTACTTTTTGGTGAATTTTACCTTCATTTTTTATGCTTATGTCAGCATGTCACATCAGCACAATAGTAGAAGATAAATTTTGTAACTTTTTAAAAAAGTTGGGGGTAAAATACACTAAATTAATTTGTTGGGGGTAAAATCTATCAAAAAGTAAAAAGTTAGGGGTAAAAATTGCAATTAAGCATTTTAAATACAATTTTTTTACATTATTTTATAATTTCTTAATTTTCAACCATTGATATAACACAAAAGATTTAAAGAAAAGGTTTTACAAAAGAATATATGTTGAAATTAATATAGGCATTAACCATTAATATTTTTACTTGATTTTATTTAACCCTGTTGATTTTTGTTTTCAAAATTTTAATTTTTTTTTATTGATTTTAAGATTTTAATTTGTAGATATAATTTTAAATATTTTAAATTAAATTTAAAAAAATCTTAAAAAGAAAATTTACTTCATAAAATCTTATTGACTTAAATCTAAAATATTATTATTCATATTTGAAACTAAGATAATTTTATATTATATTATATTATTTTATATATATTTTATACTATGATTTTAAAATGTTGTACTTTATTTTATTTTTATATCATATTAAAATTTGTGATATTTATATGAGGGGTCAAAAACATCTTTAATTTTAAAATATGCTTAGTATTACATGATTGAGTTTCACATATTTAAAAGAAATCAATTATATATTGGATCCGTTTGTTTAAACTTATTTTTTAAAAAAGCATTTTTTTAATAAAATAAATATTTTTTTTGCATTTTTATGTGTTTATCTAAATTGATTTTTTTTTAAAAAGAAAAGGCAAAAAACTGTTTTTTTAAGAAATAAATCATATTTGGTTCTTAAAAATTCAATTTTTAAAAAAATACTTTTTTAAAAAGTATTATTTCAAGTTTAAACAAATTGACCATTACTTATGCATTTATCAATAGAGAAATATTATTTTCTCATAATCATATTACTAATATATTTTTAAACACAAACAAATTTGAAGTCCGTGCATTGTGCACAGGACAAAACCTAGTATATTTACAATAATAATCTAAAATTTAATCTCTTTAGAATGATCCAATACCATATCTCCTTTGTAGAAATTTTATATATTTTGACAAAGTCTTAGTATTATTTAAGCATTTTTTTTAATTAGAAGTTTTAACACATGAATAAACAATATAATAATGTCTAAGTAAACTATATATATTATCAAGTCTTATACAATATTATATGTTTTAATATCTACAATTTAAATATGTATTGTAGTATAAAAAATATGTATTATTGTTAACTATTGGTAATATTAAATTTATATGTATTTTATTTGTGTTAGTGTAATGGATTTATTTTAAGGTTTTATTATCAAGAGAAAATGATTAACAAAATTGTGAGACATAAAATAATTTTATATCTTTTGACAAAGTCTTAGTCTTATTTAAGCATCCTTTTCTAATTAGAAGTTTTAACACATGAGTAAACATTATAATAATGCTTGAGTAAACTATATATATTCTTAAGTCTTATGCAATATTATATGTTTGAATAGTTACATTTTAAATAGAGTTTAATAGTGATACACTGACGGTGTAAAATAGTTTTACATTGTCATCGAATCACCGTTTGAATAACTTTTAAGATATTTTTCTAAAAGTTAACAAACTTACCATAAATGGTAGTGGGTTGTGATTGGATGACATTGTAAAACATTTTACACCGTTAATACACTATCCTTTTTCTCTTTTAAATATGTATTGTTAACTAGAGGTCATATTATGTGAGAAAAAGTTTTATTGCGAGAGATAAAATTTCTCATTAAAAAAAGTCATGTGACCCTCTCTGTTCTCAACCCATGCACGTCCCTCTTCTCTATTCCAAGCACATTTGCATCAGCGTTCCAATTGTTGGAGATGAGGGAGAGAACACACACACTCTAGAGAGAAAATGAGAGGAATGATGGAAATGTTTATTGATCACACACTCACTTGTGTTCACTGTGTTACATATAGGTATTTATACACAAGTTACTTATATCAGGTCGCATATAATAAACAACCTGTTAACCAATTATACAACTGAGTTAACCATTCTAACATAATAGTGTTAACCACTTATCTTATCAGTAAAACAATACTAACCATGCACCTAACAGAGTTAACCACTAACACACACATGATGTAACCACTTTGAATTACTCTACAACACTCCTTCTTAATTCAAAGTTTCTACAGACACCACATTTAACATTCTTCTTAACTCTTTAAATCTTTCAATCTTCATAGACTTTGTTAGGATATCTGCAACTTGCATTTCAGACTTGCAGTAACACAACTCTAATCTCCTAGAAAATGATATTTGGTCTCAATATGTTTACTCCTTCCATGAGCAATTGGATTCTTAGCCAAGCTAATTGCTGATTTACTATCCACCAACAATTGCATAGCACTCTTCAGTCCCAAATGCATTTCTTCAAGCAAAGATCTAAGCCACAAAGCTTGACATGCTGCATGACAGGCAGCTATGTACTCAGCTTCACAAGAAGACAAAGCTACTACAGCTTGCTTCTTTGAACACCATGATATTGGTGCACCACAAAATCTGAACATATATCCCATAGTGCTCCTTCTATCCACCTTATCTCCACACCAATTAGAATCTGAGTATCCAAGTAGCTCAATTCTGCACTGATTCTCCCTTTTGGGAAACAAAACTCCATAATCTGAAGTTCCCTTCAAGTATCTTAAAATTCTCTTGGCAGCTACAAGATGTGGCTGCTTAGTCACTGAACCATCAGGCCCATGCTTCACTTTAAACACCCATTTGACAGCAATTGGTTGCTTGTTGAGAGGAAGCTCAAGCAATCTCCAAGTCTGATTCCTTTCAATTGCATCAAGTTCTTCAATCATAGCTCCTTTCCATACTTTGGCCTTGATTGCATCATTAAAATTGATTGGTTCTCCCTCAGCCAACAAAGCCAAGTGAACCAATTCCCCATCAGCTGTGATCATATTATCATGAATCATCTGACAATCATTGAGTCTTGATGGCATCCTCCTATTTCTTTGAGGTCTCAAATTCTCTAGTTGTGGATCACAATCTTCACTCCTTTGAACTTCATCTATGTGACCCTCTCCAAGTGCCATAGGAACATAGGATTGAGCCTTCCAATCCCAGTTACTCTTCTCATCAACAAAAACATCTCTGCTGATTATTATTTTCTGATTTACAGGATTGTACAGCCTGTATTACCCTGCTGAATGATACCCAACAAGTATCATTGGCTCACTCTTATCATCCAGCTTCTTTCTCTTCTCATCTGGAATATGCCTGAAGCACAAAGATCCAAAAACCTTTAAGTGCTTCACAGAGGGTTTTCTCTTTGTCCAAACTTCTTCGGGAACCATGGACTGAATTCTCTTTGTGGGACACCTATTCAGAATATAAGCAACAGTGGCAACTGCTTCTCCCCAAAAACAATGAGGAAGGTGTTTCTCCTTCAACATACTCCTAGCCATATTGAGTAATGTCCTATTTCTCCTTTCAGCTAAACCATTGTGCTGAGGAGTATAGGGTGCAGTCACTTCATGTTGAATACCCACTCCCTTACAATAATCTTCAAACTCTTTAGAGGTATACTCACCTCCACCATCAGTCCTAAGTATCTTAATTTGTTTCTCAAATTGCTTTTCAACAAGCACCCTGAAATTCTTGAAAAATGAAAAAACTTCTGACTTGGACTGGATAAGAAAGACCCATAACATTCTGCTGAATTCATCTACAAATGAAACAAAATATTTGTTCCCACCAAGTGAAGGAACCTCAAATGGTCCACACACATCCAAGTGCACTACTCCAAGCAAACTTGTAGCTCTCATTGGAATATAGGAATTAAAGGAATTCCTAGGTTGTTTGCTAATTAAACAATTGCTACATACCTTTTCAGGGGTCTGAATCACAGAAAGTCCAATCACCATCCCTTTAGACTTCAACAAGCTTAGGCTCTTAAAATTCAAGTGACCGAATCTCAAGTGCCAAAGCCATGAATCATTAACCACTTCTGCAGACAAACACTGATTTTCAGCAGCATTAATTTGAACCTGAAAGGTCTTATTTTATGCCAAGGGAACCCTTAAGATCCTCCTTTGATTGGAGTCAAACACCTCCAAGTGATCATCCTGCATATGCATAGTAAAGCCTTTTTCCAGCAGCTGTCCCATGCTTAGCAGATTGCTCTTCATGTTTGGCACATATAGAACATCAGAAATCACTGCATATTTTCCATCTTTCCTTTTAATCATCACATTTCCCACTCCTTCAGCTGACACTGTTCTATTGTCTGCGAATTTGACCTTGCTCTTCTTGGTCTCATCAAAGTCAGTCAACCATTCTCTATGATTGGTCATATGGTTAGAGCAACCTGAGTCAAGATACTATGTTTCAGAATTCCCCAAATCAGAATTTGTTGTTACCATAAGCACAGTTGGATCTGAACCCGAATCATCATCCTGTGCCATGTGAGCCTCATTATCAGATTTTCTCTGCTGGCTATTGTTGCTATAACACTCATCTGCAAAGTGCCCAAACTTGTGACAATTAAAGCACTGCACTTTCTTCTTATTAAACTTCTTTCTTCCACCTTTATTCTGATTCTGATTTGATCCACTCCTATTTGATGAGCTTTCTTGATTATCTTGATTAGTATTGCACTGATCTTGACCACGAAAATTGCTACCACCAGAATTGTTGCTTATATTTCTCCATTTTCCTTTGCCTTCCTTGCCTTTTCTTTTATCACCACCACCTTTTCTTGAGACTTGAGCCACAAGTGCTTGATCAGTTGATCTCTCTAAACTTCTCTCAATCATCCTCTGCTCATATGCCTCCAAAGAGCCTTGGAGCTCTTCTACCTTCAAGGATTCAAGATCCTTGGACTCCTCAATAGCCACTGCAATGTGATCGAACTTAGGGGGAAGAGTTCGAAGCACTTTCTCTACAATCTTCACCTCTGGAATCTTTTCAACACAACTTTTCATAGAATTAGTGAGACTGATCACTCTTGTGAAATAATCCACTATTTTCTCATTATCTGCCATTTGCAGCAACTCGTACTGTCTTCTCATGGTTTGAAGTTTCACCTTCTTCACTTTTTCAGCACCCGCATGACACTTCTCTAAGATTTCCCATGCCTCCTTCGCAGTGGTTGCAGCTGCGATCTTGTCAAAGTTGGTTGTGTCCACGCTTTGGTGCAGCAAGAACAAAGCCTTGGAGTCCTTCTTCTCATTCTCCGTGTGGGTTGCTCTCTCTGCATCGGAAGATCTTTCACTCAGTTCTTGATAGCCTGACGTCACAATGTCCAACACACCTTGGAACTTCAAAAACACCCTCATTTGCACACACCACCTATCCCAATTCTTGCCATCAAGAACTGGCAATTGTGCAGGAAGATTGTTGTTTGACCCAGCCATCAGAAACAGAAGATGCTCTCTAGATCACTCTCACGCACACAGGTCTTGGATCGCAAGAAGCTCTGAATACCAAATTGTTGGAGATGAGGGAGAGAACACACACACTTTAGAGAGAAAATGAGAGGAATGATAGAAATGTTTATTGATCACACACTCACTTGTGTTCACTGTGTTACATATAGGTATTAATACACAAGTCACTTATATCATGTCGCATATAATAAACAACCTGTTAACCAATTATACAACTGAGTTAACCACTCTAACAAAATAGTGTTAACCACTTATCTTATCAGTAAAACTATACTAACCATGCACCTAACAGAGTTAACCACTAACACACACATGATGTAACCACTTTGAATTACTCTGCAACACCAATTACTTGGCCAACATGATTCTGCTGTGCAGAAGAAGAAACTCAAGCCTACATCATCCTTCTTCCAATTTTCTTTCGATACCATGGGAAACAAAAGATTATTGAACCACAATAAACATCTCAACTAATCAGATGCACAAAGTCCATTAAAGTTGTTCTTGTTCCTATCAATTGCTGTTTCACCACCTTGTTCTTTTATTCCGAAAGCCTATAGCCTTTTGTCAACAAAAATGTCATCGCATTGAAGGATCGAACCTGTGACCTTAGGGTCAGCTACACTATGATTAACCACTAAGCTGTTATACTCAATTGATATATAAATGCAAAAGCTAATATATATATATATATATATATACATTTATTCTATTTTTTTATTTTATTTTTTATTATATAAATTTATCACATTTTATTAGTTATAATATATATATACCGGGTCAACCGGTTTAATAAGTAATCAACTGGTTCGACCACTGACCCATTAACCCAGTGCCTCGACCTGGTCGATGACTGGGCGAATTTTCACAACACTGGTTCGAAGGAAGACCAAAGAAACTAAAACAGGAAACAATATTGTAGTATTGTGAATGCTAATACAAATGCACGTGAAAGAAAGAAGAGAGATGTGCGTGGCTTGAGAACAAACAAGGTCACATGACTTTTTTAATCATAAATTTTATCCTGACCGTAGGATTATATCCAACGGTCATTATTAAACCCTCTCATTTCTCACAATAAAACTTTTTCTCACATGACATGGCCTCATATTAACTATTGGTAATATTAAATTTATATGTATTTTATTTGATTTAGTGTGATGAATTTGTTTTAAGGTTTAACAAGAGAAAATGATTAACAATGATTTTGTTCTAAAAAAAAAAGAGAGAAAATGATTAACAAAATTGTGAGACATAAAATAATAGCTTTAAATAGATAACAATTGTTTGATAATAAAAAAAATAATAAATATGTCAGTAATATCAAATTTTAAAAAAAAATTGTTACAAAACAATTTTTAATATGCATTATTACATCATTATAGAATTAAGAATTAATTAGATAAACGAAAGAGCAGTAAGTGTGAGAATTAGATAAAATGTTTACGTAAGGAGTTATATGATTTTGTATTAATTTTAAATGCATGATTTAATTTAATGTTTTTTTGGGGTTTTCATAATTTGATTGTGAGAATTAGATAAAATGTTTACGCAAGGAGTTATATAATTTTTTTATTAATTTTAAATGCATGATTTAAATTGATTTAATGTTTTTTTTTGTGGTTTTCATAATTTGATTTAATAATGATGAAGTGATGATAAAAATGACTTTAGTTATAGAATAATTGGTGGAGAACAATTCAAATTTCAAAAAATGAAGTTTATGGAAATTGAAGAGGAGTTTTTTTAGGAATTTGTTATGTTTCAAATCTTTAGGATATTATTTAGATTTAAATATTTTATCAATTTGTTTTAAATTATTTTAGGAATTTGTTTCTTTTTTAAAGATTAGGATGATTGTAATATTTGAATTTTATATTACAATTTAGCTCTATATATAGAGCCAAGAAATAAAAACCTAGAGTGTGTTATATCTAAGATCCCTTGGACGTGTGGATAATTCCGTTGTGTGGAGAAAATTTTTTCCCAACAATAATTAGTACGTTGATAGCACAAGTAGTGTATTAACAATTAGTTTATTAATCATTATAAAAATATTATTTCATTTTTACTTTATTTTTAAGAAATACTTATTTAATTTTGTCCTAAATTTAATTATTGATTAGTTAAAGAATATATAGCAAAGCAATTATTGGAAGAGTTACAAAACACGAAAATCTAAAACTAATTTTATATAAAAGATTAAAATATTAAAAATTAAATAAAAATAGTAGGAGATATTAGCAAATAATTATTTTGTTAATCTGATTTGGAGAAATATGAGCATTTTTAAAATTTAATGTGGTGACCCATGATTCACATCTCGATTTTAATAAAATTATTTTAGATTCTATATAGTTAGAGTATATTATCAATAATAATATATTATATATTATTAAAAAGTAAAATAAATAATATAATAAATCTTTGAAAAGGTGTGGAATTTTTTGAAGATTTAAAATATTGTCTATGGTATTAAAGAAATAAAAAAAAATAGGAGTTGCAAGATTTAAAATAATGAAATAATTTTCATTAACTAATGGTTATTTTGTAGAATGTAACCGACGACATATTTATTTGAGAGAAATTAAATAGGAATAAGATTTATTGATGTTAGAGTCATTTGGTTAAGAGAAAGTGAAGAATTGAATTTGCACCAAAATCTTTAGGATCCGTTTGGTGGTCAAGATAGGATAGGATATGATAGGATATTCGGACAGGATAGGAACATGATAGGATAAGAGCATGATAAGCCTTAATCTTATTCAATGTTTGGTGCACACCATGATACGAACTAGATAACAATAGGAGGTGGTGACGACGACGATGGCAGTGGCAGTGGTGGTTGCGGTGGCGGCAGTGGCAGTGACGACGATGGTGGAGTGGTGGCAACAATGGTGGGAGTGGTGGCAACAATGGTGGGAGTGGTGGTAACAACGGTGGTAATGGTGGTGATGGTGACGACGATGATGGTTGCTATGACGGAGATGGTGGTGGCAATGACGATGACGGTGATGGTGGTGGTGGCGGCTATGGCAGCAGTGACGATGGTGGTGATGGTGGTGGCGATAACGATGGTGGTGATGGCGACTATGGCAGCAGTGACGATGGTGGTGGTGATGACAGTGGAGGTAGTGGTGTTGACTATGGCGGCATTGACGGTGGTGGTGGTGGTAGTGGTGATGACGGTGGTGGTGGCAACAACGATGGTGATAGGGTTGGTGGTGGTGGGGGTGGTGAAGGGGAGGGAGGGAGGGAGAGAGAGCCATTATCCTATCCCGTTGCTTTCTAACCCAGCTTCCCCCTCGGAATAATAAATACACTATACCAACAGGATATGATAGGCAATAGGATAAGCAAATCATATCCCCTTGGTACACCAAACAATTGATTACATCATATATGATAGTTATCCTATCCTATCCAATGACCACCAAACGGACCCTTAAAGTTCAGCATAATCAAATTTATCCATCCTAAGGAATCTAAGAAGAAACCTTCTTTACTTCCACTGATTTTATTCGAACTTCTCATGACAATGCCATTTTCGTCCACCTAAATTACGCAATTTGGTTCACTTATAGTCATAGAGTTCTCTGTTTTCAGAGTTTTATATTTTTCAACTGAGTCTAGGATCTCAGTTTTAAATATAATTTCTTATATTTGTCAAGGGAACTGGCAATTTGAAACAGAGATTCCAAAATGTGACTTAACCAACAAATTTATGTCAACACCAATGTTTAATGGTTTCAACTAAAGGGTGTCCAAAGTAAATATCATGTTTAGAAATGAGTATTAGTTTGTTTCTCTTTTAACAATATTATAAATCAGGCATATATAGCTTGAAAATCAAAATGAGTTCCAACAGATTTGGTTCTCGTGTACAAAATTCAAAGGAATAAACAGTATCAACATGTTACAAACATTTTTTTTTTTTTTTTGCTTTCTTGTGATGTGTGGAACAAGTTGAGAGGTATCTAAATTTTATCATGTCAAGAATTGGACAAGTTTCACAATCACATTCTATTGCACATTGCAATGAACAATTCTTGTCTTCATATATAGAACTCTTTGCTTATCTCATATTATGTTTGGATACATGAAATAAAGATAAAGTAGGAGCTCGTAGAAGAACCTTTATTAATTATGTATGATCAAATAAATTATCATATATCCTGAATTAGAAGGTGAATCCTTGACATTTTCTTGCCTCCATTTCCTATCTTTCATCTAACATTGTGATAGAAAGAAGCTCATTAACTGAGCACAGTATGCGATTTGCTAACATAGAATTTCCTTCGAATGTAACATCTATTTCGGTGTAAAAGCGAAGAACTTTTGACTTTGGCAATAATTTATCATAATTCAACATTAAAATTTAAAAACACTGAAGGCATGTCTGACCTATCTTCTGGTCTTTGTTGCACACACATCGTATGACTTTATAGAACATGTATTATTCTCCTAATACTTCATCCAACAGTTTAGCTCCCTCTCTTCTGTCCATAATTTCCATGCCTAAGATGGTGAGAATTAAATTATTTGGTCAGAAATAATTCTTAATACAAATTAGCAACATAGTCATATCAGTATGCTTACATGCCCTAGGAGATTGTTGTAGTATTCTGGGTCTGAAAATTCCCTGTTTTTCTTCCCACTTAAAATCTCTAATACTATCACATCATAACTAAAGACATCTGATTTCATGGAGAAATGCTAGCGTGCAGCATACTCAGGAAGCATGTAACCACTAAAAATTAAAATTTCAAAATAAAATAATGAAACCTTGACAGCATAATATCAAAGAATCATAATCAAATAGAAACTAACTTACAATGTCCCAGCTACCCTATTTGTGTTTGCCTCTACTTGATCTCCCAAAAATGATCAAGCCAAGCCAAAGCCTGATATTTTGGGATCCAAATTCGTGTCTAGTGAAATATTGCTAGTTTTTAGATTTATGAATAATCCTCAACCTAGAGTCTTGATGAAGATACACAAGTCCTCTAGCAATGTCACTAATAATGTTGAAATGCTTACACCAATCTAGTAACTTCCTTTTGGTTTCATCTAGTCAAATACACACATTTAGCATAGTAGTTGCAGTCTCTATAATTTCCTAAACTATAAATAAGAAATAGAAAGATTATAATAGATGCTTAGAAGAAACCTTAAAGGCTCTAACAAAAAACAAAGTAGTCCAAGCTTTGGTTAGACATGTACTCATAAATCATAAGAATCTGTTTAAGACATTAAAGAGTGTATAGCAAGTGGTGAAATGAGAAGAGTATGTCAGTATGCCACGTAAGCGAAAAGGCTGAAATGGATGAATCAAAGCTTTCTAGAAATTTGAGATGGCGATGTCACAGCCCACGTCTAAGAATTTATATATTAAAAATAGATAGATAGAATAGATAGAAACACCCTGACCTTTGTGCAAGGAACACAAAATCTATTAGGATGCGTATTTAATTCTCGATTCTGTCTGATTGATATTAGTATCTTAGAAATAAGCAAAGTGATATATACAACATCTTTACATTATGCTTTTAATTTTCTTTTTGGGTGGGGGCAAGTGGTTTTGTTTTGTGCTAGTGTCCACAATCCACCATTTTAGAACTATGATACTGGCATGTATGATTTTGAGGAAAGAAATAGGAGGATAAAATTTATTAAATGAATATGTATCTTGAGATGATAAAGGGATGCTCTTCTCCTAATAGTCTTTCTATTTGTTTTCAAATAATGTCATAAATGTTGTATTGGAGGATGCATGAGAGATTTGATATCCTTCCAAAATTCGGACCTCACCATCTCTGAAAGACAAAGGTTTGAATAAGGTGGAAAACCACTAACTAATTATACACAAACCAAGCCATAACACCGATAAGTTAAGCCAGTAAAATGGTAGGGTGGGAAAACGAATAAAAATGATAAGGAGATGTAAATCAACATTCTCCTGGACGTTATGATGTCCTCTAATATGCATACGCAAGATTAAATAATTAAATTTTGCTTCTGAGAGTTAAAATTAACTTATGCTTCTCAATAGCTTATGCCTAAGTTTGTTTTAACTTACATGGAAACCAATATAGTGTAGCATAGTTGATAGATAACCTTACCTATTGAGCATGTGGTTACGAGATTTAATCGCCAAAGTTGTGTGTGAAAAAGCATATGTTGAGAGAGGTCAGTCTCTTGAATGAATCTCAAAGTATCTCTAAGGATAAGTTGTTAGGCATTAAAATGTTACAACTAGCAAACCAGTTGGGTTGGCCTAGTGGTGGGGGGTTTGGGATAGTATGCATGAAATCATAAGTTCGAATCTCAGTGCGACCATTATACAAAAAAAAAAATGCTACAACTAGCAGTGATGACATGATTAGTTGGAGGAGTGACTATCTTGATGACATGATTAATCATCTTTCAATGATTAAACAAAAAATGTATGATGATTAAATAATTGGCATTTTGATATGAATTTTTGAGCTTACAAATCAAACACTAGAGACCGATATGAATTTCAGCAATCATTGGTATCGTGAGGTTTATCTAGAACATGATAACGATAATAGCTAGAAAATTATACCGAGTACTAGAGATCGATTCTAGTGAGAAACTGCAAACTACTTTTATCTTTCAATTGTGTTGTTGCTATACACAATGAAGTGATAAAAGCCAAAGAGGTTTATTCCTATATATCTGCTTTTATCAAGTAAATGTAACAGTTTTTTACTAAATAAATCCAGTTGCTTTAATGCATACAAAAGGGCTAGGGTAGCAACACAATAGTCCATGTGATTGCGTCATTCTCGAGGGCTTCACGTGCTTTCGCAGCCTCCGACAGTGTGTAAGTATGATAATGCGACACCTTTATCGCAGCTAGAACTGGGCAAACGGATAAGCCCGCTCGTTTTGCCCATAAACCGTTTAGCCCGCAAATAGTTTATCCCGCCCGTTGAGCCCGCAAAATAAATGGGCTCTATTTAAACGAGCCCACAACCGCCCTGTTTAGTCCACGGGCTAAACGGGCCGGCTCGCAACCTCAAAAAAATTAAAAAAAATGAAAATTAAATTTTAAAAATTAAAATTTAACCATTTTTTAAACCTTTTTTTTTTTTGAAAAAAGTCAAATAATTTATTATGATAACATTAGCAGGCAAGAAGGTTTCACCGAATGCCATACTATATATTATGTCAAATAATTTATACATATACCAAATATTTCACCAAACCACAAAAGCTAACAGAACAGAGTCACTTTTTATTCTAATTTCTAAATTCTAACTAAGTTTTATTTTTTATTTTATTCTAATGCTAATTATTATATTTTTATTTTTTTTTAAATTAAAATGTAAAAAGCCCGTGAACTGCCCGTTTAACCCGCGATTGAACCTGTTTAACCCGCAGGTTAAACGAAACGGGCTAAAAAGCCCGCAATTTAAATGGGCTCAAAAAAATCAAGCCCATATACCGTGCGGACTGCGGGTTTAATGGGCGGCCTACAGGCCCAAGCCCAAATGTCCGGCTCTAATCACAGTAGAAACAACCTGAGCAAAAACTTCTCCAACCGCCTCCAATATCTTATTAAAAAGAAAATGTATCGCACAAGAAGTGCATAACATAATATAAGCTAAAAAGAGAAAAATACATAAGTGGAACTCCACAAATAGCATTTCCCATCCCCACCATATGTATAAGAAAAATCTCCACCATAAAAAAGCTAGAACCTTCATCTCAATATCCAATGTGTGATTTCCAAAAGCTAAGGACTACCCCAAAAAAGAATAAATATCCACTGCATGGAATCTTGGAAATCCATGCCAACATAGAAGGCGTCCTAAACACAAATACCATGCAAGCATCTTAACACAAAATGCATGCAGATCCAAAACCAAGAAATGGACCCCACCCAGAAACTCACGCCATCTGACATGTTATTTGCCAACCAGTCATGATAATTTCCCCCACAATACCAGCAGACATTGCACCAGAATCATTGCAACAAAATCATGCTAATTTCATGAGCATCCTAAAATACATGAACTAGGATCATTGCACCAGCATGAGAAAAGGATATGAAAACCTTCCTTTTTGAGAAATCCACCTCCATGATAGAAGTTTTACCTTTTCCAACATCTCAAACATATCCTGCCGTTTTTGTGTAAAAATGTATGCATTTCGGTTTTTTCATATAACTCATACCATCTCACCATCCACCCATTTTCTCTACTCCCCTACCGAAACCGCCTTATTATCTGCCACAGAATATAATCATGGGAACTTAAGTGCCAATGGTTCCTCGCCCACGCAACGATCATTCACAAAGCGGTTTCACACCCATCACCTACCCTTCTAAACAGACTCCTAGACATCCAGTCCCTATAACCCCCAAATAGTTCATCCTATTGACATTATAATGCTTTATGGTGTTGGAGCTTGTCAAGAACAAGGACTTCTTGGCCAGGGAAGATACTGGAACTGCATCGGGTGCACCAGATCACTGCCCAAAACTCACCATGTAACCTCTACTCTTCAAGCGTGCCAAAGATTTCTATACAAAGGATTACAGCTTATAAATGATGAATGTTGAGTTCTTTAAAGGATGTAGGAATTCAGTTGTAGACTAGCAGGTACTACCTTCTTGAAGGTATCCTTCTATGGCATGCGCTTCCTTTGCTCTACAGGATACAACTCCAATAACAATAAGATCTGAACCTATAAAATTAATGAATATGATAGGTATGTTAGTAATATGTAAGCAAAAAAATAAAAGTAAAGAATGAATCATCAAGCCTTTGAAAAGATAGATGTCGTAACAACAGAGTTAATTTTGGGACGGATAGGGACTAGTTTATTTGCTTTCAAATCTATATTCGCACACCTCCATTCTGTTTTATGCAAATGCTAACATCTAATATGCTGAATAAAGATCAGGAACTATCTAATCAAGTCCATGAACTTGGAAACATTTTGAAGCAAAGGAAACCATTAGGAAATTTCAATCTAGACAAGAAACTCAATGAAATTGTAATTTCTGGTGATAGCAAGGGGATGGGGGCATAATCTGCTTAATGCTCTGTCGCCACAATTTAGCAACACCATTGATCTTAACATTTCTTGTATTTGTATTTACCAGCAATATATTGCCTACATGATACACACAGAAATGCTAACATATTTGATATAGATTAAATTTGGATAAATTAAAAGCTACTTTTTCTACCTAAATCAATCTATATATGCTCAACCTCTCCCTGCACAGTTTAGCTTCTATATTTAACTTTTATATAACCGACCCCCCTCCGATTCCTAAAGAGCCAAATAGTTAAAGCACACAGTCGGGTTTGAGTCAACTTGGCCCCTTTGACCTTAGCACTAATCCAAGTTCATGATCACCCACAATACTAGCCAGGCTTTATTACTCTTGTGTAGAATCATATAAAATGGTTTGGAATTGTATAGATACAAAGTTTCCCCAAAAGACCCTCACACTCCAAAAGTTGAAAATTTAAAATTAACAAAATGAGGGAAGAATACATATTTATTATGGTGTAACGAATTAACTAACTAACCTTTCTGCCTCCCCTTCCCGCAATCACTTGTCCATGTTTCCCACTCCAATTTTTTTATTATTTCTTTAGTAATTAACTAACAAAGATTGCTATTTTTAAATTGTTGTTGTTGTTGTTATTATTATTATTATTATTATTAATTGTAATGGCTAAGTAATTTATGTGGGTGATGAAAATATATGACACTTTATAGGTGTAACTCTCTTAATTATCTTTCATGTACATGTATCCAGTGTTGTGAAAACCAGCTCGAACTGACCAGTCGGACCGGAAACCGGTGCCTATACCGGTCCGAGCTGGTAGTTCGATCGGTTATACAAGCCACCCGGTTTCGTAGATCGGGTTGACAATGTTTTGTTTTTGCACTTTCCAATGGCAAATGCACGTGGCTCGATGGCACTGGCATTGTACCAGTGCACACTGATCAACACACTGATTTGAATTAACATGGAGATGGAGCACATTTTTTTATATTAAAATTTGAAAATTTAGTGCTTTTGGCATAGATAGGGGTTCGAACCCATGCTCCTCAATAGGGGTGGAAACAGGCCAGGCCAAGCCAGGCTTTGGCAGGTCTGAGCCTAGCCTATTTACCTGTTATAAGCCTTTTTTTAAGCCTTAGCCTGGCCTGTTTAAAAGTCTGGTCTGGCCTGAAAGTCTGTTTACGTGGCATGTTCTATAAAAGGGCCTATAATCAAGCCAATAGGCTTATAGGCCTAATTAGGCTAACGAGTCTAAATAGGTCAACAGGCCTTGTTAATTACGTAAAATATTCAATATTTTCTAAAGACTAATATTAAATATAAATATTATATATATATATATATATATATATATATTAATGTAATATATATAAATATATAATATTATATATATTATTATATAAATAGGTCAGCCTGTTAGGCTTCATAGGCTTTTTTTAAAGCTGGCCTTTTTAATTAAAAAGGTTTTTTAAAAAGTCTGAGCCTGGCCTTTTTAATAAATAGGTCAGGCCTTTGGCGGGCCAGGCCATAGGCTCCCGACGGGCCGCTTGGTCTATTTCCACCCCTACTCCTCAAGTGCTTAAAAGCAACTTTAGGCACTGAGCTGGAGTTTTCATTTGAAAATAACTTGACAAATTTAATATTTATACAATATCATGCATATAAAAATTATGTATTTAATATATACCATTTCTTACAATTCAACTAACTAATGTTTATCATGACAATGCTTTTAAATTTTAAATATGGACTTTTATTCTTATGAACTTTATTTATTATTTGGAATATTAAGTACTTTACTATGATAATGGTTTTGAATTTGGAGAATGAATTGATTAAAAGCTATGTTATTTTTTTAATTTTTTAATATATACCGGGTCAACCGATTTAATTAGTGACTCACCGGTTCGACCACTGATCCATTAATCCAGTATCTTGACCAGGTCAATGATAGGGCCGATTTTCACAACACTGCATGTATCTTATAAAAATAAAATAGAAAATCATTTGATAAATTTTTATTATTTAATTATTTCATTACAAATTTATATTTATAAGTTTCTATGACTTTCATATATTATTCATTTACAAATATTTTAGTCTTGCCAGCTGTTAGGTGACAGCTGGCTATACTGTTTTCAGTTACTTGTTAGTCATGCAGCTATAAAATCTCTTATGTAATCATTTTTCAGTAGGAATGAAAAACACTTTTCATCTCTCACTTTGGTGTGATTAATCAAATAAATTGGTGTCATTTTGGTTGCTCTTTTTTCTTCTTTTTTTTTCAAATCTTAATTATTTTACCTTTTTCTTTTTTTGCTTCGTATTTTACGTTTTTCTTTGCTACTCTAACTTGTTTTCCTATCCTTTATATTTTAAACTATTTCAGATCTTATTTTACGTTTTTTGTGCTATTCCAACCATTCTTTTATTTAAAAGTTACTTTTAAGTTAAAGCTGAAAATAAGAACTTAAAATTAAAAGTATAAATTGTTTGTCAATTTTTTTCTTTTTTTTCTTTTTGCTTAAAAGCGGTTTTTAAGGAACAAATTGTTTAGTAAAAACAATTTAGGTCAAATATGTTTTTGGTCCCTCTTAAATTTAAAAAAAATTGGTATTATTTCTTCTAAATGTTTTGTCTATTTTTCGTCTCTCTAGTTTTGAGATACATTACTTTTGGTACTCCAAGTGTATAATAAACCACTTTTATTCCCTCTATAAAGCACAATCTAAACCATTTGAGGAGCAAATGTGGTGCGTTTTAAAATTAGAGGGACAAAAATGGACAAAAAATTTTAGAGGGACTAAAATTAAACTTTTCAAATTTTAGAAGCAAAAACATATTTTACCCAAACAATTAAAAAACTTTAATTTTATTTAAAAATAGTCATCACTTCAAATAAGAAAGTACATTTATAAAAATATAAATACTAGTAAAATTAATTTAATTTACGTAACATTATTTTAATAATAAGAAAAATAAATAAAATATTAAAATATAATATTTAATAGTTTTAATTTTTAAAATTGACAAAATTTGTTTTAATAATAATTTATTTTAGGTATGATTTGCAAATTATATATATATATATATATATATATATATATATATATATATATATATATAAAATCAAAGAAATTTAAATATTGATTACAAATAACAAAATCTTTAACTTATTCTATATTGTTGTTTAATAAGAAAATAATAAATTAAAATCTCATTACATTCAAGAATTATTTTTCTAAGTTTCTTATTCTAAAAACTCCCATCATTAGCTTTTGGCTTAATTACACTTTTTCCTCAACTTTGCTAGCATGCCTCGGGTTACCTTTTTCAGCATCATCAATGTTGCATTTGATGGTACCAGGTTGATGTTCATATTTTTAAGAGGACCAATCTTAACTCGAAACGATGTCAGAAAATTGAAGGAGTTAGTGCTGTAACCTTTTTGAAATTGATCCAGCCAAAGAAGCACCTGCAATGACAAAACTGAATTGTTAAACCTTTTTTGGTTCCTAGCAAACCAAATCTCCCGAACAGCAGATTGAAATTTATACATCATTTAAGAGTTGTTTGAAGCCAATTCCAAATTCACATTTAAGAAAATTAATAGTAAGTAAGCAAAAAAAGTAGCAGTAGTAGCTTATGGATGTCACGTATGAATGAACGAACTCAATCCAAAGCATTAGAACGTGCTGCTGCTCCTTATTTTGGCATAAAGGTACATGGGAATATCTCTGGGTACTTGATTACATTTGTAGTTGCTACAAATGTTTGAAGACTACATGAATTCTGCCCAGGCCTTGCGCTGTTATCATAAGTAGTTTAGACTGTTGTTAATTTCTACTCTTCTGAAGCATGTCAGTTTAGCCTCAATTTATCATTTGAGGAGAAAACCAATTTCCCTCTCATTTCATGCCAAATTAATAAATTTCATGATAAAAACTTTCGAACAAATCATTGTCAAATTGAAATTGAAAATTTGATCTCTTGCTTTAGTTTTGTCAAATTGAGTGTTACCAATCTTAGTGTTGCATCATTTTAAAATTAATTAATGATTTGTCCTCAAAACAGATTTGGTTCTACATACCTCACAATGTTTCTTTTATGACAGGCTTTCTAGTTGATAGTCCAGTTTATATCCTAGAGCTATTGTTTATAACTTTTCATCTTTAACCTTTTTTTTTTATCTCTTCAAATATTAGGTTTATGGAACCCAAATGAATGGCTATGTTGAGCTGGATGGGCAGAAGTGACACAAAAACCACATATCCTGCAATGCTTGATGAGCTAGTTGCAGGAGGACTGGGTTTGTAGTTTCATTTGTATCTGTTCTTAGCTTTGAAATGTTTACATATTTCTCCTCAAGACCAGTATTATTACCTTGTGTGTGAATCACTTTGTCTGTGGTAAGGAACAGAACAATGTTAATAATGTACAGTCATTGAATAAGCAAATGCAAATCACTATTGGCTAATAAGATCAATTTACTTTTTAATGTTTCCTCTAGTTCAATGTATTATCATTGAGTTTCTGAGTTAATTGCTATTGTCAATTTGTCACAGCCACACAGAATCGATTGTCGGCAGGAATACCTAGATCTATCTCTATCAAGTAATTAAGTTACTAATTAACCTCCTTTTCAAATGAGATGGCAATGCAAACTATTAATTATCAACTGTAAGCTAACTGGATTTCTTTTTGTGCCTATGCTCAACATGCTTATTATTAGGTGTGTGTACTAGATCACTCTTTCCAACCATAAGCCAAAATGTCAAAATCCAAATAAGTAGTATATATATATATAGTACTCGTTCTCTCTGCCTAATTCTGTTGTCGGTGCTGTTTCATATAAGGACATTGATCATGGATATAGATGCAAGGTAAGCCTTGCATGTTCTTCAATTTTACTGTTATGTTCTAGTGCAAGCCTTGCAATGTGGTCATTGTTCTATTCTGGCAACCATATGGTATTTGTATGTAAGATTTTTGGTTGTATGCTACTGTGCTTTCTAGAAGTTCAATTTTGTGGGCCTTTGGCAGACTACACACTACGGATTTGGAATTTTCAGGCTTTGTGAATATGTATTTGGAAATTACTGTATACTAAGTAACAAAGGTGAAATTTCTTTTGCACTTGTTGTCTTAAATTATTATTCTCGGGATGGTTCTAGTGAAAACTTTAATATCTGTTCTTATATTGCAGATCATACATCACTCCTGAATATGATGGATATTTGGATCTCCTACGAAGCTTAAGAGTAGGAGATTGCTCGACTCAGAAAGCACCATGACTATTCACTGTGCCATGCATTCATATGTTCAAGTTTCTTGGTTAATGTTTTCTTTTGTGTTTGTTGTTGAAACACTATAATGGCTAATTCAATACTATTATCTTAAAGACTCTTGGATCGTACTTCTCTAGTGATGTCGTCTTCGACTTTGATACTTATTTTGTACTGTACTTTCCTTTTTTTTTTTTTAAAGAATTGGTGAGAAAAGACCATTGAAACATTATATATTTTCAAAGAATTTATTCCATGCAAAATCTGTCGTGTAGATTTCATCATGTCAAAATTGCGGCTGTGCTTTTTTTTTCTACTTGCAGCCACTTCAAAAAAGGAAAGGAAGAATGATATTGTGGTCTAAATCATGTGTTGAAGATGAATTCGACCAATGGATAAGATTCATGGTTGAAAAAATAAGGATTCACCGCCCCACTTTACTTGCTACCATACTGAAAAAAGAAAAGAAAAGAAAAAGTCACTTCTACAAAGGTTTAACATCATTAATCCAAGATTACAAACAATGAATTATGTAGCAGATGCACATTCTTCATTTAACACATGCTAACCATTAACTAAGAAGTCATATTAAGTATGAACATATGATTTAGACCATTTTTTTTTCTACTTGACTACATTTTTAATTCCTGTACCCCAACACTTCCTTTGGTCTACAATATTCTTTCCTAGCTAGCTAGTGTAGGCCAGTTTTTTGTTCTCATAGCCGTAGAAACTCTTTTTGTACTCTAACAATGTAATTAGCAACTGATTTTGGGATTTACAAAATCATTAAGAGGTAAAGAAGATAGTATTGATTGTAGTAGAGAGATTTTCCCTCCAATGGATAGTTGTCTAAATTTTTCATAGAGAAAATTTGTCATGCAATTCGTCAAAGAGTGTGTATCCTCTCTAGTACTATAGAGGTCCAAATGTCTAGTTTTAGTGAATGAATTTCAAGTCTAGTCCAATTATAGCTGATTGTTACTTGGAAACATATGCAATATCAGTCCTTGTGATATATTAGTCGCAGCATTTATTCTTTTTGTATAATTGTCATTTACTTAAAGGTGGGTCAGGTTATCATGGTATCCTGCAGATAAAGTAATTAATAAGAATACATATTTCAGGAGATATAAGGTTTGTTTGATGGTTGAAAAAGGAGGGTTAAGAGTGAAGAGCGAAGGGGAGGGAGAGGTGGTGGATTCAAATTCCTTCCACTGACATTAATGATGCTAATATGCATGCAACCATATAACAGAGTAATGATAACCACGTGCTCCTTCTCTCCCTTGCACTCTTCATATACACATTACTGTACCAACAGTTATGTGAATTTTCGCATCAAAACTTCTCTTCAGACACCTACAAGTTAATAGTTTTGCACTTGGTGCAAACCATACACACCACCACTTTTAAGTCATGCATTGTACTTTTTCCCATCCTGTTTGTTTCCAAAACCTTTTCATAAATGTTTCAATTCCTTTAAAAAGTGTAGAGGGATACTTTCAATTCCTTTACAAAAAAGTACTTTTAATTTCGAGGGTAAACCTTACATAAATGTTTCAAGCACACTCAGTCAAAATCATGCATGCATTATGTTAAAGCATATATCCTGTTACACTCATGATGAATCATTCATGATTTTTCAAGCTGATTGAGATATAGAGAATAAGATCAAATCGGTTAACAGGGAAAGAAAAATTAGATTATAAGAGAAATAGAAACAAACACCAATATATCTCGAACGAATGTAAAACTTGAACTAAAACATCTATAATATTAATTTCTGTGTGACTATGACTACCATCACAACAACCGCCATCACTATCCATTTGAACATATGGCAACTACTATTCTAATCAATATATATTCATCGTTACGGGTCTTCGTACCTCTTCATACTCAACCCCACATCATCATTGAATCTCTACTTCACAAGCACAAAAGAATAAAAATGTAAAAAGAAGTACAACACAAAAAAAAAAAAAAAAAAAGTTCAAATTATGAACATAAACTATGAATGAGGGAACCAACATTGTGTGGCATAGTTGGTAGATATATAACTTTATCTTTTAAACATGTGGTTAGAAGTTCGATCCTGATCCGTGCGTATGAAAAAACATTTGTTGGAAGATGTCAATCCTTTAAATGGATATCAGTACCTCAAGAGATTAGTCATTGACTCTTAACCAAGAGATACTCAAGTTCATCCAAAGAAACTATGAATGAGGAAAATTATAATTATCAAACTAGAAGCCAAGCTCAAAGGTTTGACAAACTCAGAACCCTGATTTGCGGACATGTCGGACTCTAGTGACCACTCGGATCTGAAATTAGGGTTTGAGCCATATAGAGATTGCACCCCCTTTATGTCATCAATGTTCAAATCAGCCCTCTTGTCTCTAGGCCTCAAACTTGGATACATAACAGCCTCTTTCACCGAACTATGAGACAACCCCAACAAGTGTCCAATCTCATGAGTGGCCACAGACTCCAAGTCCACCGCCACCTCTGACGCGGTTGACCGGAAGTCCACCACCCACGTCTCGGCCGCGTCGAGGTGGAGGCGGCCAATCTCTGGCGAGAAGGAGTGGGCCAGCACTCCAAGCACCCCATCAAAGGGCTCACCATCACCATGCTCCCCATTGTAAAACCCTATTTTTAAATCGGCAAATTCAAAGTCACTCACCTCAACAAAACTAACCGGAATAACCGAGGCCCACCTTAAGAATGCACGTTGGAATGCCTCTCTTATCTCCTTCATGCTCAAACTATGGATCATGTTCTCACGTGAGAAGCCATAGGTGAGTGTCATTGGCATGGGACGTGACCAACGTGGTTTTCCAGGGAAAAACACAAATTTTTTTGTTGAATGCACGTTGTGAACGTGATTGTGATGATGGGGTGTTGTTGTGTTTGTGTCTGGATCACCGCATCTTGGTGTGATCATTTGAGAAACCGTGTTGGAATCGAGCTTCCCGGTTACTTGGAGTCCAAGGTTTCGTTGGTATCTAACGAGAGCCGATTCCAACGTGGCATCAAATTCATCACTGAATGTGTTGTTGTTTTGTAAGTACCCGAAACGATGGAGGTATCGTTTGAATTGTGATATGCCTTTGATTTTGGTGCCTCTGCCAGCATTGTTGAGGCTTTGGATGTTGCGGTTTGTGATGGCTATTTTGGTGGCTGATGGTGTTGTTGTTGAAGTAATGTGTGAAGGTGATAAGAGGAGGAGAGTGAAGAAGAACGTGAAGGAGTATCTGAGTGAAAGGAACATGGTGGTTGCTTAGAGGTTGTGGATTTGGAGGGATATATAGATGGAAGCTTTGATACAAAGCAATATATATAGAGTCAACTTTATCCAACAAGGATTAATTAACTAATCATTATAACCATTTTGGAACATATCGATTTGCATATGATTCATGTTATGGTACAAGGATAAGACTAATCTGAAATATGGTAAATAATGGCCAGAATCTCCGTATTCATCGTCATGATCATTTTAGTTGATAGCTTTTGCATGATTTTATCACCATGGAAGGTATTGACGGTTAACTATATTAAAAGAAGAAACGCATTTACTTCCTATACATACTTTTAAAGAAAATATGGAAAGAAAAGCCAGAAGTAGAGAAAAGTTGAATAAAAAAAATTAATTTAAAAGTAACAAGAATGTCAATACCATTTTATTTCTACAAGCCTTTTTCTCCACACGTGAGATTAAGTGTTTTTTAAAGTACTGCGATTGTTCCTCCTCGTATATGTTTTCATGTTTTAACTTACTGAATTTTTCTTTTCTGACAACCATAGATCTAGTCTTTAGAGATGTCTCAATAATTTGAATCAGTGGCTTAAACATATTTTGTACTCTTGTTGATCAGTTAATCCAAATTGCTGTATCACTTATTTGAGACATATATACCAAATATTCATTTAATATCTTTTCATAGGTATTTATAGGTAGGTGCTTTATTATAAGTTTTGGAAAGGTAATTCATTTATTTTCATAGCCACTATCTATGTTTGTTGTATAGTTAATACATTTCATTTGAGGCCAATCTTATGTTGAAATTGTAGAGACATTGCCCTATGTATATATGTACGTCTTGTTTTTATAGGAACGTGTTAAAATATTTTGTGTGCTCGTAAGTCACCCAAATAATTGAGCATAAGGTACTGTTAAAAAAAATACATTTAAACTTCGACATTAAGAGGAGATATATAATTTACCTAGTTGTGTAGCCTCTAATATAATTACATACCTACAGTTCAATATTTATAGGAAATTAGTTTAACTTTTTAAATAAATGCATATTATTTTCAAATACAATAGCCTTTTCATGAGTGCTACTGCCTTTACTAGCCCTCTTATTTTACTCGTGAATTTTGTTTTTCCCATTAAAAAATGATCTTATGCGAGTTCACGTATTATTATAATTTTTATTATTTTTCCGATATTTTCTCTTTTGCATTAAACAATACTTAGACTAAGATAATTGGTAATACCTCGTTGATAAATTTGTGTCACCTTCCGAAATTGCTTTATGTGTTATGAAGTAACTTAAAAAGCAAAGCAAATTCATTTGAATGGATGCAAGTAGGAGCGAGCGACTGAGAAGGTTGTCCAATCTTGTAGGTAACTGATTCAAGATAAAGTGGCAATTCAGGTCTAACAGACACACTTGTCTAGTGTTGTTTTCTCTTGAAGGAGGGGAAAGACTCAATTGCTCTATACAAGTTAGTTACACTCCATCATTATTGGTTGTTGGCCTTAAACGTATTGTTTACTCAAAGTCCCCAAACATACTAAATATAAATAAATAAAAGGGCAATTCTACAAAGTGTCTTTTATATGGCTTTTTGATGAACGTGAAGAACAATCAAGGTTGATTAATTAGGAGATGGGAAATTAATTTACATTAAATTGTCTTCTCAAGGCGTTAGAGTACTGATATTACCAGTTAGTTGCTTGCAAAATTCATCTGAATAGTAAATTGATATTTTATTCTCCTCTTCTTCTATCACTAGTGCAGAAAAGACTTTTTACATCGATTAAAAATGACTTTTTACATTAGTTGTACGGTTGTTATAAATGCAGACGATATAGAAAGTGATAACTTTTTATATCGGACGTGAACTGTGATATAAAAAAACTTTTTACACTAGTTTGGGGAAAAACAAATGAATCTTTCCTCTTCTTCTCAGTAACTTATTGGGGGAAAACAAATAAAAAGAAAAACTATGAAATTGACTAGTTGACTAACAAATTGACATGTCACTTGTACAGGGTAACTAACACAACTGTTTGACTGCTATTTCGTGAGCGTAGTAACATTGTTCAAAATTGTTTTTGTATATTTTATAAAAAAAATTTATTATTATGTTATTGGTATAAAATATCTACCAACTTTACTGATAATTAATTTACATGACTAATCCCATGTAAATTAAATCAATAAGTTAAAATATTGTGAAAATCATAGCACATAAACAATTATTTTTTATTTAAAAAAAAAACAATTATTTTAAAGGCTTTTTTTTTTGTCATATTTTTGGGCTATTAATATACCCATTCTAATTCGATGCCCATCTATCGCTCCCTTCCATTGTTGGGCCTCTCTTATAATTGGCTTCGGTTTATCCAATGGAAAAGCCCATCTTAACAATTTCATGAGCAGTGCATTATGCTTTAATAATTGCTACTGTTTCTTTTTATTCATTTTCTTAGACAACACATTCAGCTGCTAAAAATTAAAGCACAAAAGTAAGATCTATCTCTTAGAAATATGGATTTAGGTCTAACTCAACCCTACAAAATCGATTTTTAAGTTGAGGGTTGCCCCCAGTTATATACATTATTTTGACATCATCACTAGTCGATGTGAGATCTTCAACACATCCCCTTATACTGAGGACTGGACATCTGTGGGTGGTTTGATAACAGCCCGATAGTGGATGACACGATAAGCCCAACAATATATCACTAGGATAGGCTCTAATACCATCTTACAAGGGTAAAATATGTTTTTAATCCCTATACTTTTGTCGAATCTTGTTTTTAGTCCCTGAACTTTTATATCGTGCAATTTAGTCCCTAAACTTTATAAAAATCGTGTTTTTAGTCCTTCATCATAACCTAAAGTTAAAAAACATGCAGAAAAGAGGAGTAAGCCCAGGGACTAAAACCACTTTTTTTTTATAAAGTTTAGGGACTAAATTGTACGATATGAAAGTTCGAGGACTAAAAACAAGATTCAACAAAAGTATAGAAACTAAAAACATATTTTATCCCATCTTAAAAATTGGGTTATAGGTCTAACTCAACCCTACAAAACTGACTTGTAAGGTGAGGATTGCTCCCTACTTATATACTTTATCTCGACACTATCTCTAATCAATGTGGAACTTGAACTATCCCTCCATATATGTGTAAAGGCAAAAATCACAAGAAGGGGGGTTGAATTGTGATTTAAAAATTTTTTGCAAACTTTTTATAAACAGCTTGTATCGTCTATTGAACAAGAGAGATAGTTTTTGAAGAAAAACTTTTTACAGATGATACTATACAGATAAATTTTTTTTTTAAGAAAAACATATTCAAATCACAAGACAAAGTCAGTTCAAGCAGTTATAGATAATGAAAGAGCAGGAAAGACAACACAATAATTTTATACTAGTTCATCTCATCCCGAGACTACATCCAGTTTTTGGCAAACCACCAAGTTTCACTAACTTTTTCAAGTTACAAGTATTCTTCACTGCTACTTCTGGCTCACCAAGTAGTTTTTCACACTTAGCCTCTCCAAGCTAAAAACCCAAGTATTCTTTACTACCAAGCCACTTCTGGATCTAAAACAAATCACAAGATTTGTTTTTGAAAGGGCACACAGACTTTTTAATTATCGTCTTGCAGACGGATATACAAGATTAAGAACTAAATCTTTTTCTCTCAAGATATACAAAGTGATTTGAAAGCTTTTTAACAAAAGAATTTTTACAAGAGAAAGAATGAAGTCTTGAAAGAATGCTTGAATTTTGAATTCAGTTCATGTGTTATCTCTGCAACACTTCAAATCTTCTTCTATATATAGACTTGCTGAGGAAGTAACCGTTGTCTCTAAACAGTCTTCTTTTTTGTGTCTGACCAGCGTCTGAAGGAAGGTGGTTGAGAAGCATTTAATGCGAGCATTAAATGTTTGTCATCAACTAGTCATTCTAAGTTGATAAAGCAATCTGCTTATCTTTCTTGAGATATACTCCATATCCTTTTGTTGCAATGGTCACATTGCTTACTCAGATAAGTACTCATTGCTAGCTGTAGCACGTCTTTTGAGGCGAGAAAAACTTCTGAAACTTTGACTCATCTTTCTGTTCCCCTTTATGCACTTCGACAAATCCTAGGAGGATGTTCTATGAATATACTCTGCAAAACAGATTACAAAAAGATAGTGCATTTACTATGTCTTTTAAATGCTTCTTCAAACTTAAGCGTCTGTCTGCGTATCATTTGTATCTTACAAACGCAGATACAACGTTTTCGTTTGTTGGCATTTATAAGACGCAATCTTTCTACTTAATATTTGTTTTGCATAAAATCAAAATAATTGAGGATCCTGATTCGTCTTATGACTCAACATTCGTTTACTAACTTAAAAAATTTAAATGAAATTCAACACTAACTTATATATGTAACTGTTGTTGCATCAAATTTTTGACTAGCAAATTGTATATTTAGGGTTTGTTTTCTTTTAAGTGGCTAGCGCAATTGTATATAACCCATTGCACCAACACTATTCTCATTTCCAATCGCAAAGGTCAATGAATCTTGATCTGTTCCAAAAGTTAAAAAACCGTAAGAAAACCATAATTCTTAAACAGCATAGACATTTAAAAAGTAAAATATGTTTTTGGTCCATGTACTTTTAGAAAAACTTAGTTTTAGTCCCCTGTACTTTTGAATCAATCATTTTAGTCCCTATACTTTCAGAAAAACTTGGTTTTAGTCCCTCTCCTCTAATGGTGTTAATACTATTAATGGAAATACAGTTTTCGGTGGCTATAAACTGTCACAAAATACACATTCCCATGTATTTAAACTCAACATCATTGACGGCTAAAAATCGCCATAGATTATTAAAAAAAAAGGCACATAATGTGTTGTCGGTAATGGAAGAGATAGGTTTCTCGTTAAGTTTGAGCCTATTTTCTTTAATAATCTGTGGTGGTTTTTAGCCGCCAATGATGTTGAGTTTAAATACATGAGGAATGTGTATTTTGTGGCAGTTTATAGCCACCGAAAATTGTATTTCCATTAACAGTATTAACACCATTAGAGGAGATAGACTAAAATCAAGTTTTTCTGAAAATACAGGGACTAAAATGATTGATTCGAAAGTACAAAAACTAAAATAAAGTTTTTCTAAAAGTACATGAACTAAAAACATACTTTACCCATGTTTAAACAACTACTTATAATCTTGAATTACTAACAACTGTAAACATGTCAATAAAAACCTCGTCCATAATTGTTATCAATAGTCATTTAACGGTCATCGGTAAACCTACAATATTTGGCCATCTCAAGCAACCATATAATTACTCAAAATTTAATCATCAATTTTTTAATTAAGAGAATTACAACCACATTTTATTATTTAAAATTTGTTTCCCTTCCTATAGAATTCCCTTCTATAAATATGTCGTTGTCGTGTCAAAAGGCATCATTCTGAATGCACCTAAACGAAGTATTTATGTACCAAGTAGTTTCAATTATTAATTAAGGATATTTATTTCATCTGGTCAGTAATTATCACGTGAAGAACAAATGTGCTAAAGTTGTAATTTCCAAACTCGTCCTTTAAAATAGGAAAACCGAGTGGAGTAAGTTCTGCCCATGAAATCTATTGAAGCTCAAGGAGCTTAACCCTTTTTCACAAATCAATCAACAAATTGAGCACAAACAAAGGATACATGTCACTCTACCCTTCTGCACAATGATATCATTTATCAAATCAAAGTTTCTTCACTTGCCCTTGGATCATTGAAGTTAATGACTAGCCCAAATGCCATCAACTGGGCCGTGGAAATGGGCTATTCTCACATATTGACCAATTTGCTCGCTAAAATTATTGGAGTTAAATTTTAAAATTGTTTACCCATTTTAATTAATATATGTAATAACTCATTTGTTCGCAAACTAGTCAATCTATTCATTTTTTTTATATATTTAAACTACTAATTATATGAATTTAGGATTTTATTTTATGAATTTGATATATTTTAAGATTAAGTTTGAATTGTTTGTTATATTTTGACTGCCGTTTTAACTTTATCTAAGAATGTGTTAATTTTAAAGTTAAAAAGAAATCTTACTTATTCCAATTAACCTAGCGGGCTAAGCTAATTATATATGTTGGACTATAAATTGGTAATCTTTGTTACTGTTTGGCATCTCTGGATAATGAACAATCCCCCCACATATCATCAATTTGTAAAAATGTACTTGTAAAAGAAACCAAACATATCATCAAATTATATGTACTAGATAAATCATAAATGTTAGTTAAAAAAGTCAAACGATAATCCAAACATACTATCAATTATTTTAGTGTGACTGTGGGTAATGTTTATCCATGCACGAGGACATCACTAACCTAAATTTGTATCGCAGGATCAATGAACGGATTAGATTCAACCAAACTTTAGAGATTAATCTTAAACATTCTAAGATGAACATATTTATTTATTTATTTATTTATTTTTGGCATTTAACTGTACATGCCACTAGCCACATGAGCTAGGCTACAAGGACTTGTACTAAACCTATATATTTCATTTCATGGCTTATAATTTCCGTGCAGTATAGATGAAAGTACATGTCAAGGAAAGGGGTAACAACATGTGACGAAGGAGAGTTGTGAACATGTGCCTCAGATCGATGATGGAATTGAATAAGGGCACATACATTTGGGTTTGGAAAATTTAGTTGAAGAAGACAAACAAGGTAACATAGTGGCAGAGGCTACAGGAAAAGCCTTGCAATGATCTTAGGTTTGACATTCAGGTCTTCATGGAGACACTCTATGAATTTGCTTAATAGGGTTACTGGGTCAGGGTTAGGGTGCACCTTTGTAGGTGAAAAGATCATGAGAACCATGTTAAAAAGCCCAATCACAAGCTCAGACCTTGTTCATGGGGGACCCAATCTTAGCTTCATTTGCAGACATTTATTTTGTTTTGGCTTACATAGCTCTTGTAATTTAGTATTTTTTTATTTTTTGTTCTTGCAAAAAAAAATTTATTTTAGTCCTTGTAAATTATGTGTATTTTATTTTTCGTCTTTAAAGCGCTTTGAATAATGAAAAAAAAAAAATACTTTAAACAGTAAAAAAACACTATCTAAATAACTTTATGGACGAAAAACAAAACAAACATAATTTGCAAGAACTAAAATAAAAAAATTGTAAGGACAAAAAATAAAAAAGTGTTAAATTGCAAGGACTAAAAAGGTATTTAAATCTTTTATTTTTGAAAAATTCTCATCAAAATTAAAGAATTATTTCAAAATAAGTTAATCCGTACGAAAAGCAATTGGGATTGGGATTTAGAAACAATAAACATGAGTAAAAAATGTAAATTGACATTAACTTAAAAGACTATTAATGAGAGGGCACTATCAATCTACTCCTAAAATTAATGTAGACTGCATTTTCTTCAAAATGACTTAATATATAAGTTAAGTTATTCTTTTTAGAGAATAAAAACATTGTCATTCTTAATTTCTCTGTTTTTTTAAAAAAAAAATACATTTAAATTCTGTTAAATAAATTATATATGTATTATAATTTTAAATATTTTAATACATATCCTTTTTTGGTATGTATTAAATATCTCTCAACCGATTGCTAAAGATTAATTCTTTTTAATGTAGAGATCATCAAAGTAAATTTTATTTCTTTTAACAAAATATTTTTCATATACACAATTAAGAAACCTCAATTAGGATAGAAATCAATTAATTACATAGATAATATTTATAATTTAAAATATTTTTTCTCAAATATTTTATATTCAATGTTTTTTTAGTATTTTATAAATTTGATAATATCCCCGCAATTTGCAAGATAATTAATAATAAATGGCAATGGCTTGAAACCAACCATCTTTGATCACTTTTTTCTTCTAATTTATTGCAATTAGGCATCTTTGACTCTCGTTCTCAAGTCTCTGGACTATAAATTAGTCTTAGATTTTTAAAATTGACATTAAATTAGTATCTTAGTATATTTACTAATAAATAACTAAAATAGCTAAACTGTTTGAAAAACATGGTTAACGTCTCATCTATATATTTTGAAGACTAATTAGAGTATTTACTCCTTTTAAATTAACTTGTTTTTATGAACTTCTAGATTAACTTTTACACTAATAAAAAAAAACTAGCATATTAATTATATATTACACTAGATATGTAGCATGCTTGTTGGCTCTTGTGGCTAAGTAGTGCTTATCATTTTATTCATTTAATATATAATCATATTCAAATGCTACCAAAATTCAAAATATATATATATTTTATTTTCACTGAGTTGTAAGTGATCAGCAATTTTGGACAATGCTGTGGTATGTGTAAATTCTGGTCCCTGGTTCTGTGTTTTTTCTTATACCCAAGTCAATTTATTATTATCCCACGAGCAAGGTGCACATTCTAATAATCAAATTGGGGTTCGTCCATCCAAAATTTGAAATGGTCCCTCTTGAACAGTGGGTGTGGTAAAGTCCAACCACAGAATTGAATGGTCCCCATTGCATTGGGCATTGGCAATTGCGTGTTCTGAATTCCCCTTCCATCATTCTGCAAATCTGTGTGTCTCATTAAAAGAAACCAAAACCACCCTTGTCTCTCAAATTTCCGACTTGCTCGTTCCAGTACGGGAAGTAGCACTTTAAACCCCTGTGGACACCAGTACACGTGTCAGAAGCCCACCCAAGTATTAACATTATTCACTAGTTCTTCATATTCACCCTCTCAAGACAAAAGTAAATATCTCCGTTCAAAAAGCTGTTACACCATGTGAATGTCAATGTGATGTGCCCATCCTCCTCAGTCCTCATTCATTCTACTAAATTTTTCTTTATCTACTATACTATCTAAATTAAATGATCATTTTGGATCTTTGAATATATAATTCGGTGATAATTTAGCTTTTAAATACTTAAAAAGTGTAATAATTATATTTTTTCATTAAATTTTATAAAATCATTTTGTCATTAAGTTATAATATTAATGTTCAAGAATTAATTTAACATTAAATTATAAAATTTATAGACAAATTTATCATTAAGTTATACAGTATAACCTGATTGTCGCACTTTATACTCGTTTAAGTATTTATCGTGTTACAGGTACTGCTTAAGAATCCTCAGAATAAAAGTCTGATATTTCTAATAAAGCTAAAAGGTATCATTAATTTAATATTAATATAAATATAATAATAATACGGCATCGTATATATAGCTGCTGCATGCCTAGTTAGGTTAGCATTATTGTATCATGCCCCCACACTCACTGAGATACACATCGATTTCTTCCACAAATCAATTTTTTTTTAGTTCAAACGAAAAGTTAACACTGAACCACACACAAAGAAGAGGAACATATGTATAATGTGTTAAGAAAGCTACGTTGAGAATTTGAGTAATAAATTATCCGAAACAGTAGTATATAGTGTTTTTATGCTTATTAACTTAATAAGTATAATGTGTTAAAATATAAAGTTTAAATTAATTTATAATTGCTCAAATTTTAAGTAATATTTTTCTAGAGAAATAAAAAATGAAAAAAAAAACTGTCACATACTTTATATATGAGAAATTACGCTATTAATTATTGAGAAAATGAATAGATTCTTAAGGGTTTTTTTATTTGTTTAAAAATGAAAAGCCAAATTAAATGTACATTCATCACATGTTTTTAACGTTCAATAGCAAATATACATAATTTTATGTGTAGGTTTTTCTAAATGAAAAATATCATACAGTATTTAAGAGTAACTTAATTAGTTTATCATTCTTTTATATATAAATTGAAAAAAAATGGAGATGCATCGGCAATTACTATTTTGTGACCTTATTTTTTTATTTGTTATCAATTATTTGTGCCTTAATATTCATTTTTTGTGTGTGTGAGATATTGTTCATTGTAAATTAGGTATATTATGACAATACTAAATAGTTAACCAGTCGAGTGTGGTAGATTTAGCCCCTTTTTTTTTACATCATGGATTCTTTGAAAGAGTCACAATTTATAATCATCTTAGCATATTTAAGAGTATATATAGAAGAAGATGAGACTTGCCGTTTTTCTATGTTTAACTGCATCAAGGTTTGAGGCAAGTTGAAGTCCTGCCTCACAAATCACTAGGATGCTATAAAGAGAAGTACTCAAATTGATGACAAGGCAGTTACTCCTGTTTCCTTACTATATATATATATATTAAATTAAATAAAACTATGAAAAACTGCAGGTGAACTATATATATACTCGATCTGCACCTCATTCATTACTGTTATATTTGCAGTTCACACTCAAGTCTTTTTTTATTTTCCTGACAAAAAAGTAGTGTGGATAAGCCAATATATGGACAATGATAGTCATAAGTCATTAGCGACTCAGAGATGTGTTAAAGGGATGCCAATAGATTAAATTCACTTATGTCATTGTGTGCTTTCCTCGTGACTTATATATGGATAGAAATCTCCCATATATAACCTGTTCATTTAAAAGTTGAAAATCACAACCCTTTATTTTTTAAGTTTAACATCTTCATCTTCACAACTAATATTTAAAAATATAAATTAATGCCTTTATTTAATTAAATAATAACAATAGATTTTAAAACATATTTAAGTGTTCAAAAAATACGGAAATAAATTTGAAATTAAGCCAAATTACTACTAATTTGATTTCTCTATTTATTTAATTAATTCAATTAAGTTTCTTTATTTTAAAAAAATAATTTAATCCCTTAATATTCATAAACGATGCAATGATGTTTTTTTTTTTGTTTTTTTTATAATAATAAAAAAGCAAGGTGAATTTATTGAAAAAACATGAGTTGCAGCATTGCAGTACAAGGTGTGCATACAATCGAACCAGTTACGGGATACACAAAAGCATAGCATAGCATACCATACCATACGTAGCCATACCCCAATGCTTTAACATCATTTTTGCAATTGAATGGAAAGAATAATATACCGGTGGGGTATTCGGCCATATGAATAGCCAAATACCTTCCACCACAAAGAAGCCGAATATAGGTGTTCGGCCTAAATTTGGCCGAACACTTGTCGTTAACGAACAACGGCTTATATCGCCGAATACCATTATGGGGGTATTCGACGCTATCCTAGCCGAATACTAAGCACAACATTCGGACGGTACAGATTCCCTCAAGTGACTATTATCAAGATAAATTGGAGATTAGAAAGTAATTAAACCATCCTAATCAACATCGATCAGTCATTAAAGAATGGTCAGGGTCCAACAAACCTGACTTGAGCGTTGGAATGCCTTTTGCAGGTATCCCATCATTAGTATAGGAGGATTCAAACACCTATAGAAAGACCTTGAAGTAAAGAGTAAGAGATCGTCCCCAACATTTTCAGACAGGAACAAATAACATTACATCGATTATGAAAATTAAAGAATTAAATTAAATTATATAAATAATCAACGGGTTTAGTTCAATTGATTGAATAAGGTGTATGAATATTATAAACTCTTTGATATTATTTTTTATTTCTACTGATAAAAAAAATTATATAAATAGAGACACCAAATTTATAATTTATCCTTCAAATTACTCTCCATATAAAGAAAATGGATCCTATATAATATATATAACATGTTATCCACACCCAAACACGTCAGTCCTGCACAGAAATGGTAAGGAATGGTCACATTCATCCATCTGAGTGGATCTTTGCTCCATTTATGTGGAGTTATCTTCAGGTAGAGCCCACCTACGACACGTGTGTGGCCTATATGTTGTTCTAATTAAAGACTGCATCAAAACTTACAGCCTGTTGCAAACGTCTCATGTGCATTCAATGAAGAATGGATAGATGGGCCAACCGCTTTCAAGTTCGAGTTCAGATCAAATATATTTTGAAATAATACTAATATATTTACTGAATATTTAAGTACAACTTCAAACAGGAAAAAAAAAACAAATTTTAATGAGTAGTGATTAATTATACATATAGGTGTTTATGTGTTGAATTGACTCAAGTTTAAGGTAAAATCAAATCCAAATCAATTATACTTCATTGGATTTATTTAGTTTGGATTTTGAAATTCTTTTTGGTCAATTCAAACTATACCAATATGATTAAAATCAAGTTGGTTCGGATCATCAAATTATTTTTTTGCCATCAAAATATTGATGTGGAATATCTAACAGCATTCATTGTTGATGACTAATCTTTATAAGAAAATCTAACTGATCACATTTAGTGAAGTCTCTCTTTTAAAATATAATTTTTTTCATTCATAAGACTCAAACTCGAAACCTTTCTTAAGAGATCTGAGCTTAATTTCACTCAGATCAACGACATGTTGGTTCAAATCATCAGACAAAATTATTATATTTTTTTCAAGTTTTATTTTCACTTGTTGTTTTATTGTATATAAATATTTGATTTTATATTAATGCAAGGTAAAAATATTTTTCACTTTTTAATAACTAATTATTTATTTCATTTAGAATATTTGTTTTTTCTATAATTATCATTTTAAATATGCCATTAATTCTTTACCTAAAATATATTGAAAACTATATAATAAACATGGCTAAATTAAAACACTTGGTAACACTAGATAATATCATAAAAAGATAAAAACAAATGGAAAAAAAAAAGACAAAAGTTGAAAAAATTAAGCTCTAAAGTCTAAAATATATTAATTTAAGAATTAAAAATTAATTGATCAAGGGTTGGATTGGGTTGAAAAATGATAACTGAATATAGTTGGTTTGATTTGGATTTGGAATAAAAAGAACCATTTAATTGAATCAATCTAATTGATATGGTTTGAATTGTTAAGTTCATAAAGTCAATTAAATCCGATGAACATCTACACTCTATTTTGAGGTTGTACTTAGGTAATGAAAAGAAATAAAGAAAGAAAGAGGAGTAACATAAGTGATGCAATAGAAAAAGAAAAGCGAGTTAAGAAGAAAAATAGATGAAAAATAGGATGAAAGATAAGTAGTTCTATGAATATAATTATTGTATTTTATTTGAGATATAAATAAAAAAATGAAAATATTTTTTATTTTTTATCTACACTAAACAAATTATTTCTATTTATTTTCCATTTGAAATTCTAAGATAATATCATAAAAAGATAAAAATAAATGTAAAAAAAAAAAAGAAAAATAATAGTATATGATATATTAAAGTAAAACATAAGAGAATAAAAATTATAAATATTTTCATAAAAATAACGATATCAATTACCTTTTTAATCTGTGTGATGGATAAAACATAGGGAAAATTAAGAAAAACAAAAGATGTGGTTTAATTTCCGTGTGTTTGCTCTAGATGAATGTCACTCTATATATCATTATCCTAATTTTTATGGGGAATTTTTAATATTTTATGGGCAAAATACTTCCAAACATAATGATTAATAAATAAAAATAAATTTTTATTCCAACATGAATCATTTCCGTCATAATTCTTGTTTAAAAACATTTAAGGTTAAATATGTTTTTGATTCTAAAAAAATTGATCAAATTTTATTTTAGTCCTTAAACTTTTTTTTTCATTGATTTTTGTCCTCAAATTTTTTATTTTTGTTGACCTGTCTAATGACTGCATGTGGCATCGATATCCACGGTGCTACATGTCTACCACGATGCCGACTTCACCTATTTTTAAAAATTCGAGAACCAAAATCCATAAAAAAAATTTAAGAATTAAAACCAAATCTGATCAATTCTTTGAAGACCAAAAACATATAATTATGAAGAAACATATTATGTCATAAAAATAAAATTTTGCAATTAAATTTTTACTCATATTTTTATATATACTAATTTCTATTTTGGTTTTTTTATAATGATTCTATTTGGTGTATATCTTAGTTGGATAATATGAGGTATATCTTATAATTATCTATAAATTATTTAGTACTAAAAAAAAATCAATCAAAGATGAATGATAGTAAACATGCAAGAGATAATACTCCATATTATTATTAAATTAATGTAAAATATCTTGAAAAACTAATGGAATAAAATATAAATTGTCTATTACAAATTAAAATATTATATCTAATAATAGTTATTCATACCAGATGAGCTATAAAATCATACCCAAAATCAAATTAAACAGGTTTGGGCTAGACCCAATTATAATAGTATGTATGAATTTGACCAATTAATTATTTCATAAATGGATATAAGTAAAAATTACCATTAAAACTTCAAGAAATATTCGTTATGTTGCATTTGAATTTGAAGAGATTGGGAGGAGTTCACCTCACCTTTGTATTAGTTATTTATGTGTTTTTATTTCGATACAAGCTATTTATGTGTTTTATTTTTATATTTTGTTACATAATAAATCATAATTATAAAATCTGAAGGTAATTACAAGGGTGTATATTCTAACTATAAAAATATGCAGTCATTCAAAAAATTTGTTTTACAAAATTTTAAAAATTAATTTTTATTGATGCAAGATTAGTTATGATTTGAATATATATCTCTATATTTAATGCTAATGAAAAAATAGTATTAATTAAAATAATTTTAAAAATCAAAGATCTTTGCAGGAATAATTAATTAAAAAAATTAATCAAAGTTCCTGATCAGTTATTAAATGGAAATTATTTTCTAATTTTGATATGTAATTTGCTAAATTATTATGAGTATCAAAATGAAAAAGATAGAGTTTAATAATACATATCAGTGAAATTAATTTTTAAATTTACAAGTATGAAAAAATATTTAATTAAAAAAGTATTTAAAATTTTAGTTTATTGATCATGAAAATATAAATTAATATAGTGTAGTCAATTGAAACTTTTATTTTGCAAATTTATGAAAATTGATTTTAATTGATGGAAGAATTATTTACAATTTGATTTATATATATCTCTATATTTAATGTTAAAATTATGGTGAAATTTTTTTAGTAGTAATTATACATTAATATTTTTTTATATAATGTTTATAATTTAAAATATATATCATATATAATATTACTATTTATTTTCATTATTAATTTAAATCACTATTTTTGCCTATTTGGCAACACAATTTAAAATTAAATAGACAATACTCAATAAAATATAATATAAATTTATAATATGATGTGAGAAAATATGAGCATATTAATAATATTTTTATATAATAAATTCATCTTAAATTTATTATATTATTAATAATCTTAATATATTCCCATGTATTGCACAGGGTATTATACTAGTTATTTGAAGACCAAAAACATATTTAACCAAAAATCTATTTACTAATGTCTTAATTATTGTTGTAAAGGCGCAAAAAAAAATTGTAAAGACAATAGTGAATTTGTGTAAACTATAGGGAGAGAGATAGACTAAGTGTATTTTAATAAAATAAAACTTTTAATAACTTTTTATTAATTAAAAATAAATTTCATCAACTAAGCTATGAAGTTTGAAGTTCTCACAAAGAATATTAGTTTATAAAATTTTATATAATTAAAAAATTAATTAATATTTTATTGTGTTAATTTAGTTTGTGGAATGATATATATTTTTAAAATATACGTAATTTAGTTTGTGAAGTTTTCAAATTAAAAGTTTAAAATATTTTTTGTTTCCTTCCAAGTGGAATCTATTATTAATTATTGAAGTACAACTATTTCTGTAAAAAAATGTACAACTGCTTTTTTAAATATTGATTTATCTTAGGACGATTGACTGTAAGTATCTGACATAAATGGGAATTTAGAAAGGTTTGTACAAATTTAGTTTTGCTTCTTTTAGAAATCACTTTGTATATTTTAAGGATTCTGTATGAAATCTGAAAAATGGAAACATAATCCAGGCTTTTCGATTTTATATATATATATATATATATATATATATATATATATATATATATATATATCTTATGAGAGAAATATATCTTATATAAGACTTAGAGGATTAAATATGTACCGTATAACTATATATAGAGAATCAGCATCTAATGTTATGTAACCAATTAAAAAAATCATGTGACATTTTAAAAAACTCACATGATCTAATATATTTTAATCTTGATTATTCAAACAAGATCTAATGATCAATATTTGTTTCTCTCACTTTTATACAAGATAAGTCATATATTTCCTATATATATATATATATATATATATATATATATATAAAGATTGTTGGCGTATGAAACCAAAAAGATGGAAATGAAGTGCAAAAGGTTTGAGAAATAATTTTATAAATTTTAAGGTTAGTGTATGAAACCAGAAAGACACACGGCTCGGATAAAAAATAAAAAAAAAAGAAAGACACACGGCTACAAATGCTTTTCACACTTCCTATTTTATATTAGTTTCTAGAAAATTGATGCAGTACGTGAGATATGACATTTTTATAATATTAAGATGAATATTCTATATTAATTGTGTTAAGTTGTTTCAAAAAGGGCTTAAATAATTTTTGTTCCTACAAAATATAATTTTTTTTTACTTTAGTCATTTAAAGTTGTTATTTAGTATTTTAAAGATTTTTTTATTTTAATCTCTGTTGTTAGGTAACAATATTAGTTAATGACGTTGACAGTCCAATGACTTGCCACGTCATTTAGAAGTCTAAAGGGTAGTGACATGTAATTTTTTTTTGGTAAACTGCGTTTTTAAATCTCTCACCAACTAGTCTAAGGTCATCAACTGTTTTGAACATAAGAGGATTTAAAAACACAATTTACAAAAAAAAAAAAACTCGTGACTGTCAAACTTTCTGATGATGTGACAAGTTAATGGATTGTAACTTGACGTTGTAACTTGATTATGTCAACATCATTGTTACATCATCATTTAACATTGTAACTTGACAGCAAGGACTAAAACTAAAAAACTTTATAGGATTAAAATCAAAACAAAAATCTTTAAAGAACTAAAATAAAAAAAATTCTTTATTTTATAGGAACCAAAAGGTTATTTAAGCCTTTAGAAAATGTTTTATAGATTACTTGTACTATGAATTAATGTAGAAAGTACTTTGTAGATTGGTTCTAAGACAATTGATACAAAATGTACCGTCCTTATAACTTTTGAAATTCTCGACAACATTTTCTTTATCGATTATACAAATAATCAATCTAGAAAATATTTTCTAAATTAGTTCTTCGTATAATCAAAGTAAAATGTTGATGTATTTTCCAATTTTTTAAATTTCTAACAATATTTGTTTAGATCATTTGTATTAAAAATTGATCTATAAAGTCATTTTTCACATTTATTCTCAGTATAACCAACATAAAAAATCTATTTTAAGTTTTCAAATTTTAGTAGCATGCTCATATTTTCATTCTTGCTCCAATTTTTAATCTCTCGTTCTCTAATTCCAAGACACCATAAGGAAAGGATAATCAAATCAATGTACCCCTTAACCTTTCTGTTATATAAATATGACTTCAATCTATGTTTTCATTTTATTTTCTAATCTTTCTCTCTCGTTTTCATTATACATTTTTGTTTTTTCATTAGTGTGTTTGTCATTCATTCAAACCATAGCTAGTCTTATAAGGTAATGTACTCTCCCTCTTGTTATCTCTCTCTTTCTTGTAATGTTTTCAAACTCCAACCTTCTTATCTCTTTCTTGTAGGTAACATATGGGAGTATTGCGTGAAAGCTCTCAAAGTAATAATAACAAAGTTTGAAAGGAAGAAACGATATTGCCCTTAAGGAATCATTCAAAAAAACACATGGAAATTCTCTTTTCCAGTTACTTGAGTCACATGTGAGAAATTTATTTGTACTTTGTTTTAATTTTTCGTTTGATCGTATAAAAGCATTAACTCCTTCTTGCAAGTTAGCTTCACATCTTGTTGTATTTATTGTTCCCCAATTTTGTTATTGTAAACCTATAACTTAGGTTATATCCATTTATCTATGTTAAAACTTCTTTTAAAGCAGAAACGAAAGCTTTTTGATCTACACACATATACACACTTGACTTGATCAATGTCCCTATACACACAAATCCTAAACTTGACTTAATCAATACACACATACTTGACTTGATCAATACCCTACTATAATATATGGTATACACACATAAATCGTAAACCTAACATGATCAACTCTCTCACACATATGCACAACTAACTTGATTAATACCTTATAATATATGGGATATGATAGACACGTGCATACTGACACACACATAGTTAACTTCATCAATACCCTATAATATGAGATACGATTGAGTTGATTCAATTTATAAACATAATATAATAGGGGTTGGACTAAAGGAAGGAGCTAGTCTCCCATATGGTACATGAACCAAATGTTCAAATCTCCGTTGGAAGATATGTTCACGTTTAATGTCTGACCGTGTCTCAATCAGAATTGCCTCTGAAAAAATATGTGGAAAATCATAAAAAAGAAATGTTATGCAATATATTAAGATTAAGTCAAGAAGTTATATTAATTAATATTAATTATTAACACTAATTATTAAAATATAGACTTTGAAAGAATATAAAACACTCAAATGTGTTAAGACGATTTAAAATATATTTTTATTTCATTATTAAGATACACTAAATCTAATTTTTAAAATATAAATTTGTTAAAATAAATGTCTGAGTCAAGGATAGTATTAATCCTTTTTTTTTTTTTTGTGTATAACTAGAAGGTATCTAAGACTTCTATTTAGTATCCAAAATCTCCCCCAATTGGGTCGGCCTATCTTGGGGTAAAGTGGTACCTCCAGTTGCAACTTCATTCCCAAGCAGGAAATTAAATCCCAAACCTTGGTTAAGAAACCCAAGTGACAAACCACTCATGTTAACGACTTTTGGTGAAACGTAACAAAAGTTTTATTTTGAAAATCTAGTTTTATTAACACTTAATGCACTCCATATGCTAGTTTTATTTTGGAAACATAAAGTATTAATGAAATGAAAACAGAGAACACAAACTCAAGAGAATTTAGCTGCGAGGACGGAGCAGACCAAGCTAGTCACTCCAAACCAACCTGATCATATACACCCCAAGTTGAACCATAAGAACTTCTAACTAAAAAGACTTAAATAACTTTTTATTTCTTATTTAATATGGGTCTTTTGGTTTCTGTCCTTAATGTTTTTACTTTTTGGTTTTGGTCCCTAATATTTTTTTTTTTGAATGGTCTCTTGTTAGTCTTTCTTTGTTAAGTGATAACTTGACTACGGTGATGACATCTCAATAACGTCATCAAGTGCCACACTATCAAATGATGATGTCATAAAGTACAACATCAACAAATGATGACACCATCAAAAGTGTCAAGTCAATAAATGGTGATGTCATCAAAAGTGTTACATCATCATGGTGATGTCATCCGCGACTAAAATAAAAAAAATAACTTATTTGCGGGGACTAAGATCAAAAAGTGACATATTTGGAAGGATTAAAAACAAAAAAAGTACAATGACTAAATTAAAAAGTAACATATTTAAAAAAATAATTAAGCATTAAATTAAATTTGATTGATAAATGAAGATAAATAACTTGAAAAAAGATAAATTTGATAAAAGTATAAGAATCCGTAGAATAATTAAACCTTTTTTTTAGTACTTTGCAAATTTGTCATTTTTCACTTTCAGTTCCTATAATTTTGCTTTTGTTTTTAACCCTACAAATATGTTGTTTTTCTTAGTTTAGTCCATGTAAATATAACACTTTTTTATTTTAGTTCCTACAAATATGTTACTTTTTTATTTTAGTTTTTGATGACATTATTATGATGATGAGAAACTTTTGTTGACATCATCATTTGTTCACTAGATATTTTTGATGACATCATCACTTGCTTACATGACACTTAATGACATCATCATTTGATTATGTAATACTTAATGATGTCATCAAGACATCATCATCATTAATCACATCATCACTTAACAAAGGTAAACTTATGGTAGGAATCATTTAAAAAAAATAGTGGGGACCAAAAAAAAATATTAAGAACCACAACCAAAATATCCTTATTTTATAGAAACTAAAAAGTTTATTTAGATCAACTAAAAATAAACAAAAGTATACTTTGAAAGATAGAAAAAAAAAAAAAAAACTCCAACTAAATAGTACGATTGAACAAATATATACTTATCCATAGTCATTCAATGGATTGTGTGAGAATCAATTTATTTACTTTTATTTACAATAGAGAGTATTTAAAAAAGTAATTATTTTTCGGAGCTTAAGATTCATTTATTTGTGTTTTTTTTTTCTAAAAATTATTTTAACTAAAATATCTTGTTCCTAGAATAAAAAGATTCTAAAAAATATCATAAGAAACAAGTTTTTCATAACTTATCATTACTTACCTTCATCAAAACCAATCAAGCTTCCAATTATATAACTACTATCGTATTCTCTATCATGATATATATCATCTGTGATTTGCTTTGTGTCTTATCATCATTATCATTATTTCACCTATCTTTCTTTTTGGTCTCATCCAATTGTTAGCGTTAATTATTTCTTTCTCACACTCACATGGCGGTATCAGGTATGTGTAGACAACCCTATTCATTTTCACGGGTCGTAACTCGAAGTTAGAGGTTGGTACACAAAGCACTTACAACTTGGCATATCAACCACTAACATGTGAATAGCCTGTTTAATTTGTTATTGTGTGGGTCATGGACTCAATAATTTGTGGTTTATTTAAAGAGGATTTTATTAACACATTTTTAACGCATTCATTCTAATATATATATTTTTTATTATTGATTAAAATTTATAAAAAAAATTATAAAATCGCAAATAGAACTCATTAAATAAACAATAAGAGTTACAGATCATTTTATCATTTTAATAACTTTAAACTACAGCCAATAATAAAGAGTTTATTTAGAAAAACATACTAAAAAAATGTTCTACTAGCATTTTTCTTATTTAAACATGGACCTTTAATTTCAATTCAATTTGGCCCTAGTAAACTGTGAGTTTAATAAGTTTGGTAGTAGTTTAGTAAGTTGGCATGGGGACCTTTGCATTATTGTTTGAATAGATTGATATTTCATATTAATTGTTTGAATAGATCGATATTTGTTAGTTTTTTTGCTTAAAATAGGTTGATGTGTTCAAATATTTCGTTTGTTTACATTAATTAATATATACATATGTAGTATTTCGATTAGGACTTTCTATTAGTTACACGATTTGTGTTATTTTATTGAGAAATTTAATCAATTATTAAAGAGCAACTCCCTATAAAAAATCATATATTTTTTTCTTCTCATTTTTAGTTAATTTTATATTTTATATTTTTGATTTTCGGATAAATCAATTTAATTAACTACATATTACATTTGATGGATGCTTACTAAGAAAATAAAACCAATATATTTATGCCGCAGCTAATTCGACCCAACTTGTTGAAATTGTGAATCAATACAGATGAATCTGAAACAAATTGAACTACCTATATATCCACTTCTATATATAGTGCATGTTTGGAATGGTATTTGCAACATGTATATGCCCATATTTTTACATCAAATTAGTAAAAGGCATGAAAAGTTACAGAGACATTTCACTGTCTGACGCGAAAAATTACGCCAGGAGGGGTTCCAAAACACAAGGATACACAGTCACTTCTTTCTATTTCAATTATATTGAACAAGTCAAAATTAATTTTTATTAAACTTTAAAATAAATGAAACTTATATATATATATATATATATATATATATATATATATATATATATATTAAAGAGATTGTTTTTGAATTTTCAGGTAAAACTCTTAAAATATACTTTTAAAAGAAAACATTGTTTGTATAATAGTTTTAAAATAACATTTATTATTTCATTATAAAATAATTTCGAGATACATATGTAACATAAATAAATAAATATATAGAATGCTCTTTGATTACTGACTGAGTGGCTTTGCAGCCTTAAACTTGACCCATTGGAGCAGAAAACAGAAGATACAAATCAAGCAAGCTACATAAATCCTTCTGCACCATCTCACTGATTCTCTTTCCTCTTTCACCCCCAACCAAACCAAAAAAGAAACACACAACCATATCATATCCCTCTTTTTATTTATTTTGTTCAACTTCCTATGCTCACACTACTCTATTAGTTAACTTCTCTCAATCTCTCTCTCTGTAGCCCCGTACCGTATTTGCTTCTAAGAGTAAGAGAGATATGGACTTTGGAGAGAACAACATGTTCAGCCTTAACACCCACACCAAAGAGGAAAATAGTAACAATAACACTATTGTTTGGTATTCATCATGGGAAGCTACCAATAATGTTACTTCTTCTAATTCTAGTCTCAGTAATACACTACACACCACCACGGCGGCGGAGGGCTACGCCGGCGGAGATCACCGCCACCACCACCACCACCACCAGCAGCAACTATATGGCGGCGGCGGCGAAGGGTGTCACGTGCGGGCGGACACTCACCTCACGTGCTTGCATCTTGGTAAGAGACATTACTTTGAGGATGCAACTAACGGTGATGCTAATAATAATGCTAACCCATTGGGGAACCGACACGTGTGCGGTGGTGGTGGTGCGGGTTTTGTTTTGGCGGGTAATGATAAGAGAGCGAAGGGCTTTTATGGTGGTGCCGGTGGTGGTGGCGGCGGCGGGAAAACGGCGCCGTTTGCGATGGTTCCTCGATGTCAGGTGGAGGGGTGCCACGTGGCGCTGGTGAACGCGAAGGAGTACCACAGGAGGCACAGAGTTTGTGATATGCATTCCAAGGCACCCAAAGTTGTGGTGTTAGGGTTGGAGCAGAGATTCTGTCAGCAGTGTAGCAGGTCACTCTATCATTATCTTTTCCTTTTATTATTCTTATTTTTTAACTTATTTAATAGGTTTAATTATACTTTTTATTTAAATATTTTCTTTATGTTACGAATACTTTTTATAATTTTAATTGTATAATTTTGATTTATCTATTAATTTAATATCTAATGTTTAATAAACATATTGTCATATCATCATTTTTGTTAAATATTAAGTGTTGAGTTAATTGATGAACTAAAATTATATAATTAAAATATGTGAGTAAAAAAATATATTTAAGCTAATTAAGTATTAATTTTTAAGCAACTAAAAGAAAAAAAATATTAAAATAGATAATATTTATTTTGTTAAAATTCAAAATGTATGATAAATTTTTTGCTTTTAATTGTTTGAAATCATTTTAAGATCATTATGTTGACAAAATTAATTTTTTTAATCTGTGTCATTGTTACAAAAATTAAATTTATACCTTACTTTTCTGGATTAGTTATATGTGTGCTTAATTAGTTGAGATAATTATATGGCAATTGGGTTTTGGGTATAGGTTTCATGTGGTGTCAGAGTTTGACGACTCAAAGAGGAGTTGTAGGAGGAGACTGGCAGGCCATAATGAGCGAAGAAGAAAGAGCTCTCACCTTTCTGTTACTAGAAATTCTAAACAAGGTAAATGCTAATCTTAATTTCTAGAGTAGTTAATTTGCAATCCGTTGATTTTTTATAAATAGTTTCGTTGAAATATTATAGATATATACTACTTACCAAGTACTATGTAGCAATCATTCAACTTTGAAATTGAAAAGAAGCAGGACGAAAGTTTTCTCGTATTGCTTGTTCACATAATACGGTGACATTAATTAGGACTTAGGAGATAGAAAAGAATTCAGAAATAACTATAATACTAAAGTTTATCATTTTTTGTATTTTTTTATAGGCAAAATAAATTAATTTATTAAAAGCTAAACAAAAGCACAAGTAGTGCCAAAGTAAAGCCTAAAAGTCAATACATTCAGTCCAAAAAAAAAAAAGAGAAAAAGAAAAGTGCTCTGCTGAAATACCATGTATCTATATTAAAATTCTCCATATAGAATGTCACATGTGGACCATGGTGATAGTTTTTCTCGCTCGAATGTTGCAAAGTTTTATTGATTTTTTTTTTCCGAGGCATGAATTATTGTTTTAGATTGATGGAAAGTGATTTTTTTTTTCTCGTGCAACATCATGCATGGGCACTGTTTCTAGTTTATGTATATATTTTTTGATAGGCAAATCAATATTTATTGAACAATGAAAACCAATCCCTGCACAAGATGTACAGGATTGTGGCTAGCACAAAGTCTAGTTTATGTATATTAGCAGATAGAATGCTAGCTGTAAATAGCTGAGAGTACAAAGTGAGAATGCACCGGATGACCAGAGGAGTTCATTTCTAATTTTCACATTTTTAATATCTTCTGATCATTAAGCAGCTGAAAAACAATATCTTCATATATGTAGGTAAAGATATCTGTGTATAATTTTTAAGTGAATCCTATACTATGACAGATTCTATTTTTAAATGAATGAACTATCAAAATAATATACTTGATCAATTAGTGCCATCAACTGTGTATACTTATACAATTTCATATGATTATGATATAGCTAATATGAAAAAGTCTATAAGTAATTACTACTTGTATAATTAACAATTGGCTAATTATACAAGTAGTAGTAAGTAATTATAAACTTTTTCTTATTAGCTTTTTTTTTTTTTGAGAAGACTTATTTTTATTAGCCATAATCATAACCATATGAAATTGTATAATAATAATAATACTGTCCAATTGTGATTACAGGAAATTATTTTTAATAGCATTCTTTATGGTAAATATTGAATAGATAAACATTGAAGCTATGTGTAAAAAAATAAAAGAGTTTAATAGTCATGTACAGTATGTAAAACAGTTTTACACTGTCATTCAATTACAAATCACTAATATTGATATGATTTTTAAAGTAATTATGATAAAAATTAATAAACTTATTATATATTATAAGTTGCGATTAGATGAATGTGTGAAACATAACTTATTTTCTAAAAATAAAAATTGAAGCAAGCTACTAATAAGAACATATGCAACCAACCTTGATAGGTTTTGACTTTAGTGGGTTTTGCTATCCACAATAAATTAACATCAACATCGATCACTTAGCAAATGAAAATCGCCTTAATTGATTTGACATGTAGCTAACTTGACAAATGCATATTGAACACGCAATGTTCCTAATTGAATGACAACAATATGTGATGGTTGGAGCACTGCAGGGTGTGCTCTCTCTCTTCTGTCATCTGGGACTGGGAATAGTAGTGATAATTGGCTATCTCATGCTGATCTCTCCACAAGATGCAGTGCAGCATTACGTGAATTGATAGCAGAAAACCGTGCTACTGCCCTCACCACTAGACAACAACAACTTCAACTTGTTTATGATAGAGACTGGCATGTTGTTGTGCCCCACCATGCTCATGCTGCAGTGGAACAACACTTTGATGAAGAGTTACAACAACCTGAGTCCAATTATTTTCCACAACAGATGTTTCCCCAGACACAATAATAATAATAATGCTTCTGTTCTGAACTTGGTGCGGAGCTGACCCCAAAATCTAATGCACTTCACACATCTATTTAAGGAATATAAAATGCCTGAATGGGAGGCATTATTGTTGTCTGGAATTTCCAATTCTTTTCTTTGCTAAAAATAATAACTTCTTTCCAAGTTGAGGATGTAGAGTACTGGCTACTTATAATTGGGGCAACAAATATAGTAAGGTTGCATTTGCATGCCTAGCTGTGAATCGTGATTAATGAATAGCTTGTTTGGAAATTTGTTGAGAAGCAAAGAGTCACATTGATGATGTAAAAACTATAACTATTAGTTTTTTAAAATTAAGTCTGAAACATGAAACTAAACATGCTAGAAGTATGTGCACCCGATTTATTTTTTTGGGATGTGTGTGAGGTTATTCATAACACTTGAAATTTGCATTTCGTAATTTTATTTGCTAATTAACAAGTTTATCTTAGAAATAACAGAACCCTTGTTTTGAACTGTACGACACAGTTATTGATCAATGATTTCTATAGCTGATAAAAGTTTAACTTTTATGCTTTAGCTTAATAGGAAAGAAATATTTTAAATGGTTAATACCTTGATCCGTATTGCTTAAAAAAATAAACTAACTAAAAAAAGTCAATGATTCACATTGCCTTTGTTAGTATGTAGTTATTTTTGAATTAAAAATTAAACAATTAATATAAATAGTGATTTTATATTAACTTTACATTATACTAAGAGTATGATTAATGATATATATCAATAGAATTGTTAGTTTTTTTTTTATCCATAAGAATCGAAAACAGTACTAGAAGTTTACAACACACACTTTGCTTAACCAACTGAGCTAGATCCATGTAATAGAATTGTTAGTTTGATGCATCATATATTATATATCCATACTAATCTTTTATTTTCATTATGTCAAATCCTTTTATATGCTTTTCTTAGTGAATCTTATTTTCAGATTTAACTTACTTGATTACCAACACAATCAATGCTTACATTTTGAATACAACAAATATAATATTTTGTTTTTGGTGTGAGATAAGGAGAAGAAGCGCCTAGAACAACACTAAAAACCTTTAGAAAATATTACACCAGAAGAATCGGCTAAAAGACGCAAGGATATATATATCAGTTGGGATAAAAGAATTTTACTACCCTAAAATATTACTCTAGAATTGCACTTTTTACCCTAATAAATTAAATTAAACACAACACACCCTAATTTATCACATTTCATTGAATTTATGCCTATCTAACCAAGACATCCATTAACTTTAACAGCGTGAAATGTAATGCATTTGACTAAACTTGTTTAGTTTTCCTAAAAAAAACTAAACTTGTTTAGTGGTAAGAATATATATAATACTATTATATCATGTTGTAATAAGTTTATAGGTTCATAAATATTATATGATTGTCTTATCTTAGTACCCATCCTATTTCGTTGATATAGATTATTTCTTAATCTGAAGGGAAAATTGGATTACAAAAATCTAAATTATTTCTTATCCATGACGGAGAAATTGAATTAGAAAAAATAATATCTATATATTTATATTTATAATAACTCGACAAGTAAATTTAAAATATATTGTTCATTAAAATATTTAAAAGATAAATAAATGTTATTCAAATATTTTATTTAAATTTGTAAAAATAAAATAAATATAATAAAATATAGAAAATATTATATTGCAATAAAAAATTATATCCATTATTAAAGACAAGTTATAATAATATTAAATTTTTTTTATAAAATATTTAATGTTAATTGTGACATTAATTTTTTAGTTAATTTTTATAATTTAGAAAATAAGATAATGTACAAAATTTAAGAAGGGATATTAAAGATATATTTTATAATTTAAAAAGGGAACATTGCCTTAAAATTTAAATATATATTTGAAATTACAAAGCCAATGTAAGAACAGAGACGAAATATAAAATAAAAAAAATAATGGATCAAAAGTAAAGAAAAAAATTATTAGGGACCAAATGCAAAGTTCAAAAATTTTTCAGGGACCAAAAAAATATTATGCAATTATGATAAAATTGTAAAGTTTTCATATTCACATTCATACGCATGCACACATACACATATATATTACTCCCTCTGGTCCTTTTTATAAGAAACAAATAACTAAACCATCAAAACCAATAAAAATAGTTAAGTTAGTTAGTTATAATTAATAATATCATAAATTTTAATTGTATTCCAAAAGTACCCCTTAAATTGATTGGTTTAAGTAGTGGTTACATTAATGACATTGTACCTCCACTAATAAGTGTAACAAATACATAAGAAATAAGTAGGTGTCTCATTAATGGATTTCACAAGATGAAGGGTAAAAAAGAAAATTAGCAATTAATACATCTTAAAGTGGGTCTATGTTTCTTATAATTAGGATAAAAAAAGAACATCATTTTGTTTCTTATAAAAAGGACCGGAAGGAGTAATATATTATGATATTATCTTATTCACCTCAAATGTAAAATAGAATAACATATGAGCTATCTAAGATATTATTTAATGTGCATCAAATATTAAATGGTATTATAGCTTATCACACTTTCATCCTATCATATTCTTATTCAACTCTTATATCATAACCAATATTATGTTATTCTAACTACTAAACAAGTCTTAAATGTGTAAAAGATAAAATTATCTCTCATTTCAAAATTATTTTATTTAATAAGGTATTCCTTTTTTCTTGACCATTAGTTATTATCCCAGTCTCCATATATATGTTATTCTTGTTTTTTTTTTCTTTTTTTCTTTTGAATGAATGAAACAGGAGTGCAAAAGAAGATCACAGAACAATAGAGCAGGGAGTAGAGGAAAATGGTGTCTCTAGTTAAAGGAAAATAAAGGAAAGAGGAGGAGATTTTTTTTTTATATTTAAATTTTACATCTTTTGATTAAAAATTTTGGAAGAGAAAGGAGGAAAAAAAGGGAAAAAAAATATCTCTTTTATTTTTGTTTCCCCCTCTAATATTAGGGGATTTGAAGGAGAGAAAAAAATGTTTATAATTTTCAAATTGTATAAACTGATTTTTTTTAGATTTTATTTTATTCCTCGTCTGTTTTATTAGTATTTATAATTATTATTCCACGTCTCTTTTATAGTATTTATAATTAATACAATATACTATTCATAAAATAAAATAAAAACTTTATGCCTGATTTTGTTGACTTTTCTTCTTGTTTAAAGGAGAAGTTAAATTAAACACATTTAGAGAAAAATATTAAACAGTTAAGGAGTTTAATTTTTATAAAAAGAGGAGAAAACAATTTCTTTTAAGAAAAAGCTAACTAGATAATTTTTAAAAATAAATTAAATATTCTAATTTTTCTTTATCTCTTATTCCAAACTATACAACAAAACAAAAATTTTAATCTAAAATTATCAAATAATTTCTACTTTATTTTTAAAATGTTGATTTTTAGTTTTTAAGCCAAAATAAAGTAGTTCAAACATAACATTGATCACGTTTTTAACAAGTTGAACGGACGCGTGCCTTTAACTCATTTATAGGATTGATAGTTGATATGACTAATTTCAACTTAGCTATATGGCATTGATATGACTAAATATCAACTTGGCTTCTCATAGTGTAGCCCCCTAACCACAAAGTAAGGGTGAAATTTAATGCTTCCAAAAGAGATACCTCTATCACTATGGTTCTGTGAGGCCCATTGAAATCCAATGGGAAAGCCTTAAAAAGTTAAATTAATCAATAATCAACTCAAACAAATTGAATCAATAATTCAAAAGAAAAACAATAGATTGTCCAAGTGTTGATGTCATGTGTCCATCCATCTTATGCTAAATCAATAGTTCAATCCCGCTCCCTGACCACTTTGTCATTATTATTTGGTCAATGATTAATGAGACAACATGTGAATTAATACATCTAAACCTAAAAAGCTTTGTCATTATTAATTTATTAATGATTAAGTGTTACATTATAAACGTACAAAAATTGAACGATGATTCATATGAATTGCGGATGGAGTCCCCAACCACAACTTCTATATGGACCCGTACATGATCGTGGATTACAAGTAAAAACATACCTGGCCTAAATTTGTATATGAAAAGTCTGAAAAAGGCTATGTAAGTTTTTTTTTTCTTTTTTTCAAATTCTTTTAACAAAGGAAATGAAGTTAGTTGATTACCTTTTTTATTTTATTTTATTTTATATATATATATATATATATATATATATATATAATTTTGTTTTGTGACTATAGTTGCATTTGGGCCAGAATGTGAACAAAGTCAAATGGAGAAAGTGGAGTCCTCAACAAGCAATAGAATGAACAAAAAGGAGCAGCCCATGATTTTGTCTGATATGGGCTCGTCATATGTGCATCAATCCCCTGCTTGTAGCTTGCAACAATCATAGTATGTCCTTTATAGACTATTATATTAAATTACTTCATGAAAGTCATTCAATTTAATTTTTAAAATTTTAAAAATCGTTTTAATTTATAAAATTACTAAAATTCAGCCATTTTAGCTTTATATTAATTAATTTTAAAGACTAAAATAATTGTTAGGATTTGTGCCTTTCAAACTTGACAGTTAAGGGACTATATGGATTGTTAGGATATGCATTGATTGACCATGTATCACATTTCAAGCTTAATGTTGAAAGGTTGTTGACCGCCCAATTAAAGGCAGGTAAGCTTCTCATCTTTGGACCCAACCACACTAAATAAATAGACATGATCTCTCTTGATCACATCAGGTGACGCATAGGAAAGTTTACTAGAGTTTCTTAAATTCTTAACCAACTTTAGAACTCTTCAGTATTGTGGAATGTGAACAATTATCTTGTTCAAATTACATAGTGTGATAAGCTTTAATAAACACCTGAAGTAATACTTACAAATAATCCATTAATGAAAGTTCATCAGCATAACTTATACCAGCAGCCAGCCAATTTAGTGTTAATGTTGAAGCTTATAAAAATGATGAGATTAATATAAGGTTAATTAGCTGAGCACGACCATATATATTGATAGACAGAAAAGTTATTTTCAGAGTTGCAACTTTCAAGTGTCAAAGTTGCGGGAAATGCAGGTAAAAGTGGAAACACTTTTAGCAATATAATAATAATTTGATAATTTCCCCGAGTCTAATTGTTCATCAGTACTACTGTTGAGTGGTTGTTGGTGTAAAAGTCCAATTTAAGTGTATGCTCATTATATTTGATAGTTTCATGTTTGTAATATCTGTTAGAAAGGATGATCGAATGAATTCTATGCTGGGGTAAAATTTCCAAAGATTTTTTTACCAAGATTAAAACAATAAATGCTGCTAGAAACAATAGTGTCTCACCAATTTTGTGCCAAAAAAAGAGTAGTAGAATAGAAGGAACGAAATAAAGAGCACAAAAGAATTGGAATGCATGTCTATAACTAGCAAATAAATAAAATTGTTTAAAGGTCTTTATAAGCAGTAAAAATTTGTCTCCCATGGGTTCGACTGTGCAAAATGGAAGTTGATATATGATCTTGAAAGTTGAAACACATTCACACCCACGCGCACGTGTTACGTGCATTTAGGCTAATAGTCGAGTCCACTGACACCACACATACAACAGCACAAGACAAACTTGGATATATAAAGCAAAACTTTACATGAAATGAGGAATGAGACTTGAGAATGAATGAAGGTCCACTTGGATTGCCATTATATCAACTTTTTCTATCATGAATCATGTATTTGATATTATATATTAAGATTCATCTAACTATATATATATATTCTGCTTTTTCTTTATCAGTCAAGAAAAATGTTTTATAAAATAAGATACAAGGATGCCCCAACCCTTATATAAAATGTCCAATAACTTATAAAGCTTCTAAACATTTCAAAGGTTCCATCAATTACCCATCAAAAAAAGAGGAAAAAAAAAGAAAAAGTCCTTCAACTTAGATCTCAACCATGATCAAGCTCTCTGCCCTAACAATTTTATTGGATTTCTATATATCATATATGGTACTTATTATAATAAAAATATATGTTTGCATAAATTAAACTCAACCATCATAATCTTGTTAAACTTGAATAGGCATGTAGGTGAATGACGAGAGGTTCATTTATAAGCCTATGATATGATAGTATAATCACACACATTTTTCCCTCTAAAGTCTAAACTGTTCATGTTTTTCCTCCACCAAATGAATCAAAGGGAGAAACGAAAAAATGATGGTTATCAGCATTTCTTTATGTACTAACAAGATCTGATATCTTATCACCTTCAATTCATTCAATTTGTGACCTCACAATGCCCAACAAAAATAATAAAGACTGTGACCTCACAATACCTGTTGTGACCCACCAAGAAAGAAAAGAAAAATAGCTTTGTTGCAACGTATATTCCTCTAATTAAGATCCTTCCAGATTGACTGATTTTTATTAATTATTTATGAGATAAAATTAATCATATTTATACATAAAATTAATCATATGTGATGATAAATAATTTTATGACATTATTAATCACTTGTGAAATAAAGTTAATCACCATTAAATATTTCAATAATCTCATGACCTTTTTAACCATATATTGATAATTATATACAACATTTATTTATTCTTAACCACTTTTTAAAAAAATTAATCACTTTTATACATGTAATTAACCATTTTTCATGTAGATTTTTTTTATAGGCAAAAGATCTTTTCATGTAGATGTCGGGTGCAAAATTTCCAAATGTGTGTTTACCTTTTTCCTATTTTATTACGTAAGTCTACATTAATAATGTTAGCATTAGAGTATTAAACTTTTAACATAATATATTTATTGATTTGTTTATATATCTAAGCTTTGTAACTAATATTAGTTTGGCCAATATAATTAATCTATTTAGGAATTATTTTTTTGACTTATATAAAAGGTTTTATCATGAAGATACCTATATTTTTTTACGGCTTCTAAGATGGACCACTTATAAAAGTGGTCCACCATGCACTATTTTTTATAGCTCTTGGATTGATAAGGTGCACAATATTATTATACACCTTTCACATCAATTTTTTGTTTCCAAGTTTACTGTTCCTCTTCTTTGATGCCTCTGGCAATGCCCTCACTTCCTTCGGCGTCACCTCCGGCAACGCCTTCACTGCCTCCGGCGATCGCTTCCACCTCCTCCAGCGACCACTTTCACCTCCTCCGACAACACCTCCGACGACCGCACCGCCACTGTTTCCAAAACTGATTTATCATCCCTTAATGAACCCATAAAACTCACATCACAGATCATTCTAGCAAATCAAAATTCATCATCTTTCCTGTTGTTATTGTATTACCCCCAATCAGAACAATAATTAACACACAAAAAAAAAAGGAAAAGGAGTTCAATTTTGGTAAGAGCTTCTCAAAAAAAGTAAAAACCTCTTTAGAACTCTTGGAATCTTTATTAATGCAAAACAAAATCCTTACTTTGCTTCTGTCAATGAAGCCATCGTCACTCTTACTAATATTTCCACCATAGTTACTTGATTTATTGTACAAATTAACGAGTTCCTAAATCTTAGTTTCAACATCCATCATAACCCCTCTTCCCTGTACTAGAAAAAAAAAACCCAATTACTAAACCTCCGGTGACCACTTCCACCGATGTCAAGCCCGAGCCGGAGTATCGACTTCACTGCCTTCACGATTTAAGAGAGCTGTTGAATCGGGGAGATCCAAATCACTCTGCACCTACCCAGAAATCAAAGCAGTTCGAGCAAACAATTGTAATCGAAGATTCAAACCCAAACACCATAGTCGCGGTGCATTCAAATAAATAGACAGAACGATCCAAAAACGCGAGTGTAAAAAGAAAATATAGATGCGTGTGTAGAGAGGGACAACCTAACCTGTAAAATGAAAAACAAAAGTTGAAGGTGAGAATTACGGCGATTGAAGCGGTCGCCGGAGATGATGACGGTCACCGGAGGTGCCGTCGAAGGCAATGAAGATGTTGTCGGAAGGGGCAAGGGAAGGACAGTAAAGACTAAAGAGAAAAATATTTGACATGGAAAGTGTATAATAATATTGTACACCTTATATTAATCTAAAGGTTATAAAAAATGATGCATGGTAGACCACTTATGAAAGTGGTCCATCTTAGACGCTGTGATATGTTTTTTAACAAAAAAAATACCTATATTTAAATGATAAAAACGTTTATATGTGGGATGGTGTGCATGTTTAATATTTTTATTTATTAATTTTAGGATAGAAGCTATAGAAATTAGAAAGTCTTAAATTTATAAGGTAAGAAATAAGTCAAATCACTTGTCACAGGGTCTATGACCTATTCTATGTCTATGTTAGGCTTCGATTCCGTACAGCCTAGTAACTAAATATATAAGGTGAATGTATTTTTTCAGAAACATATTTAGTTAAAAAAATAGCTTTAGACTATTTAAAGAATTTTTTTTTCGATAAGAGAATTTTTATTATGTCTAAGAGGTGGATCTATATAAATAAATATAAGTATTAAGTTGATGTTGTTATTAATATTATTTTTATTATTATGATGATGATGAAGAAGTAGACCTATAATGATAAATTGAGCCATACTATTACGAATAAGACGTGCACGAATTGCTAAAAAATAGAACGTGTAATAATGCAGAGTTATGTTTAAACAGAAATTAATTAATAAAAGTTAAAAGAATATATAGTGTATTTTGACAGAAATCATGTTCATCTCTTTCTAACGACTATCATAACCATTTTATCTTTCTCCTGATATTGTATTAAAATTTTAATATAATATTTTGAAATTAAATATTTATTATTTATTTTAAATTCATTGAGCTGCATATTGTATAGTTTAGGCCGATGATACTAGATAGGTTTTTTTTAATTATTTAAAAAAATAAATTACACTAATCACTTCTATGATTTTATAAAATTACATAAATTCTTCCTTTTTTTTTCTTACACTACTTCTTATATACACTATACTAATTCTTTTTAATTGTTTAAAAAATATTACACCATGTTCTCTTATATAATTTATATAATTTTACGAAACATTAAGAGTGACTATTGTAATTTATTTACTCTATTTAATATGCTTTTATAAAAAATAAAAAAAAGAGAGTGAGAGTAGGTTTTGTTTTACACAATCATTTGGCAGGGTTAGACTAGACATTTAAAAAAGTCATATCAAAACTTATAAAATGTATATTTTGGATATATAAATATAAATAAATTTAAGTCTTAGATTCAGAATTAATGTGAAATTCACATCTTATAAAATTTAACATAATTCCAATTATGGTTTATATAATAAATAAACTTCTCAATAACTCGTAATTTTGCATTACGAAGTTGAAAGAAACATTTTTTTTTTAATAAGAAAGGGGAATCGTTAGCTTTATTGAAGAATATTGCATTAAGGTAAACTTACCTAGCCATTATTATGCATTTCAAGGGAACTTATCTTCTCGTAGTTATTTTGTTTCTCAGTTTTTGAAAGACTGTGATGTTGGGTCATTTTTGCTCACTACTTGCTGAAGGTCATGCATGTACAACGTGTATAACTACTTTTATGCGACAATTACCTTCTTCATCTATATACATTATGATTTAACAGACTGAAGAAATTAAAATTAAGGTATATGAATGTGACAGCGACAGGTATTGAGAAAAAAAAAATGAATGAAGATAAATTAAGGCTTATTTTTCAATTAGAGAAAAGTGTACACGACTCTTCTAAAATCATAAAATATTACTAGTTAAATTTATAAAATACTTTAATTAAAATTAATGATACATATCATTCGTATTTTATTTTTTTCCAGCTTCTATACTTTCTAACCTTAAAAATCAAATTTCACTAAAATATTTCTTTTGTCTTTGTTCTTTATATTTGACTAATCTTAAAGGGATTTTCTTAATACTGTGTATATACAATTATATATCTTCTTTATTTGTAAAAAAACTAAAAGCAATCAACAATTACGAAGTGATGTAAATTATTTTATCTTTCAATGAAAATCATTACAAGTTGCGAAATTAATTTTCAAATCGAGAGTAACAACTAATTAAGTTAAATATTTTCTAGAACCACAGTTAAAGACTTCTCATTAGTTTTTTTTATTTATTTAAAAAAGCTAAGATAATAATTTTATTAACAAACATGAACTTGAGTAAGACCACAAGACATGGCCCACCAAGTAAACAATACATCTCCAAATGTAATGAAACACGGCTACAACAAAAGACTTCTCAATAATAACTTAATATGAATGTAATTCAGTCGATAACACATGTGAGAAAAGACCAATATTTGATTTTTGTAGAACATGTCTTTAAAGAGAGGTGAGAAGTTTTAAGTGTAACTAAATCATAGACCGATAACTAATTTTATAGCCAGTCAAAAAGATCAAAACTTGTAAAAATATCTCAAGATGCCACACTAAAAAGCCAAATATCCTAATTATAGTGATAGGAAAAAAAATTGACATTGAGGTATAATATATTTAAGGTCAGTCATTCACTTTCATTGTGATTAACTATATACTTCCTTCAACTCAAACATAAGCAAAAAAAAAAATTTCATGAATTGTGGATCAACATATAAGTAAATTTTAACTACTTTAACCTTATTTAATGATATCATTTCCAAAATACCATCATTTAATTGAGATACTATTTTCAATAACCCTCTTTTATTTTTGATATTAAATTTCAATAAAGAGTAGTTTAAAAAAATTATTTTTAAATATAATTAATAAAATTAAATAATATTAATTAATTTTCTTAACTAACGTGCAAATTAGTTAATTTTACTTATATTTGAGTTTTAAAGAAGTATTAATTAATGGGTTGGACGTACTTATATTTGAATGCAATTTCCAAAAACGATCCAATAATAATAAGATATAAATCTAATTAATGCCATACTCCTTTACACATGTTAGAATTTGCACCTTTATCAAGGATTCTTATATATCATAGTTTAGTGAATCAATGATATGAAACAAAATGTCATATATAATGATTGATATATGGAAACTAGCCTTTTTAGTTTGAATAGGTAAGCCCTAAGAATGGCAAATGTATCGTCCATTATTATTACCTATGAGCAAGCATCTCCCATTCGATTCATGCAACGAGAACAACCAACAAAGGAGGAGACATGAGTAAAATGGAGTGGATCCAAGAGCAATGGCAGGGGGTACCCTGAAAAAAAATTTCATGAGTACCAACCAATCAATGAGGTGCCCCCCACTGTCATAACTTTGGGGCTCTCCACGTGCTGGGGTTTGAAAAGTATGATATGATGATACTCCCAAGCAATCAATAGTGGCATTTGCTTGTTTTTGAGTAATAAGTTGCATAGAAAAGGGGGAGGGTCCACACCCCCCTTTGTCACATAATGCATCATCATCAACATGATAGTAACAATCAAAATAGGTCCCAGAAATTAATGAAGGAAAATGATGTGTGGGGGGAGAGGTGTGTGGGACCCACAAAGTTGGGGATTTGGGAGCTGAAAGAGGAGTTGCACTGGTCCAATGAAACAATGGGCATCCTTTACATTCTTCTGGATAAACAATGAGGTTCCATTGGGAAAGTTTGGCACTTGGACCACATCTGAGGAAATTAAAAACTCTAACATATGTTCAAGGTACAGGAGCTAGCATCAAGATCATAATAATATATTTCTTCATGACATGGTATTGCCGTATTGTGCTTCTCATTGGTCCTTTATTTAGGATTCATATATATTCTGCACTCGTGTTTAATTAATGAATTCATCATTTTATATAAAAAGAAGTAAAGTTTTGTCTCAAATCTGTATAATTTACTGAAATTTTCAGTAGAAATGGATTCAGATCTTTTAAATAAAGTCTCGAATTTGAGATTTGCAAATGGAAAAATATAGTTAAGAACGAAAACTCTAATAAAGATGGTTGGGCAGTTAGATTTTTTAGCAAAAATTAATCATGAGCAAAATATGTTTTTAGTCTTCATACTTTAACTTTGACCAATTTGATCTTAAATTTTAAGAAAATAGTGGTTTTTAACCCTCATCATAGATGGTTTTCATCATGAGAATGGAAGAAAATAACTGTTTTTTGTAAAATTCAAGAACCAAATTGATCAAAGTTGAAGTTCAGGGGACTAGAACCAAGTTTCACCAAAAATATAAAGACTGAAAATATATTTTATCCATTAATAATTAACAAAATCAGTTAATACTTCTCACTTATAACATATAATATAGTAATAAAAAAAATCTGTATAGTTTTATACCCGTGGTCTCTTACCAAAATAAATCAGTTTAATTTTAGTGATAGTTTTTAGTTGCGTCTCAAAAGTAAAGTCCTTCTTGAGCAAGTCTAGTGATGGATTTTTATCAACAAAATTGGTATAATTTCTGGTTGCGCTTATTAGAAATGATATGAAACTGTGTAAAGTTAATGAAGCAAAGTGAATGGAATGTGGAAACTCGTTACTTTTCACTCGGGAGGAATTTATTAAGGAAAGATGTTTTTTTTTTTTTTTAAATACTGTGATTATATGTTTGGTAAAATAATCAAAGTGATAATTTATTTTTTTATCTACGGAAAAAGCTTTTTCATCATAAGTAAAATTTATAGTTATAATTAAAATTATTAGATTATTTTCTAACTACCTTTTATTTTCTCATTTTATCCCAATAACTATTATTTTAAATACAAAGCAACTACTATATATAAATTAATAACTTTTTATAATCTTAGTATAAAGTGTGATTTGTTAAACAACTTAAAAGAAACAAATTATCTTAAATTGCTTTTTATCTAACATATTCAAGTATAAAGCTTATCTGAATAATTAATTAAAATAATTGAATATAAATATAATTAATTATTGGAATTTTTTTTACAGTTAATCTAAACATACTGTGTGCTTGGATACCCATTTGAGTCATGATTTTGAGTTCCCAATGGTGGATGATAAGTAAAATTCTGGGCTTTATATGGATATTTAATTGGATTCCAAAATCGAAATGTCAGTGACATTTGGGCTTTTAAAATAGATATGTTCTCATAAAGGACCAAATAAAAAATTTCATGTTCCTATTGTTCTTACTACTGCTGCAAGATTACATAATTCTGTGTATTTTGTCGTCTTCTAGTTTCTGAAATTAGCTGTACAAAATGGTTTTGTTCAGTTTCCCATCCTCATCGCTATCCCTTTGACGTTTGTGTTACTTTCTGCTGCTTCTGTTTCTCCAACAGTTCTCTTTTGGGATATTTGGCTGTAATAAGAAATTGTAAGCTTTTATAGGTCATTGCTAGAAATACCTATGGAGATAGATGGGTTTCAATGGATTTATTGTCAATATCTCCAAGTTGGTAGGGTTGTTCATCCTTGTAGATTTTGAAGTTCAATTAATCAGCCAAAACCAAACCTCCCTTTGTATAAAAGTTAATAATTCAATTTTGAAATTCAACCATCAATCATCCTAGTACAAAGAGGAATATGATTCGACGTGTCTAACATCTTGCCAATTTTTGTAAGATTGAGACTGCTAATCCATTGCCTCTTAATCAATTGAATTCCATGATTTAACAACTTTAAATTATATTTTTATGTTTATACTTTCACAATTGCACTACAGTTAAACATGAGCCAAACTCACGAGTACTAGCATGTGTACCTTTGAAATGTACCGATTACATGTATATTTGTAGCTGATCAACACTTATAATAGTAATTAAATAAATTCAAATATTACACAACATAAAAAAAATCTTATTGAAGGTCAAAAGTAGCTACAAATTGCGAATTTCTTATTCTTCCTTTGATTCGCACTATGTAAAGGGACTAAACAAAGCATTTTATGAATTTCAAGAACTAAAAATAACAACTTCAAATTTGGAGGAAAAAAAATGACCCAAATTTAAGAAACTAAAAATATATTTAAGCAAAAATAAATAGAAGAACAATAGTGTGAAAAAAAATAAAAAAAAATGCAAATTACTAATAATACGTGCCCAAATGTGTTAAAGATATGTTAAGAAAGAAAGGAAAATCATTATTAAATTTAGATGCATCATGTTGAAGTGTGTATATCTTACACTCGAGCATTTTTCTTTTCTTTCTTTCATTCTCACGTTGACCTATGGTAGAAGGGTATGATCTAGAGAAGCAACATGGGCCTTGTTAGGATCTTTAGTCTTGCGAATGAGACATTAAAAAAGAAGGTTATCATACATCCCTGTGCCCAAAGGTAAGTTAGAATTGTCTTTTTATTTTTGTTTTTTTATTAATTAATTTTTTTATATACATTTAATGTTTTATATTATGTTTGGATCTTTTTTGTAGGTGACTCTTTGCTCAGTGACCCCTAAAACACTCAAGATTGTCATTCATGAAAAAATTTAATTAGGGTGTTTATCATCGTTGGAATGCAACCCTTGAGGGGGTGAAAGATTATTGGTGGAATTTATGGGATAAATTATGTATATTTAATTGTAGTTAACCAATGACTATGTAATTGTACCTATGCAATGACTGACTATTTTGACTAACATACTATTTTGAACTCATTCTTTCTTATTAATTAAAATTTATTGAAAATAGTAAAATTTTGTAAATTCTACATCTTATTTAATGAATCTTTCTCATGATTTTATAATTTTCAATAAATTTAACCACTAATAGAAAGTGTGTTGTTAACGCTCATTTTTTACTAATTCTTTTTGCAACATATAATTTTTTAAGATCTTTGTGGTAGTTGACATATTAGAAAGATGTTTGAGTAAAGAGGCTCAAAAGGTCTTTCACATTATCACTAAAATAAGAAAGACGAGGACAGGGCTTAGTTGGAAAAAGGAGGTGGCATGGAGTGGTCTTCCTACCTAAGGATCTGGATGACCAAGATTTTTAAGAAAGTCTAGACGTAAAATAAGACCAAACAAGCTTTTATCAAATTAATGCATAAAAAGTGAGAAGATATTTATTAATCACAATTTTTTTTTTTCATTTAAGAACAAGTTTCACAATTCCAATAAGTTTTTCAACAAAATGTAAATTTATCTATTTATTTTAAATTAATGAAAAATTTAATTCAATTAAAATAAATTAACTAAAATAATTATATAAGTAATAAGAGAAAGGTCAATGTGATTTTGGTGTAACAAGTGGCACTTGTGTCTATGATCCAAGATTTATGAGAATGAGAAATATTGCTTATTTGAGTGATGTGAGACAAAGATTGTGTGTGAGGTTCAAAAGTGGTGGGCATACTCACTATGAAGAAGGTATGTCAAATTTGGATTCTTGGATGAAAGTGAGCTAGTGGTAGTCATCATGACTTAGTTGGAGGGAAGTATTTATAATTGTTTGTATTTGATACAGTAGTTATAAAACTCTTGATGATCACCAGAAATTATATGCATTATAAAACCTAAGTTGTTGGGCTTATGTCCCAAGGGGAATTTGTGTATGAGATAATAAGTGTCAACAATATGGTTAGGTTTACCTTGAGCATTTGAAGTCTCTTCTTTTACAATTTGGAAGATTGTTTGCCATTTCCTCAACCTTTACCTTGAGCATTGAAGTCTCTTCTTTTACAATTGAAGCATTAAGCTTGAGAACTTAATTATGGTTAAATGGCCTCCAAGTGTTGGTCTCATTTCTTGCTACGAGGGCAATGGATTCTCTAATAGTGGTAGTTTTAGCTGCTACTATATTAAAAACACTTATTTTAAATAGGCTTAATTACTAATTTGGTCCCTAAATTATTTAAAAAGGTTCAATTTGGTCCTCAAATTTTCAAAAGTTTCAATTTGATCCTTTAATTTTTAAAAATGCTTCAATCAAGTCCTTACAGTCAATTTAAAACTAACACCGTTAATATAAAAATTTTGGTGGTTTTCATTAAATCACTCTTTTCAAAACTCAGGTATTTTGAAACATGCTTATTCTCAAAACAACGAAAGTGAAACCTCAAATGATACTTTCTTTTTTCAGAACTGATAAACCAAGGCCAAAATGTATTTTGCATTTATCTTCCTTCAACCAATTTTTGACCTTCTTTTTATAACAATATATAGTAAACGAAAAATAAAATAAACCCAGATATATGTTTTGGCGTCTTTTTGTGTTGTGTGATGATATTTTTTCCACAACTCTTATCCACAAATTTTTAAACGTTTTTTTAGACGTGAAATTATTTCTGTTTGGGTAAATGATGATTCTAATATACATTTTTTTCTTTGCCGCTTTTACTTTATTGAAAAACGAAAGAAAAGAAATTTTGTTTAATTTTGGTAATTATAGTATAGATGGTTGCTTGGAAATATATGTAATTAAATATTGAGTTTAGTTGCAGTAAAAAAAATATTCAGTTTTATGCCGGAGGGTATTCGGCTATACAATTAGCCGAATACCCTTCACAACATATAAGTATTCGGCAAGAAGCTAGCCGAATACTCTTTATGTCGGATAAGCAATAAACTTATAAAATAGCCGAAGAACCTGCATGCTAGAAGGGTATTCGGCGTCATGATGACCGGATACTACGAAAAGTATTCGGACAAGATGAATCCCACTAAAAAGGTATTACTAAGACAATCAAAGATCAAAAGGTAACTAAGCCACCTTAATTAACACTGGTAAATCATTAAGAGATAATCAGGGCCCATAAAAGTCCAAACCCAATAAAGTAAGTATAAAAGGGAGTACGATCCTCAAAGTACGGTACTTTTTGTTCTCATTTATTACACTTATTAAATGCTCTGAGCCGAAAGCTGACTTGAGCGTTGGAGTGCATTTTCCGGTACCCACCCCTCTTTTCATATAGAAGGATTTGGACGCCCGCAGAAGACCTCGGACGGAAGACGTCAACAGAAGGAGATTACCTTGTTATCCTTAGGCAGGAACATTTTGGCGCCCATCGTGGGGCCTCGGTAAAACTTATCCCATGGCCCCTCAAGGAATGGTTACCACTAGGAGTCACGCACACATGGATGTACTCGGATCATCAACACCAGGCATGCAACAAGGTGCGGAGGGACAACATCGCGTTGATGAAAACACGGTGCACGTGGAAGATCAAACAAGTTTGTCTTCGGAGTTAAGACAATTGAGAGCTGACCTATCATCAATGCGAAAGCAACACACTTAGGAGATATCGGCCCTCCGTCAGGAGAACGCTGAGTTGAAGAGTTTGAACTGTCTTGGAAGCCCGAAAGCCAAACATTTGGCCGACAGCATGAAGGCGAGTCAACGGCCAATCTCAGCATCTAAGGGGCGACACATCGGCTCTCAACCTTTACCGCTAACACTCAATCACACCCTTGCAGACATCCCTTCGTTTCCAGAATTATGGAAACACCTCTCCCCCCAAGTTGGAAAAGCCTCAGCTTGGACCGATATGATGGTAGCACTGACCCAGATGAGCACATAGATGTCTATGTGACCTAAGTTAGTCTCTACACCACCGAAGACGCTATCCTGTGTAGAGTATTTCCCACGTCCTTGAAGGGAGAAGCCCTTAATTGGTTTACTCGGCTTCCACCAAATTCCATTGACAGCTTCAAAACACTTGCTGCTAGATTCGGTACCTAATTTGCAACAAGCAGACCTCATCACCTAACTTCGGTCGCCCTAGTAAACATACGCCAAGAGAAGAAGGAATCTCTTCGGACCTTCATGGAAAGGTTCGGCAAGGTTGCCTTAAACATCTGTAATCCAGACCCGGCGATAGCCATGCATCACCTGGTGACAGCTCTTCAGCCAGGAGCTTTCGTCAATAGTCTTTGTAAGAAACCTGCGCTCGACATGGATGGCCTCCGACGAAGAGCAGCAAAGTACATGCAGATGGACGAGTTGGCCGAATACAGAAACCAAGTCCGAGCAGAGGCCAATGTAGGAAAGAAAGAACATGAAAAAGACAATCAGGGGAAGGGAAAAGAGAAATTTCATAAGGATCGAGAGTATCGTGGCCCCCGATACACGACCTATACTCTGCTGAACACTAGCCGCTCCCGGATACTCGAGCAAGCTTTTGCAATTGAAATTTTGGTTGTGCTGAAAAGAGCTAACACCCCTCTTAAGACCCACCACAGCAAGCAATGCCGGTACCATCGCAACAGGGATTATTCCACCGAAGAGTGTGTTGCACTCAAAGACAAGATTGAGGACCTCATCAAGATGGGACACCTCAAAGACTTCGTCCACAATCCTAGAACCGAAAGGTCTCCGTATTCGAGGTACAAAGATGATGATAGAACTTACTGGAGGGATAGTGACTATGATCGGGAACATGACAGAAAGGGGGAAAGGCAAAGTAGATCTCAGGAGTGACAAGAAGTTAAACCTCGTGAGCATCCTAAAAGAGTGATCAACACGATTGTAGAAGGATTTGCTGGAGGAGGTAGTACCTCTTCGGCCAGGAAGAAACACCTCCATCTTATACGGTCAGTCAACATGACATCGACAGTGATCAAGCTGAAAATGCCACCTATCACATTCACAGATGCAGACTTTTAGGGTTTCGACCCCGTATAGGATGATCCGATGGTCATCAGAGTTGACATAGATGATTGCACAGTTCGAAAAACTCTTGTAGATCAAGGAAGTTCGGCTGACATCCTATATTGGAGCACCTTCAAGCAATTAGAGATACCGGAGGGGAAGCTTACACCCTATGACGAACCCCTGGTCGGATTCTCTGGTGAAAGGGTCAACACTAGGGGATGTATAGAATTAAACACAACCTTCGGATATGGGAAAAAGGAGTGCAGGACTATTAAAGTTATATACATTGTAGTGCACGCTAATACTTCATATAATATACTACTCGGACAATCGTCCTTGAATGCTCTAGGGGCCATAGTATCCACTCCACATCTAGCCATGAAGTTCCCCTTCAGCCGGGGCACAGTAATCATAATTCACGTCGACCAAAAAGCAGCTAGGGAGTGTTACCTAGATAGCCTCAAAGTCACTCAATTGAAGGAAGAGGAGTACAAGTTAGTAAACATTGTCTCAGCAGCCGAACCTTTAACCCAACCCTTGGATCTTGACCCCAGGACTGATGAAGACAAACGTGTTGAACCAAATGTGGAAACCTGTGCACTTCAGATCGGTGAAACGAAAAGCCAGGTCACATACCTCGACAGCAATTTATCGAAAAATGATCGACTTCAAATCCAAAGCGTGATTAGGCAGAATGTCGACTTGTTTGCTTGGAAAGCCTCAGACATGCCAGGCATCGATGCAAATTTCCACTGTCACAAGCTGGCAATATGCCGAGAGGCAAGGCCAGTAGCTCAAAAGAAAAGAAAGATGAGGGATGAGAGGCGGAAGGCAGTGGCAGAAGATGTAGCAAAGTTGATAGTAGTTAACTGCATCCGAGAAGTGAAGTACACCACTTGGTTAGCCAATGTAGTCATGGTGAGAAAGTCGAACGGTAAATGGAGAATGTGTACAGACTACACGGATCTGAACAAAGCATGCTCGAAGGATGCATACCCTGTACCAAACATCGATCGACTAGTCGATGGGGCGGCCGGGCACACTTTCCTCAGCTTTTTGGATGCATACTCGGGTTACAATCAAATCCGAATGTACCCTCAGGATGAAGACAAGACTGCTTTCATCACCGAATCAGCCAATTATTGCTATAGGGTCATACCCTTCGGCCTGAAAAATGCCGGGGCAACTTACCAAAGGCTAATGGACAAAGTCTTCCAAAAGCAGCTAGGAAGAAACCTGGAGGTTTATATTGATGATATGATAGTTAAGTCTTCCAATGCCGGCATGCACAAGAGGGACCTTGAAGAGATCTTTGCAGAGCTCAGAAAACGCAACATGCGCCCTAATCCTGAAAAGTGTGTCTTCGGTGTTTAGGGAGGAAAGTTTTTAGGCTTCATGTTAACTTGTTGAGGCATAGAAGCGAATCCTGATAAATGTTAGGCTGTTATTTGTATGAGAAGCCCGAAAACTCCAAAGGAGGTTCAAAGACTGATAGGAAGGATCGCTTCTTTATCGCGGTTCCTACCTGGGATAGCCGAAAAGGCGAAACCTGTCATGAAGTTGTTGAAGGCATCTAAGAATTTCTCGTGGGATCAACAGTGTGAGGAAGCCTTTCAAGATCTGAAGAAGACCCTCTCTGCATCACCGGTACTCAATAAATCGGACCCCCAAAAGGAATTAGTACTGTATATCTTGATTTCTCAAGAAGCCATAAGCGCAGTGCTAGCCCAAGAACATGAAGAGCGCCAAGCACCCATATATTTCATTAGCCGAGTACTGCAGGAAGCTGAGACGAGGTATCAAATGATAGAAAAGGCAGCTCTGGCACTAGTTAACGCTGCAAGGCGCTTGAGACAGTACTTTCAGGGCCACCGAGTAGTCGTCAAAACTGATTGTCCCATAGCAAAAATATTGAAGAAGCCGAAACTGGCTGGACGAATGATGGCATGGTCAATAGAACTCTCTGAGTTTGATATAAGGTATGAGTCGAGAGGTCCCATCAGGGCACAGTGCTTGGTAGACTTTATCAATGAGCTACACCCTGTCGAGTGCTTCGAAGATGAATGGTGGATTGTGCATGTTGACACTCATCCAACCAACGTGGGAGTGGGGCAAGTGTCAACCTGGAAGGACCAAACCAAATACGATTAGAGCAGTTTTTACGGTTCGATTTTAAAGCATCTAATAATCAGACCGAATATGAAGCATAACTAGCCGGACTCAGGCTAGCCAAAGAGATGGGAGGTCGAAAGGTAGAATGTTGGAGCGATTCCCAAATTGCGACCAAACAGCTTAATGGTGTTTTCCAAGTCAAAGATCCACAACTGCTGAAATACTATCATGCTTTCATGCAACTGAAAGAAGAGTTCGACGAGGTCCAAGTAAAGTACCTGGCCCGAGAACACAATGACAGGGCCGATCAGCTTGCTAAACTGACCAGTACTCAGAAACTTGGGTAGCTTAGGACTTTCATTCAAGAAGTGTTACCCGATCCAAGTGTGACCACCGAAGAATGCATGCAGATCTCGGCACTCAAAGACCCTTGGATGACCGAGATCCAACAGTATTTGTTAGAAGGAATCCTTCTGGAGGATATGATAAGGCAAAGAGGCTACGGATCAGTGCCGCATGGTATGTTCTGGTAGCCGGAGAGTTGTACAGGAGGGGGTATTCCACCCCTCTGCTTAAATGTCTTGACAAGGATCAAGCCGAATACGTCACAAGGGAACTACATGAGGGAATATGTGGCATGCACTCGGGTGGACGCATGATGGCCACCCGCATGCTAAGAGCTGGGTATTATTGGCCGACCCTCAAATCTGACTGTGCCGAATATGTCAAAAAATGTACCCAATTCTAAAAGCACGGAAACCTTATTCATCAGCCCGCCGGCGAGCTACACGCCATTTCGTCACCATGGCCTTTTGCCGTCTAGGGGGTCGATATTCTGGGACCTTTCCCCATAGCCAAGGGGCAGTGCAAATTCTTGATAGTGGTCATTGATTACTTTACGAAGTGGATAGAGGTCGAACCCCTGGCAACCATTTCAGCCCAAAATGTGCAGAAGTTTCTATGGAAAATCGTAATCACGCGTTTCGGCATTTCGCATGTGATCATCACCGATAACGAGTTGCAGTTTACAGATAAAAAGTTGAATACCTTCCCGGAGGAACTTGGGGTTAAACATAGGGTGACCTCGGTCGAACACCCACAAACGAATGGGCAAGCAGAATCTGCCAATAAAGTCATTTTGGCCGAGCTGAAGAAAATGCTAGGTGCAGCTAAAGGTGCATAGGCCGAAGAGATACCTGAAGTTTTGTGGGCATACAGGTGCACTCCACAATCAACAATCAAAGAAATACCCTTCAGAATGGTATATGGAACCGAAGCTATGATTTCGATAGAGGTAGGGGAACCTACCTTCGGAAGACAAAACTTCGAAGCATCCCAAAATGAAAATTCCATGAGGGTTGAGCTTGATATGGTCGAAGAAGTGCGCGATCGAGCACGCCAAACCGCCGAAGCATGTAGACAGAGGATGACTAAGAGGTTCAACTCAAAATTGAGGCCAAGAGAATTCAAAGAAGGAGACCTAGTCCTATGAGTTCAAGGCGATGCATGAAGAAATACCCGGGAAGGGAAATTAGCAGCTAATTGGGATGGCCATTCAGAATCTGGCAAACCCTCAACAATGGAGCATACAAGTTAGAAGAGCTTTCAAGAAAAGTGGTGCCGAGAACATGGAATGCGGCCCACCTTAAGTATTCTTTCAGTTGATTATGTAATTGGGTGATGTACTCTTTTTCCTTACTCGGCTTTTTATTCCTACAAGAACGTGAAAGGGTTTTTACCGAGAAGGTTTTAACGAGGCACACATTTTTTTATAGAATTAATGAAACACATCATTCGTCATGTCTATAATTATTTTTCAGCAGTCAATATTTACTACATATGGTTTCCCTCTCGAGTATTCCTACTCGGCTAAGGATGCACCATTCAGAATTTCTTCACAAATGGTTTCCCTCCCAAGTACTCCTACTTGGCTAATGATGCACCATTCGAAATTTTTTCACAAATGGTTTCCCTCCCGAATACTCCTACTCGGCTAAGGATGCACCATTCAGAATTTCTTCACAAATGGTTTCCCTCTCGAGTATTCCTACTCAGCTAAGGATGCACCATTCGGAGTTTCTTTACAAATGGTTTCCCTCCCGAGTACTCCTACTCGGCTAAGGATGTACCATTCGAAATTTCTTCGTAGACGATTTCCTTCCCAAGTACTCCTACTCGGCTAAGGATGTCCTATTCGGAATTTCTTCATAAATAGTTTTCTCTCCTAAGTGTGCCTACTCCTATTCGATATACTATTTGATCTTCACCACAAACACTTTACAACCTGAATACTCTTATTCGGATTAAGGATGTAACATCCGGTCTAAAAGTACATTGATTATTTTTCATATTTAGTAAGGGAAGTACCCATCGGTTAAAACATATCTATACCGAACACATCGAAATCTAAACTTGGTTAGATATTTATCTTTTAAGATTAAGCATTACTCAGTTATAATCTTGGCATTAGTATTCGAAATATACTCGTCGGCATACTAACAATATTATTCTAAGTATATATTGAGAAGGAAGATGCCGAAGAATGAAACTGATGTTCATTAATCATAATATGAGATTACAAAATATTGTTCAAAAGGGCACTACTGGCCTAAGGTACATCACAGTTCAATTAGTTGGAGCATCCTGATTCACTGCGTCTTCAGCATTGTCGACGTCTTCATTCCCCTCGGCATCCTCGTGTGTATACTCGGTGTCGCTGGCCGGAGTCGGCTGAAGAGGATTTTCAAGGGCCGCGTCCTCAGGAATATCGTCAATAAGTAGTAGGCGACCCTTGTACACATCCTTATCCATGTCGAAGATCGAACGGTTGGGGATGTCAAAATAGTACAGAGTCTGCCGAACAGCATGGAGGAACCCAGCTTCGTGCTTGGCAAAAATTTTCTCTTGAGCTGCCGTCGTCACCTTCTCTTTGGCCAACCGCTCAGCATCCCTTTCCTCCTCCACCTTGGCCAACAACATCTTTAACTTTTCAATCTCATTGGCCTGTAGCTTAGCATCCTTTTCGGCTATGATCACCTTAGTCTCCATGTCCTTTGACTCAGCCAAAAGATGGGACACCTTGTCCTTCAGTTGAGCATTATCATCGGCAAGGACAACATTTGCCTCCAACGCTTGCCGATTAGACATATGCGACTCCTTCAAACTCTTTTTCAACTTGTCGGCTTCCTTTAAAGGAGTCATGAACATGTGGTGAGCAATGGCCGATGCCTTGGCCTGAAATTCACAATAGGCCGACCAGTTAAAAGCTGCATCAACATTATTCAGAAGACTTTTCCAGATTCAGAAATATCGTTGGCACTAATCATCTTCTTCGGCCGAAAGTCTTTGGTGAAAAAACCTTCAGCTGTCATGGCCGAAACAGATGCCAAAGATCCGGACCCTGAAAAATCAAGAGTTTTTTGCTTCAATTTCTTCCCCCTGTCTTCTTCTGAAGCCTCATGGCTTCGGTGCCGCTTCTTATGTTCATTGTCTCGGCTCTTCTTATCTGCAGTCGGAAGGGGTATGACATCAACAGGTGGTATAGAAGGGGTACCCGAAGGGGTCCCTGCAGCAATCGCTCAGTTTTTCCTTGCGTTACGAAATGACAACACGTCGCCACCAGCTTCTACCATAATACTTGCATTCGACATTTTATACTTAGTTAATTATCAACACTACAAACATAAAAGTGTTAGAAAAAGAAGAACCGAAACCTTATCACACATATATACTAATACATTTGAAGAATTAAATAAAGCAACAAGCTATTTGGACGGAAGCTTTCTGGGAAGCAACTCGAGAAACATGAGGTCCTCGCGTTCCTGTTCCGTCATCAATGACTTCGGAAACTTGTCATAACGCCAAGGGGTCCTCTCCTAGTACAATGGAAATGGACCCTTCCCACTACTATCATAAAAGTGGTTGGCACATATATTCGGCTTAATAACAACCTTGAAGAAGTCGGTTTTGAAATTTTTATATGAAGAAGTAAAAGACTGAAACAGGGGTCTTTTCGATTTTCTTACTAACGAAACCCACAAGCCATCCCTCGGTCGAGTACAAAAATAATACAGGAAAACACTTACAGAAGGTTTAATAATGTAAAAAATACAAAGGGCAGGAAAGGCCTGAATGGCCGCCCACCCATTCAGATGCAACTGAGAGGGTGCAACATTCAAAACCCTGAGTACCCACATAGTGAAATCATCGAAAAGGATCGTCACATGGAGGTCTCGGAGAACACAATCGTACATATAAAAGAAGTCTCTATGAGAGTCACTTTTTCCTAAGAAGACAAATTTTGGATTGACCTCTCGCCGACAACACTGGAGAGCTATCGGACAGTACTCGTCCTCAGTTATGGTACAAACAGTTACATAGTTTAAAAAATTGGAAACGCTAAGTTTATCGTCATACCGGGTATAGTAGGATCCAACTTCCCCGTTTACCCGGGTATATCCATCTAGGGTTATCTGCGGGAATTCTCTTTTCCCTTGCGAAACCCTTGGTTTACGCTTCGATTTTGGGCTAGAAATAGCCTTATCAACCGAAGGGGGCACTACGTTTTCACCCACCCCCTCTCTGAAAGAAGGCGAGGAAGAAGACGAAGATGACGAAGTCGAAGACTCTTCACTAGATCCTTCGGCAGATGAGGACGATGACCGAATATCAACCACCTCGGTTTCCCCAGAAAGCTTATGACCAGACGCACCCATGGTTTAGGGAAGAAAGAATAGGAAAAAGGCCGAACCCTTGTACTTGAGTCGCATCGAAAGAAATGATGCACAAAATGGAGTATTCGGCCGAGAGCAAGAACTTCAATGGGCAAAGATGTGAATAAAGGAAGTATGGACGACATATCTCCTATAACCTATTTATAGGGCCCAGACCCACAACGGCCCATAAGGTGCAAAAATATGGGTTGTTAGATAATTTAAGATCTAACGGCTTACAAGAAAATGACGCTTCGTTCTCCACATCCCCAACGGCTTTTTTCCTGCCATAATGGCAGGAATTAGAAAAGGCGTCACGAATAGTGCTCACATCGAAACCAATCAAACCAAGATGATAAGCCTCTTTGTCACAAATGTTCACTCGAGGCTAGGGGCATGTATACCGTAGTGGTATTCGGCTATACAATTAGCCAAATACCCTTCACAACATATAAGTATTCAGCAAGAAGCTAGCCGAATACTCTTTATGCCGGATAAGCAATAAACTTATAAAATAGTCGAAGAACCTGCATGCTAGAAGGGTATTCAGCGTTATGATGACAGGGTACTACGAAAAGTATTCGGACAAGATGAATCCCACTAAAAAGTTATTACTAAGACAATCAAAGATCAAAAGGTAACTAAGCCACCTTAATTAACACTGGTAAATCATTAAGAGATAATCAGGGACCATAAAAGTCCAAGCCCAATAAAGTAAGTATAAAAGGGAGTACGACCCTCGAAGTACGATACTTTTTGTCCTCATTTATTACACTTATTAAATGCTCTGAGCCGAAAGCTAACTTGAGCGTTGGAGTGCCTTTTGCAGGTACCCACCCATCTTTTCATATAGAAGGATTTGGACGCCCACAAAAGACCTCGGACGGAAGAAGTCAACAGAAGGAGATTACCTTGTTACTCTTAGGCAGGAACAAGTTTAGTTTATATATATTATTGGTCATTATATTAATCATAAGATTTACTAATGTACACTTACTTATTTTTTAGTTGAAGTACATCATCAGCAAGTTATAACTAAAAATTATCTTAGCATACACCATGCTGTAACTTGCTAATGTATAACTAAAAAACTAGTAATTGTATGTTAGCAAATGATGCTTGTAAGGTTTGTTAACATTTTTAGTTAGAGTACGTTAACAAGTTATAATTAATGATTATCTTAAAATTAATACACTCACGATATAACTTTCTAACGTACTTCAACTAAAAAATTAGTGGGTGTATATTAACAAATCCACACACATTAAATTTTATTTGGATAAATTTTTTGATAAATACTTAAAAGAGAAAAAAATAAGAAAGAAAAAATGATAGTTAAATAAATTTGTAGGTTCCTGTAATATTATAAAGTTTTTAATTAAGTCTCTATAGTTAAAAACACTTTTAAAAAGTCCTTATAATTTAAAAACTTATAATTAAAATATGCCTACACACTAACACCTTACGTATTTATATTTGGTTTAATTGCACTTTTAATCATTTAGGTATCATGATTGTATAGTTTTGATCTTCCAAGTTATAATTGCGTCAATTATGTCTATTTACTTTTCTCTCATTTACAATCAAGTCCCTCTATTAGTCTTTTATCAAGAATTTAACAAATTTTGTTGATGTGGCACATATGTAGCATGCTGAGATAGCATGCAAAAATGAGGTAGAGATTAACAAAGTGTTGAACATTTGGAGATCTTAAATAAAAGAGCTTTTATAAAAAAAAAAAAAAAAAGTATGTGCATCAATACAAACTCAAGTCATTTTACCGACTTATTTTCTTTTTTTATAATTATTTTATGGAGAAATTTATCCCAACAAAGATGCTATTTCAATTTATCGAGTGAACTATAGAAAAAATAAACAATTATTTCCTTATAATTAAGTTGACCAAATATGTTATTATTATTTAGTTTCCTACTTTCCTTCGATCTTGATCTATATATTCTAGGCCAAATGACCTATTTGGTCCCCAAACTTATTTTTTTTGTTCACTTTGGTCCTTAAACTTTTAAAAGGTTCATTTTGGTCCTCAATGTATTTAAAACGGCTCAAAATGGTCCCTACCGTTACTAAACTGTTACTTCTATAACTGAAGATGTTGCTGCTACAGTAACATTCAATGACCCGGAAGAAGAAACCAACGACAGAGAAGGGTTTGATGGGGAGGTTGTTGTACCTGCTGAAGATGCCAATGTAAATGGAAAGAAAAAGGGAAGGAAGAGGACTTCAGCTACACCGCAGTGGCGGACTTTTCTCCTTCTGCGTGTGAGAACAACTTTGACGGTGGAATGAACATGTGCTGCAGCAGCCTGTGACCATGTGTCGCAATGGGCACGATCTGGGTTGGGTAAAACATGAACTTGGGGGAAGCCACGATTAACGGTTTATTCGAAGTTGGGTTTTGTAGATTTGGGTCTCGGAGGGGATCCCGTGTCATCCTTTTGCGTTTTGTAGAGATGGGTTTTGTAGATCTGATTTCAATTTCAAGATCTGGGTCATGCGTTTTGTAGATCTGGAAAATCCGACGTCGCTCTTTCTCAGTTTCTTCATCCATGGTGTACGACGGAGCGTGGAGAGGGTGTACGGTGGCAGATGCAGTTGACGATGGTGCTGGTGGAGTGTGAGGAAAAGGGAAAGAAGCAGAGGGAAAGAAAAGAAAAAGAAAAAGAGAAGAGTCCACTGTCACAGTGGTCAAAATCGTCGGAAGGAGAAGAGGAGGAAGAGGAAGATCTCAGAAAAATACATTTTGTAGCAACTAAAAACCACCAGTATTTGAATACTAATTAACGGTGTTAACTTTAAATTGACGGAATGACCATTTTGAATAATTTTAAAAAGATAAAGGATTAAAATAAATCTTTTAAAAGTTTAAATATCAAAGTGAACAAAAAAAAAAAGTTTAGAGACCAAATATGTCATTTAGCCTATATTCTACGCGAAACACGCAACGTAACAAGTGAAATGGAAGAGATTGAACAGTTTGGTTTGAAATTCCTGTCTCCAGAGTTGGCCCCAAAGGAACAGTAAAAAATTGATGATGAAACTGTGGGAAAAGGACTCTTCTCCAACCTTGTACTGATGAGTTCTGAGGCTAGATTCTCTTTTGGGTCACTTAAGATTTGTTTTGCCATTTAATTGTTGGCTTGTCTTAGTAAGCACAGGCAAAATGCCAAAGAGCAATTGATGTTGATTCTCTGAATTTGTGAAACACCGACTCACCAAACCAAACCATGCTTCCAAATTTCGCTAATCGTCAATGCCAAAGTGATCGAGAGCAACCAAGCTTTGTACTTTCTAACTTTCTAATGCGTACTAAAATTTAGGCATTAGGAATATTAATTAATCAAAAGAAACAAATTTTAGCAAAAGGAATAATTTACAATAAACATGTCTATAATTAATTCACTTAAAGCTCTAAAAAGTATAATAAAAAAAAGTTCTAAAAAGTAAATATTAAAAGAAAAAAAATTATAAAGTGGATAGGTGAATTTAAATTAAAAAAAAATGACATATCAGGTATGTCATTTTTTAAGGGATAATTAAGAGATTAACATATTCAGCCACATTTATGGAAATGTACTCTAATTTATTTTACAAAGAACGGGGCGGGGTCGGGAACAAGTTTGATTCTACCCATTCCCATCCCTGCAAAAGGTGGGGCGAGTTCGGATTTGGATATAAAAAAAGCGAGTTTAAAATTTTAATACACATATTCATTTTTGTCGGATTTTATCGGATTCGAAAAAAATATGTGGGTAACTTGCTACACCATTTTTGACAAATTTAATTTATTTATATAATTTTAAATAAATTATATATTAAGTTATTAATTATATTTTAATTTAAAAATATATAAAAATAATAAATAACAAAGTATTTTAAAATAAAAAATAATTAAATTATATTTTTAATTAAATGTATAATTTTAAGTTTGTTATTTAATTATTATAATTATAATTTAAATTATTTAACAATTAAACTTATTAATTTATATTTTTAAAAATTATATATATATATATATATGATGTAACAAAAAAAATGTAACAGGGTGGATAGTTAGATATCCATACTGTACTTGTCTCTATTTAAAAAAATCGGATAATGCTCGTATCCATATCCATACCCGATCAAAGCGGATATTCTTTGTCAAAGTTGGGGCGGATTTGGGTGCTATCCACAGGTATGTGTTTCTTTGCCATACCTGGAAACATTTTACAGCTGAAAGATTTGCAAAATATTATTCATAGAAATTAACTTGATATTTGATTTGGTAGATAAATTGAAAATATCCAGATAAATAAGTAATTGATTAACCAAATTTAAAAATTAATAATCAGATTTTATATGTAAATTGACAGAAAAAATAAATAAGAAAGCAAAAAAAAAGAATTAGAGTTTAATTATTATATACAATGTAAATATTTTTACACCATAATAATGAGAAATCACTTTTAAAGTAATTATAAAAGCACTTAGTTTGTGTTCCTAAGCCTATTTTTATTGCATTAGTTCATTATTAACTTGATTAATTGCCCTAATTCAATTTTAAAGTCCTAAATTGGATCATGAAGCATAACTTTAATGGATGAGTAGGGAGTTTAAAAATTATCTTGATTAATTTTTATTGCATTAGTTCATTATTAACTTGATTAATTGCCCTAATTCAATTTTAAAGTCCTAAATTGGATCATGAAGCATAACTTTAATGGATGAGTAGGGAGTTTAAAAATTATCAGAGTTCCTAGACTAACGTCTTCAAGTGATTGTTTATGTCTTCATTCCTTTAACTTTTGACTTTGACTTTATGTTAGAGAGTGCTTCTATAGTTGGCTTTGTCATTATCAAAACAATCATTCAAGCATCTCCATTTGAGTTCATGGTTGCTCTTATATTTACAAACGCTAAGTTTTTGGTTTTAAAATGAGTAAAGTCCGCGCAACGACCATGCTAACTTGATCTTTATTTTCATGTTTTGTTGTGGTGTCAGTTTCATTCAAGTCATAGTGACACGTCTTATGGTAACCAAATTATTTTGTACGTTTATGTTAGGAAATACGAAGGGGCAAAACTTTGGTGGTCATTAGGTTTGCGGGTGAACTTGACACTACACTTCAACCCAAAACTTTAATGCATTAGGTTTGTAGGTCATTTTCACTTATATGTTGCTCAACTTGCCCATTCCTACCCAATGATGGAAACTCTGGGGAGATCATCCGCCAATTTGCTCTAAATACTTGCACTGCCATTAGGCTGGATACTCTGGAATATCTTCACCAATAGGTCACGAGCACATGTGAACTTGACACCACACTTCAACCCAAAATCCTAAGGCATTAGGTTTGTAGGTCTTTTTCACTTATATGTTGTTTAATTTGTCCATTATTACCTGATGTGAAACTTCATATTCACACTTGCACTCCAACAATTTAGATATTTTTTGTATGTTACTATTTATGTTAATTTATATTTTTTTATATGATGGTATAAAATATATAACAAACAAATATAAAATATGTGAAATATACAAAATGAACTTGGTAATTCATAAATAGTAATAATCAAACAATTTCCACATTTCATTCTATGGTAATTCATTCAAGCACTATCTTGCAACATAATTGATCTCAAATTGAATAAAAAAAATTGTGAAAAACTTCTCTTAACAATGACAATAATTACAAGTATTATTAATAATATTGTATAAATATTGCATGCACTAAAAAAAACTTTTTATATAGTTTAATATTTCTAACAAGACATTAATTTTTTTTATTAGTATTTCTTTCACTGACTTCAATTTAGGAAAAACTGTCAATACTACTGATATCGAATTGATGTTCACTAAAACTTAATTTGTTTTAAGATTAATAAAGTACATTTTTAATTTATTCTCTTTTTAAATTTTTAACAACTGAGATTAAAATAAAAAAAAGTTCAAAGTAATTTCATATTTTAAAATTTGTTCAAATAACTTGATTTGATATATTTACAAAATAATCAAAATTAAAAGAATTGTTTTTATAAGAACCAAAATAATTAATTCATAACTATCATTTTCATCAAAATATTTTGAGCAAATTACAGCAGCACCCCCTGAGATTTCGTATAATTACACATAACCCCACTCTTTTTTATTTTCCTACACTAACACCCCTTTAAGTTTGAAAACATTACACTAACACCCCTTTAAGTTTAAAAACATTACACTAACACCCCCTGATATGTTTGTAAACATTACAGTGGCACCCCCTCAAACCTTACACTAACACCTCCTACAGGGGGTGCATGTGTAATTACACGAAATTTCAGGGGGTGTTGCTGTAATTTGCTCAAATATTTTTATGGATCATACTTCTTTTTTTTTTTTTTATGAAATTTAATCTCTATGTTATTTTCAATGTCATTTTTATTTTTTTTGTTTGAACTGAGAATAAATGTAAAGTAATTTTTCCTATGACTTTCTAAATGAATAATAAAGGTTCTCAAATAATCTACAACAATATATATATATATATATATATATATATATATATATATGTGTGTGTGTGTGTGTGTGTGTGTGTGTGTGTGTGTGTGTGTGTGTGTGTGTGTGTAGAAATATTTAAATTGTATAATCTTATCAACAAATTAACTACAAAATAGTATAATGAAATTTATTACTTAATAATTTAAATCAAAAATAACTTTTTTTTAAAAATATATTAAAAACGGAATAGAATCATAACTTCTCCAACCAATTAGAATAAGCAAATTAATTAAAATACAAAATTATTAATATTATGATGATGATGATGGAACGATGGACAAAAAGGAAATATGTCATGAATGGGAGGCAATTCGACCAACCTACTGAACCTAGAATGAACTTTGAGTCGGGATCTGTTTGTTTATATTTTTAGAGCTTTTCGTGAAGCACGTGGTTATAATAATATGAAGTTGGGGCGAAGTTCAAAAGGAAATAATTATAAATGTATATCCATTTTTTGTTTTTTCTCACTTTATTTTCTTCTAAATTTTTTATTATATTATTTATTACATCTATTTTTTTTTTTCTTTCTAATTCCCTTATCTACCTCCATACATTCTAAAATGAGGTGTACATTATCATAATTAACTCCCTGGAGAAGTCCTAATGGTCAACATTAACGTAAATGTGACAATTTTTTCTACGAATAATGCAAATAGACTACTGGACATTATCATTTCAGATTGACCTGGCCAGTCTACGCAGGCAAAGCTAAAAGGTTTCATATTCTATAGAATTTTCACTTTGGCAAATTGATTGAGGCTAGAGAAATCTTGACAATTCACATTGACCAAAGGGTGTTTTTGAAAGTAATACACTCAGGGATTATATTCTTGTGTTAATGACTTTTTTGTTAGAGATGTATTTGATGTTCCAATTCGGTTTCTAAAAGGAATTGTTCCACCCAATTTGTAAAGGCAGATTAATGCGTATTTAAACAAAAGCCAAACTTTAAAACAAAATCTTTTAAAAATAATTAAAATAATTTATTAAAATTATTATAATTTTATTTCAATTTTTCAGATTTTTGAGATGTAAAATTATTTAACATTTTCTATTTATCAATATTTATTTAATCTTCTTACATTGTTAATTTTAAATTAATTTTTCTTAATTTAGCTTTTAAAACCTCCTTTTGCTATGTGAAAATTATTGAAATTGTTAATATTATTTTGTAAGATTTTGAAAAAAAAAAAAAACCATGTCCTCTTATTTATTTGATTAAATATTTTCATTTGTGAATCATCTATCACTTATATGATTTCTTTTAAAACATTCAATTTTAAAAGCAAATTTAGAAGAAAAAATATTATAAAATTTGCGAAGCATATCAGGGTCTATTTAGTGGTGATCAAGATAGTTCTAAGTCCTAATTTAATTAGTTGTTTCATGTATCGACATGATATGATATCTTATTTTCCTACTTATCCTATCCGATTAGGTAAGTGTAATTTTTATCTTATGTTGAGAGTTGAGTTAAAAAAATAACTTGATAGGATAATGTGTGTGTAATATATATACTGTCATTTAATCTACCTAAGATAAGATAACATATATTCATGATTTGTCAGTTATTTTCTTCCGTGATTTTATTTATATGATGTTTGGTTGGAGGGAAATGGAGGGAGGAGAAGGGAAGGAGAGAGATTTTTTAAACTTTGGTTATTTAGTTCAATTTTTAGGAAGGAAATGGAGGTGAACAAACTCCCTTCTCATCTAATTTTTGTTCCCCTCCATTATTTGGAGGATTTGGAGGAGAGGGAAAAGAGATTTAAAACATTTCAATTGAAATGTCTAAAATATCTTTACTTATATTTTGAAATTTAAAATTATAAAGATAAAAAAGTAAATTTATTCTTAATTAAAACCCCTCTCCTCCCCTTATGAACCAAACAAGAAAATGACTATTTCTCATTCTCTTCATTAAAATCCATCCCCTCCCATTCTCTCAACTAAACATAATGTCTAATCAAATTTCTCTTATCCCTTCCCTTCCCCTTCTCTCCATATGACATTATAGACCATGTTAGGCATTGTAAAAAATTTCTAGTGGTTTCTTGTTCTCATGATCTGATTAATGATGCCTTGAACAATAATAAATTTGAACTTAATTTTTATGCACGTGTAAAAAAAATACTCTCAATCAATCAGAAATTATTGTTACCATATTTTTAAGGTGATTATAATATAAAAGTTAATAAATTTATCATGCATGGTAGTTTATGATTGAATAACGGTGTGTATACATACACACTATTTACTCTTTAATTAAAGGTTTTTAATGACTAGAATAATGAAAAAAAAACATATTATATTACTTACCTAAAATAAAGTTATTGTTTCTAGAACTCTATTTCAAGTCAAAAATATTGGCTGAAACGAAGGAATGGATAATACATTCTTCATCTCAAATACACACGTTTGGTGGATAAATTGACTAAATTTTGTTTGTTTATACGAAAGCTTGATATATGGTAGAGCTTTTTTATGAACGGTCATGTTGCTAATTTTCTCTTATATACTTCCGTAAGCAAAAAAGCGTAATCAACATCATCAGCGCGGTTCAATGTCTATATATACAGTTAATTTATAATTTTATATACTCATAACACGTTGCTAGTCTTGTAGAATTTATTGTGAAAGTTATTTATTATCTACCATGACTAAAACTTTGGGTAATGTTAGTAATATAACGTGCAACTTACATAATTTATAGTATTAGGAAATACGATCCGTTAATAATTAATAATTTATAAGGAAAAAATACAAAAAGAACAAAAAGTTAAAGATGGCGTGAAGTATGTGAGCAAAATGTTAAATTTTTTACTTATCTGACTTTTTTCGGGGGTGAATTGCGTATCTTAATTTGACGAGAAAGAAAAATTGATTGGATAAATTGACTTAATAACGTCTTACACTGTTTTGAGTGATTGTCAAACAGTGTAAAAACGTTTATAAGTTTTGGCCGTTTAGATTAATCCAACATTAGCCTAATTTCGTACGAAGCTTCGTAGACAAAACGCATCTCACATGACCAATGAAAAATGTTGTTGTCGTGTTTGATTACTGCTTTAAAAACTTTTGTCACGACACGAAGTCTTAAGCACAAGCAAGGTAGAGGGGACACTTGATGGTGATATCTCACATTTTTTGTTGTTGATCAACTAGCTTAGCCTAGTGACTACAAAATAACGTGCTTTCATTCTTGTAAAGTGAAATAGCAAAGAGTTCAAGGAAGTAAAGTAAACTAAGAGAGAGAGAGAGACCCAATCAATGAATGAAAGTGCTACGTGGCCCACCACAGTTTTCTTGGAAGGTTCATGGGAAGGAGGGGCTCTCATTGTGGTGTGGGTACTTCATGTAAACAAAGAAAGCCACCCACTTCAGTGCGAATAGCTTTCAAAGAATAACAACAAAGGAAACAACAACATGGGCATATGATAAAAAGGCTTTAAGACTTGAGCTTACGATACCATTACATCGTTTGCTACGAAAAATATCAAAGAATTAATGTCTTATGAAAGTAATAATGTTTGTGAATAGCAATCACCCATTCGGGGAAAAAAAAAAAATATTTTATCATGCATGCAACGCCTTGTTAGAAAACGTGTGAACCGCTTTATTGCAACGTGTGCATGGGGAAACCCGTTTCTTTTCCTTGTTTTTTCATGTATTTTATTTGCATATTTGCTAAGCTCCTGTTTTAAACAATGCTTTAGCCATGTACCCCTAAAAGAAAATGTGCCAAAAAAATAATGCTTTAACCACCATCAAACATATAAATAAACTGATATAAGATTATTTTAACTTATCTAATGATCTTGAGTTCGAATATATATCATGCGCTTTAGCTTATGATATGAACCTAAAAAAAATCTAAGAAGCGAATCACGTGGAATGTGTTGGGATTGAGTCCATTAAGTTTTAATTATTTTGAAGTATGCTAGTTTTTTTTTTTTTTATATTGGTCGCTTTTTAGAAGGATCTAATTAATATTAGATTTCATTATACTAATGAGCATATGATTGAGCGGATGGATTAGTTGGCAAGAGACTATATACATTAATTTGAAAGATTTCAACTTCAAGTCTCTAATTAAGAATGTGTATCTGTCAAAAAAAAAATAATAAGAATGTGTATCACAAACTTAAAGAGTGAGCTTGTTAATCTTACCTAACTTGGTGTACATTAATTAATTATATATCTAATATATGATATCCTGATAGTAGTGATTTTAAACTTCAAAAATTATACTAGTGATTGTTTATCACCGTTTATAAAAAATATTTAAAATATTAAGATTCAAAAAGTTATTATTTATAATAAAATTAAGAATACATATATCTTCAACTCCTAAAAATATATTATTTTTAAATTAGTCTTTATGAATTTTTTGTTCGTTTTTAGTTCTTAATTTAATAAAAATGATGTAATTCTAGTTTTTAATATCTAAATTTAATTCATTTTAACTTTTCAAATTTTTTAAAATTATGTATTCTTAACTTCCAGTAAAGGAATAAAGCCACATTATTTTTACTAAATTAGAGATTTAAAATGAAATTTATGAGACTAAAACAAAAAAGGTTACGCTTTCAAGAAATAAAGACAGGTTTAAACTTCTTAATAAAAGCAATTACATTCTAAAATTAAAAGAAGAATTTACGGATGACACGTTATTTTTGAGAAATTAATTAGATAGATAATTATTTAAAGAAGAACCACACATGTTATTCTTTAATATAAAGTACGATAACTCAAGAACACATGGTCTGTTATGAACCAGAACAACTAATCAAGAATTTGAAATCCATATAAAAGGATGACAATGCTTAAAAACATAACAAACAATGTGTCTCCTAGAATGCGTAATGTTTAAAGGTCAAATGTAATTATGAGTTGGAGTTATATATGGGTTAAAGTACTCCTTACATTTCTATTTTAATAAATTTTGACTTATAATAGAAAATATTCTTAGTGAGTTTAGCATAATATTACCTTGCGTTTTCTTTTTCATGGTAACGTAGGAATAATTTTTTCTAGCTATTTCAAAAGTAGCCACTAAAATTTGAAGTTGAAGTGAAATCTAATTTACTAATAAATTCATTTTTAGTTAGTTTATTTTACACAAATCATGGTATAACAAATATGCACAATTCGTTCTTAAGTTCTACTAAAATTTCAAATGTCAATAATAAAGTTATCACAAACTAATCATAAGTACCATTGAAACTTAATAAAGTTATCACAAGCTAATTCGCTCTTGTGCAATGATTTTGTTTTGCCTAATATTATCAGTCAAATACAAAAAATAGATCAACATCATGTAAAAAAATAATAAAAAAAGATTCAAATAAGATCTTGGGATTTAGACTACAAATTTAAAAGACATTAAAATCACTTAATGGATTAGATTTGATGTCGCAACAAAACACACTGGTCATAATTTCATTGGATAAGTAAAAAATACCAAAACCCTTTGAAACTAAGAAACACCATATCAATCACCTAAATTTTATAAATATATATGATTGTACGAGCAATTCAGTAATGATTTTTATATTTGAGCGGATATATTCCAAATTTGTTGAAATTATACGATCATCCCTTCGATCAATTTCTAAAATCTGTAAATATCTATAGTTAGAAACCTTTTCCAAGCAACTTAAAAAGAGAATTAGCAAAAGATGAGACCAAATATAGTTGGTTTTCTATTTTATGTAAGAAGCAATTGGCACAAATACTCAAATCTGATAATTAAATATATGTTTGGATAGGTCACTACTATATATATATAAGTTTTAGAAATAAAAGAATCAAATGCAATTTCGACAAAATACGCATTTTTGTAGTATGTGAAAAAGAAAACAAAACTGTAGGCTCTACAAACAATTTGGCCACGCAACATGAAACTGAATTCATGTCAATGATACATCTAATTAAGCTAGGCTTGCTCATCAAATACCATAACTAGATCTAGCACCCCTAAATGAGCCAGTGAATTAGCTCATAATTAATATGATAGATATTAATTTTACCGCAAGGGTTCACCGAATAGAGCATAATTTGTTGCCTATAATTGCGACAAAAGCTGTCTAGCTCCACACACACATTGCCTAATTTGATGAGAGTACTAAAACTAAGAGAAAAAATTTTCTCTCTGAGAAAAGTTGAAATGGCAGGGCCCTATTAATGATAATTTGATGTAACTGAGAGCTTGATATAGCTACGTGTCCCTTCCCGTTTTTATTGTTTGCACTATCCAATTAAAAACATGCGCCACATGGGTGGGTGACCTCTCAAACGCGTTAGACAACATCTTTAGGCACACCTCCATCTGCCACTCATGGTCACAAGTCACCATGTTGCCACCAAACACTCCCCCCACAACTCACCAGTTGTCATAGTTTCCACCAATTTTTATATGCACATAACTAATTTTTCTCAAATTTTTTATAAATTAAATTTTTTAATTATATATTATATAAAGATTAGTCAAAATTATAGATACATAATAATCTTGTACCATATAATAATTTATTTCCAAAAACACTTTTTTTTTAATAAACCATCAATTTAGTTCTTCAACTATTATCCTCCCTATTATGTAGTCTCTAAAATAATAAAATTATATAAGTAACTCCTTGAATATCTATAAGTTTAGTCTCAAAACTGATATATATATATATATAACCACTTTGAAAGATTTTTCAATATTTGAAAAACTACTTACCATAATTTCAAATACTTAAAGGATTAATTTTTTTTTTTAATTTTAGATACTATTTAAGAGGGAGATTAATACCGAAGTATGGAATTGAGAAGAAATTACTAAGTAATTGTGGACCACCAAGTATCCATGATTCCAACTAATATTTATATAACACATTCAAAATTATCAATTTACAGGAAATAATTAAGAACATTTAATTACATGTTATGTGAAGATTGACAGAGATCATAATAATCAAGAACTACCTAATTTTTTCTCTCTTTCAAATTGAAGTTGTATTTGACATTTGTTTATGAGAGAAAGAGGATAGAGAAAGGACCCATGCAATCAAATGCTAAAATCACCTCAAAGATTAGGATATCCTCACTCTACTTTGGTTTTGGTTTTTGGGTAGACCCAACCGGTAGGTACTTAACAAGGAATAGCCACACATGTATGATGACATTGTGTGTGTGTGTGTGTGAGAGAGAAAGAGAGAGCGAGAGTAAGAAAAGGGCATCTGCAGGTTGATATTGGAAACAATAACTGGGTTTAGTACAGCTATATAGCTTCCATAGAGGAGACAGCTTGACGGCTAGGGATTCCAATAAATGTTCCTATGGCTACAAATTTACATTCAAGTCTATTCTATTTTACCTTTTTTTTTCATAGGTTATTATACATACATATTCATAATTCACATGATCCCTTCATTTTTCCGGAAAAATTCCAGGGCCAGACAAAAGGAAAATAATTCAATGCTCAAAAATGAATGTGTATAGGCCTGAACACCCGTGCTCAGCTGCCACAATACCCTCAGAACCAAACAGGTCCTATTTCCGGGAAAATCCAAATAGAGGGGTCCAATTTCCCCTTCTACGGTTTACCATAACTAAATTTTACAGCAGTGAAAAAAAAGCTGAACAGATCATAAAGTAGGGGCCATTGCGCAGAATTCCATTTGCTATAGCTATAGCTAGCAGCTAGTAGCACCCAAAGGGGCCAATAATAATTAACACTAGAAAACAAAATATATTAAATATACAAAAACACACATAGAAAATTAAGGGTGATTAACATAGATCGATGCTTTAAATCACAATTCGTACAAATTAATAACGCGAGATTAAGAGTTTGAAATTAAAATTGGGAGTTACAAGTGGGAGTAGGTTCACTATATTATTGTTGACGCTCCTCCGTTAATTTCTTGCAAATATATATTAATTAGCCATGCAAATTAAACTGCTCCAACATGCACACTACCCGCTTGAGAAAAACAGTGAGCTTGAAGACGATGAAGGGTTTGTGCTTTGGTATGGCCTCTGCCGGAAATAATCCGGTGGCGACACCGCCACCGTCACCGACGAGGAAGACTGAGCTCCGGAGTCCGGTGGAGATACTGCCAAAATAGTGCAAAATTGTTGCAAATAGAAAATGAAAATTATGAAAAATAAAACCTTCATTCTCCATAAAAAAAATGAAAAAAAAAAATTGTGATAGAATTAGCACCTCGTTGTGCAACTCAAAATTTAAAACATTAAACTTGAGCTTCTACTAAGAAATTCGAATAGTTTGCATAAAATTTTAAACTCAAACTTCATTGTCAAATAATTAAAATTATTAACAAGATAATTTGGCTCTTAATTAGTACTTATTTTATAACCAATGATAACAATTAGTAATAATTTAATAGAGTGAGAATAATTAAGAAGAGGGGAATTAAGAATGTAAGAGAGAAGGTTGTACTTGCAACATTATCCAAAGAAGGCTGAGATTTCTGAATTTCTTGAGTTGGTTGCTGAGTTTTTCTTCTGCGGCGATTATGATCTGCCAATCTCTTCCTGCAGCTACGTTTTCCGTTATCAAACTCAGAAAGAACATGGAACCTGCACGTCAAAATCAAAGAATAATTAAGTAAACACGTACCCGAAAAAAATAAAAATAATTATTATAATATATAGTTTCTTGATGCAATGCACTATGCAGCGGTTTTTAATGGTACTAACTAAAAGGAGCAAAACGATGCAGTACGTAGGTTGCAAAACTGAAAGTAGAGTAAGAGCAAACAAGAAACATGTTAGGGACGCAAATGCCCTCGGGATTTCCCCACGTACGGCAAACTCAATCATTATCAACACTCCCCCAAGGGCACTTTCGTCTTTCCACCCCACCCCTTCCAATCCAAGGCTCAACCATTTCAAGATGATTGCAAACAACATTCTCCTTAATACATTTTTTAACACTTTTTATTATTAATTAAAATTTATAAAATCATTTATAAGTAAAAAATAAGACCCACACAAAATTACACAATTTTTAATAAATTTGAATGTGTTGAAAAAAAACGTGGTGTAACAATTTTCGTGGACAAAACAAAACAACGTTGTGTTGCGCAACTGCATGTTTGCATTCATAATTCAGTCGAAAATTGACATCAAAACGAAGGATCTTTCTGTCATTTCAAAAGGCTTTCAATTTAATGAACATTTAATTTAAACTAGATTTAACCGGGTTAGTCAGTGTGTTCAAAGTGAAATAAAATTGCGCTACGGCAAGAAGAAGCAAAGGTAGGTGTGTGAAAAGACGGAAATGCCCCCGAGGGAGCTGAACTCAATGATTGATGCAATTCCGACGGTGGAAACAAAGAAGCACCACCACAACCTGCTGCATTGCTGGCAGAATCGCTGAGTCAACCCAGCGGCGATGACGTTGGCGGCTTTGGAGTGAAACTCGCACACCTTGTGGCGGCGGTGGTAGTGCTTGGCCTGCGACAGATCAGCATTGCATCCCTCGGCCTGGCACCGCGGCGAATTCGACAACGCGGTCGAGCCCGGTTCAGCGGGCCTCGACCGGCGGTAGAGCCGGCTCACGAAGTCATCCTCGGAGGACGAGAAGTAAGTCCGTCCTCCGAGGTTGAGTCCAATTCGTGAGCCGACAAAGTCCATGGGCCGACCGACGTCTTCGGACTTGGGGACAAGGAGGAGTCCGCCTGGGCCGGGCCCGGGCCCGTGTCCAGGCCCAGGCCCAACTGCGTTGACGTGGGGGAGCGGGTCAAGGGAGAGCATGGAAGGGGGTGGGGGGTAGGAGGTGTTGGACGCGCCGTGGAAGGCGCGTGGGTCGAAGAAGGCGTGGTGTTGGTGGTGGTGGTTGTTCACGTGGTGGTGGTGGTGGGGTTGCGGGTTGAAGTGGTGGTGGGTGAAATCCACGGTGGTTGCCGCGGCGGTGGAGTGCGTTGGCGCGTGTAGGAAGTGGTCGGGGATGAGCGTGTGCGACGCGTAGTGGTCGAAGATTTGACGGTGGGTTTGATCGGAAGCTCCGGCGGCGCTGTCCTCGTTTCCGGTGAGCATTATCGTGGACGGGTTCCCCCATTCATAGTCCAACATGTCTCTAGAACTGAAAACAAAAAGTAATAACCAAGTAAGAACAATAATAAAAAAGAAAAACAAAAACATGGGTTTTGTTTTTTTTAAGGAAGGGTTTATGTAGAAGTGTTTGTGTTGTGTTACCTTTGGGAGTTTTGAGAGTGAAGTGAAGAGGAGTGGTGGGATATGATTGCAAAAAATAAAAGCCCTAATTTGTTGAAGTTGTGTTGTTAGCCTTGGAATTGGAATACCATTTTCTTCTTTCTTTCTTTCTCACCACAATGGCGTGCACATTAAGTCTTTTTTTTATGTCGTTGGTGTTCTCTCTCTCTCTCTCTCTATGGCTCTGTGGTTTAAGACTTTGCCTCTTGCTAAACGGATGTGCGCTTAAAAGATCTCACTTTCACCCTAAAAAAAGCTGAACCCTTTTGTCCCCTTCTCCATCTCTCTCTCTCTCTACACCAATAAAAGTTACTCTTGCTCCTTAATTCCCTCTCTCTCTCTCTTCTCAATTGGTGAGTGAGAGCGTGTGTTGTGTGAGAGTTTGAGGGAAACTCAGTTTATGAGGCGGCTTCTGCAGACAGTGGGCAATTGGTGGGTGATCTGTACTCGGATATGTTACAACTTACAACTTGAACGGAAATTACCATTTCATCCAATCAATTTTCACATTTTCACTATTTTAATTTAAATAATTATAAACAATTAAAACTTTAGTATCATATCGTATATGTATATGTATCTTTAACATTATACATTCTTTGGTGGGTAACATTATATTAGGGAAAAAAAAATTGAGTAGTAAATACAATGAATAATGTACAAAAAGAAGAAAGGGAGATAAAGAGGGTTACGAGTTCAATACAGATTTTAGAGTATGAAAATTTAATTACAGATTTTAGAGTATGAAAATTTAATGTTGCTTTTTCTAAAAAAAAAAAAATTCTAATACGGTCTTATTTATGAAAAAGGAGAAGGGTATTTTAAAATGTATATTTCTTTTCTTTTTTGAAAGGCAAAAGAATTTTATCAATGGATAAGAGGACTAGATCGATCGAAGCACAAGTTGTGCCCAATCTAATAAAATAAAAAGAAACAAGAATTTTTTTTTCATTTTTATTTTATTAATTTTTTTTAAAAAAATGAAATAAATTGACGTGCAAGCATGATTTTCGGTTGGTTCAATGGAATGAACATGCACGTACGGAGACATTGAAACTCAAGATATTTTTTCCACAGGTGCAATTTACCCTGGTTTTGTACCAAATAAGTTAGAGGAAGAAGCAGCATGGGTGATGGGTGGCAGCAGTAATTAATTAGCAATGTGAGAAGTAGACAAACTAATAAAACAAAAAGGCAATTAACTCAATTTTGAACTCAGAGAGAAGGATAGGGTTAATAATCTGAAGAGGGTGACATTAAATTTTTGGACCCACGATCTGATTTGAGTTTGGTCCGCTTGATCAGTGGTGCCCAGGTCAGATGATCGTCATGATTAATTCATATATGGCTAGGTGGATTTTGTGCTTGCTTAATTGAATTTTCGCTTTCTTGCTTTTCCAAACGCACCCCCCCTTTATTTCGTTTTTGAACATTTGAAAGGGACTCTTTAGAACAAGTGCAACTGCATCTGTTTCATTATTTCAGTGTAAATGCATCGTGTTTTTACATTAAAGTTTCAACCCCATGTGATTCTTCTTCTTAACAAACTTTATATATATATATATGCACACGCTTTATTAGTTTGATTAAACCTTATAATAATTGATGTTCTAATTAAGCAAAATTTACAAGTCATAAATTGTGTTTAGTTTTGGACTTTTAGTCCTTGAGTTCTGAATTTAGCACCATTTAATTCAATTCAAGAGATTTTAATCAGTTTCAGTCCACCAAAGCATTTTAAGCGGAGTAAAAACAAAAAAAGAAAAGTTGTCAGTGCATAAATCAGATCTTACTTGACTTCTTAAATATGAACAGCTTTATAGACTATAATACTGCGAAACATAAAGCCTTTCTCTTTATCTTACAATATTATTGCAAGCAGTACTGATGTATTTTCAAAATCACCATTAAAATAAACCGACTTGTTTGCAAATTGAGTAAAGGACTTTCTAACCAAACTTTTAATTGCCCTTTTAACGTAATGAAAAATACAAATTAACGAATAGATTTGTGTTTAAGAATTGAACTTATTTTTTGCCCTTGCTTTTTCAAATTCAAATGTGTTATAATGTGCCTCAAAATTTGAACGTCTATGAACTTCTCTTTCTGAAGAATTAAATAAAAAAAAAAGAAGAAAAAATAAAAAAGATTAACTATTTATTCCTATATTTAAAATTATAATTCACAACTTTGAGAGTAAAACTCTCACGATCTCCTCACTCTCTTAAATATTTTCAATATTTTATCTTCTCTCCTTTGTTGTAGCATTTCACGTGCTAGCTACTCATGTAATTAGCTAAAAAAAAATTCTCTCTTAACATCTAAAATTACTTAATTTCATTTTATTTTTATCTATATATTTATCTTTATCTCTAAATTAAAATTCAATAGTCCTTTTTAAAAGAAATTATCAATAGTTAAAAATAACCTTACAATACAATTTAAATTGTTTATTATAATTTATATATTTAAAGATATTTATTTATTATGAATTTTAATTATAACATAATTAATTTATATAGTTAATATACTACTCTTATGAATTTTAATTATATAAAAATAAACATTTATCTTATAAAATACACAGATTAAAATATTAGTTTGAAAAATTTAATATTCAGCTCAGAAAATAATCTTAATTTTTCAACCAAATATAAATAAAAATAATTTAGTTTTCAAATTCAATAAATACTGATTATTATATATAATTAATTAATTATATCCTAGAATAATGTTAACCAAATTAAACTTTAATTCGAAATTATTGTTATTTATGCACAAACCCCGATGACAATGGGTTTGGTTGACTTACCGTTTACTACCTTGGAGGGGTTAAGTGTGTAGCAGTAATTATGTATCTGTGGTGTGCACCTGATTTTGTACAAAAACAAAGGCATCGTATCTTCAGTACTAGTCAGTTGACAATGTGCTATACAAGGTCATGCAGATCAACCTATCTTTAACTCCAGCAACAACAAACAAAATGGTATCATGTCAATATTGGAAGCTAAGAATAGTACTACTTTTTTATTAGACAAAACATGCACCAAAAAATTATTCTATTCTCTCTCTCTCACTAGCAATGCTCTTCATTTCTTGTGTTGTACTATACTACTACTACTACTACTCATTAGTGTTGTGTTGGAAGAGGCCATTTTTGAAGCCTGAGCGGAGAACAAGGCGTGCTCACTTATCTCAAAAGGAAATCAAACTAAGAAAATAAAACCCATAGATGTGAGTGAGAGAGACATAGAATGAAAAGATGATGTTGAATGTGTCAAAAACAATATATAGTAGTCATTAAATGGAGCAGAGGTTGTGGACGTGGTTTTGCATTTTGTGGTGATCATGCTTCCACATTAAGAAGGAAAAAAAAAAAAAAGACTGTCAATTCAGGACTCTCTCTCTGGAGTCAAACATTGGGACCTTCTATGGCCCAAAACCACACCATGCGAACTGAATTCAGCTGGAATTTCAGAAATTATCACGTGGCCTAGCCAAATACATGAGACCAAGAGTTGGTGCAAATTCTTTTTACCATTCAATGCAGTTATATTAATATATGCATTTATTTTCTTATTATTTAGTATAGTATATTGAAAGTAACTAGTTTTATTACAAAACGGAATAATGATCAAATATTATAAGACTCAACTTATAGTATATTATATAAATGATTTATTGTTTATAAAAAAAAAATATTATACTATCCGGCTATTGGTATAATTTTTAATATAAATATTATACACGACTCTTGAGTCAAAACATGATGTATCATATTAATAAATTTTGTTGATATAGAAATAGATATATATTATCAATAAGTCATACCATTTGTATAGATTTATAACGCTTATATGAATAGCTTAAATTTTTTAGATGATATTTATACTTAGAGAAATCATCTTAATGATTATCATTTTTTTTTCGGTTAGTACATGCTATTTCCATATAGCCAGGGACGGATCTAGAGGGGGGCGGGCGGGGGCGCCACCCCCCCCCCCCCCCTCCGTCAGTATTTTTCATGTATATACATATATTTTTAAATTAGTTAGTGTAAAATTTTATAAAATTAATTAGGTTTGTTGTTATTATAATACTAGTTAAGGTTAATTAGTGTAAAATTATGTAAAACTAGTTATATTTGTTGTTATTATTGTAATAGTTAAGATGATAACTAATGTAAAATTATGTAAAACTAGTTGTGTTAATTGTTATTATGGTAACGGTTAATGTTATTATCATTTAAAATAAAAAATAATTTCAAATTTACTTGTAAAAATAGTAAATATTTTTTAAAAATTATTATTTATTAACATTTAAACAATTATAAAGAAAGAAAAAAAAATTCAGCCTCCCCTTTATTAGGTTTATGGATCCGTCCCTGCTTATAGCCAGTGGTAACTTTCTATTAACTTTTGAAATAATGCGAGATGAAAAAGATAGACATATGTTATGGAATGCAAGAGAGTAATAAACACCAGATAGATCTCCATAACACGTCTCAAGCAAATTACATAAGTCTTGATTAATGGGTCATAAAATAATTACGCAAGTGAATTTGATATCGATTATATCCAACCAAAAACCTAAAAACATTATGTATATGAGTTGTTATCTCTTATATGTTGTTCTATCTGTTCATTTTTATCTAATGTGAGATTCCTTATACTCCAATATGTTATTTTTTAAAAAAAAACATTTGAAATTTTAAATAAAGAAAATAGTGTTGTGTTAAACTCAGTTATTTAATCACATCAATTAATAAAAAAAAACCCATTATATATTTCAATTGAGTGCAGTACAGCAATTTACTAACCCAACCTGCAACTAGCTAGCTAGTTCTTTCTGGTTCAAATAATTATTATAAAACTACGGCAGATATGCCTATAGCTTGCCCACTTGGTTAATTAATCCGTAGCTATTATCAATGTCTTGGATGCTATCTATTTTTTATCCGTATTCCGTAATTTGTAAATTATATAATGCAACCATAACTATATATACTCTTTTGTCCTTTGGATCACATTATTGTAAGAAGCTATAACATGAGATAGGGCAAGCCTCACCGATAAGTACCACTCCAAAGCATAAGTCACCCAATTGCAGAAACTAAAATGCCAAATCAAAAGAGACGAGAACAAAGAACAAGATAAAAAGAAAAAGGAAAAAGTCAAGTAAGTAGGGTTCCCTAGCCCATATTTCATAATTTCCCTTTGCAATATATCTTACGTCAATGTTAATTTCCTATATAGTTGCAAATTACTTGCCTTGTAGTAGCAATAATACCGTTCGTTTATCTTCATTTTTTATGTGGTGAACAAATCTATGCCAATCCAAGTGCTTTCTTATTTGGATTGTTCATGTTGGAACATTAAGCTAATATTAACATACTTGTGAGAAATAATTCTCCTAAATATACACCAATTTAATGTGAGAGGCTAGGAAAATTGTTGGTAAGGGAGATTTAAAATTGAGAAGGTGAAAATGGGTTGAGGCCAAAGTTAAATGGTAGTACTCATAGGCTTGTGTGTGGAAACTAGTTATATAAGGAACCTTCCGTGGGCCGAATCACATTGATCTTACAATAATGTTTGATCACTTTGAGAAGACGGAAAATGATGGCTAAGAAAATGTGTGCAAAGTACTGGTGCAGTCCTGGCATTGGACATCCTAATTGACAGCATTATGGTAAGAAAATAACAGCTTGACAAAAGGCTGGTAATCAGTAATCATGTTGATGTTAGGGAAAAGTATGCCTCACCTGAATTTTGTTTGCCAAACTCTTTCTCATTGAGTTAGAGTTGGGGGGATGAGGTAGGTTTCTAAATGCAGTGTTTCCTTTTTCTTTTTATATTTTTTTTCTGGATCCGAACCCAACATTTCATAAGGTTTGGGGATATGAAAAATTGAAAATCTAAATCTGTCCCTATGTAGTTACAGAAATGTTGCAAGTGTAGTCTATCCAATCTACCCGACTTCAATGATAATTTTAAGTTAGATTATTACTCTCTTCGTTCCAAAACTCTTGATATTTAAGTTTATCTACATAGCATAAAAAATATTTAATACTATTCACAAACAATACATTTAATCTAAAATACCCTTATTTAATATCTATGATGGAAGTAGTTATAAAAAACTAGGTCATCTTAAATAAAGGTATACGTGGAAGAAAATAATTAATGAGACTTGAAATTTGCAAAACATCAAAAGTTTTGAAACAAAAACAAGAAGTTAAAATATCAAGAGTTTTAAAACAGAGGAAGTACAATAGTACAATAATGTAATTAATTACAGTTTTAAAACAAGCAACTAATTGTCTCCTATAATTTTTTTTGTGCACTAAAAATATACTTCAACATAGTTAAAGACTATTTTTTTTAAGATGTAAAGATCATTAAGACCCTATTTTTAGAAAAATTTCTTCATAAATACTTATAGGAAAAAAATAAGAAGGTAAATATGAATTTAGTCGCATAAGCTAAAATCAACTTATGTAATTAACATTTGTATATAGAAGCTCTTTTCGTTTAACTTCTCCAAAAGTTAAAGTGTGAGTTTAAGTTAATTTTACCTTGTAGAAAAGTTCAATATATACCTTTGATCTTTTTATTTGTTTCTCCTATAAATACATATAAAAAAGTTATCTAAATAAGACCTAAAGTAAATTTTACTTCATCCAATAGATCTTTTTTTTCATACTCACGGTCAGAAATTAAACTCTAATAAATATGCATAAAGAACTCAACTATCTCCTAATTGAACCAAATCTTGTTGGTAACAATTATCTTTATATAGCAACAAGGTCCAACACAATTAGTAGATGTTGACAGAGTTTGATTCTTTGGTCATGCATATGGAGAAGACTTTATTAGAAAAGACCATTGTTTTGAAAATCGGACCGGACCGGCCGGTTCAACCGGTCGAATCGAGAACTGGTCTGGTGATCGATCCGTTTACTATAAAAAACCGGAGCATCTCAGAACCGGTGAAAACCGGTGCATAGAACCGGTTTGAACCGGCCATTTTTTATTTTTTTACATTTTTAATATTTTATTTTTTAATTTAATTTAAAATATTTTTATGATAAATAAAAATACATATTTAAATATTTCACATAGGTATTAATTATTTTGCCAACTATTATTAATTTTTATCTTATAAAACATATAATTTAGCCATTTACATTAATTTATAATTTTTTAGATCATGATTTTTTTTATAACTCTATATTATTTTATTATTTAAAATATTATATAATATTAAAAAATATAAAACCGGTTCAATCACGGTTCAAATACGGTTAGACCATTAAACCTTGAATTAGTGTCTTCATCGGTTCGATCACCGGTCCAGTTTTGAAAACATTGAAAAAGACAAAATTCATTTCGGTGATCTCTACACCTTGAAAGATGAGTCTTATAACTTTCGATTATGGAGATATGTTATTCTCAGTAAAAGAAAAAAAAAGTTATCTCAATATTTTTAAAACATAAAATTATTCTATTATTTTATTTAAAATTTAATTGAGTGAATCAATGCATTATAAAAAGACTTAAATATAATTTTAGTCTTTATAAAAGACTTTATTTAGTTTCAGTCCTTCAATATTTTTCATTAATTTTAGTTAATACTTACAATTTAAATTCTTTTAAAAATAGTTTTTTTTATCACTGTTTAGTAATTAATGATGTATCTAGAATTATTTTTATAAGCAAAGATAATATTAAAAGAGAGCATAAAGAGTACTCCAACAACCCATCTACAAAGTTAAGCCACCAAAGCTTTACTATTGAACGAAAGAAAAAAAAGGATTATTACACCGGCCAATCATAGAAAAACAAAATAGTCCCTTCCAAATTCCTCGATAACCAATGTCAAGATGGAACTTCGACTAAATCTAGAACAACAATAAGATCACACTTGTCTCCTGGTTCAGTATATCATTCCTCAAAAGCCATATGGACCACACAACCGCATGCCATGCATTATTCTAAAATATCATCTAATTACATTAGTTAACTACTATTATGAATTATCATGTAAAAAAACTAATAGTGTGTTTGGTTATGTAATACAGTGAAAAAGATTCAATTATTTTTTTCATGTAGAAGGGCACTACAACTCTTTATAGATTTGCACGGTGAAAAATTGATTTCAGTGGTGCTAATGCATATATTTTTTTTTAACAAAAAATTTAGGTGAATTAGATCTAAGGTTTAACAAGCATTTACAAAAGTACTTATAAATTATCCACCAACAAAGTTGACAGCGAAAATCGAACACATATCTTTGTTAGATATAAGTTCATTTTTTATTAATTGGACAAATCTTTGTTGATTGCATTGCTATTGCTAATGCATATATAATCAAACATACACTAAAACTAAAAAAAGAATGATAAAAATGAAATGAAGTTATTAAAAATACATTTGAATAAAGTGAAATATTGATCGTGAATCTATGGTGAAGGTGCCCTACAAGGATATGGCAAGCTTAACTTGGTTCCAAAGGCCTGCAGGATGAAAACTTTGTGGCTGATGAATGACGAGAAAGTGCGGGGCAAGTTGGTTACCCCAGGGCAACCACGCAAAATGCCAAACCTGTTCAGAGATGTGACAATGTACTACAACTACAACTAGCAGGAACATGATTTGAACTCAGTAGTTAAAGAAAAAGGTTTTAACAATATCATTTTTTAATTCTATATTTTATGTCTGAGTGTGACTTCCTTTTTACACTTTTTTTGACATTCCTCGTTCACATGTAGTATCCGATATATATGAATCTAATCTACGTCATATATATAATGTTTTAATTTGGAAAAATAATGAGTGATGATATCTAAAGAGATAAAGATATAGAAGATAGAAAAATATAAGTACTATAGGTGATATATAATATAATAAGAAGGAAGAAATAAATAGGCATTTATATATCATCACTCATGTTTTAACGTAAATCATCTTTGGAACAACTGTTAGGATAATTATTATAAAAATTAATACATATTTGGATAGGTTGGAGTTGTAATTCAAAATGGAAGCCTAAGCTTTAGATTTTTTGTGTTATGCGGGCATTAGCCTGTTAGCAGCTTTGAGGCACTCTGATAACAGAAATAGTTTGGGCACAACTTGTGCACTGAACTGGTGTTAATAAAATTTATCAATTTGCCTTTCAAAAAAATGAATAGATAATACTGTAAAAAACTTACATTGTGAATATATTATTTTAATTAAATTCTAATTATTATACATAGCTTATAAAAGAATATGAACCACCAAGCACACATACTAATTGTCATGAAATTATTTCAATTTATAACAGTGATTTTGAGTTTGAGTCTTAAGTATGCAATCAGTTACATTAAATATTAAAAAAAAAAGGTTCATTGTTTATAGTACGTGGTTTTACCCCATTCAAGAATAATTTTTTTCCGTAAAAAGTATATGTAATTTTAAACAAAAAAAAAAAACTACTAAAAAAAAAGCTTATAGAAGAATATGAAAACTGTGTACCTTTAAAATAAAAAAATATAACATGAATTGAATAGTCTAATAATATTGAAGAAGTACCGCAATTAGGGTTGATTAGCGTGAGCCAACTGCCAAGTTTCACCTTGCTCGATCTCGAGTGATATCTAGAGTCGGCTAAATTTTTTAATCCAGTCATGATCCAACAAATAATTAGGTCGTGAGATCCAGTCTTGATTTTAATATCTACACTTATAATAATATTGAAATTGATGGAATGTGATTCTTTCTACACAAAAACTAATCATTCTAATATCATTATTCAATAAATATTAATTAATTAATTTAAATTATTATACTAAATATTAATTGATTGATTCAAATATTTGTTTTGATTAATTTATAATAGTTTTAAAATTATTGATTCTGAATATCATTTATAATATATACAGCTTAAATAATTAATAATCCTAATATTATTATTCAACAATATTAATTAATTAATTTAAATTATTACTATACATATATATATATATATATATATATATATATATAATAGAAAATATGCCTATTAAATATTCACCATGCTCTTCCTTTAAATTTTACATAGATATTGAATGGTAGATATTCAAATTGTGCTATTAAGATCGTACGCTTATTTTGGTAGATCTAAAAATTAAGTGTTTTTTAATTTATTTTCAGTTTCTAATAACTGAAATGTTATTTCTTAGATGCAGCAGTCTTTTTTTTTTTAATCATATTATTGAAACGAAATATCTATCAGCTTTGTCAAATACTAATCTCTACTGAAAAATTTGGCTGACCACTTTAAGTGAGATTTACTCTCCTAACTTTTTTTTTTCATCTATAAGGCTTGAAGGTGAGACCTTACTTAAGGAATTTTATTTCAGTTATACTCGGATCAACAACATGTGCTTACCAATTCTCTTAACTTATTGTCAAACTATAATATTTACACTTATAATAATATTAAAATTGACTGATTAATTTTTAATTTAAATTATTGTCATAAATATTAATTTATTGATTCAAATATTTGTTTTATTTAATTTATAATAGTTTTAAAATTATAATTTCTAAATATTATTTAAATAACATATATTCTGTTTAAATTATTAATTATTCTAATATCAATATTCAATAAATATTAATTAATTAATTATAATTATTACTGTATATATTCAAAAATTATAATGATCGATACAATAACTGTAATGATAATATATTAAAAACAGTATCATGAATATATATTTTTTGCTTATTTTTAGTTTTATAAAATAATTAAAATTAATTTAAAAATATAGAGATTTTCATGTAAAAAAATCCAACTAAAAATCTCACATAAAAAAATTTACTCCCTAAAAAATATATTTTTAGCATTTTTTAGGTTTAATTGCACTTTTAGTCCTTGAAGTATTGTAATTATGCAATTTTAGTTTCTTAGATTTCAATTATGTCAATGGTCCCTTCGATATCATAAATGTGTGATTTTAGTTCTTCAGGTTATGACTGTATTATTTTAGTCTCTTAGGCATTATAGCTGTACGATTTTAGACCTTCAGATTTCATAAATTGTTCGATTTGAACTAATTTTTTTGGGGGACAAAAATTGAACAATTGCAATACCAATTGATGCAATTGAAAATTAAGGGACTAAAATCTTATGTTTATGATATATGAAGGATTTAATTATCACAATTAAAATTTGATACTAAAATTTTACATTTGTAATACTTAGATATTAAAAGTGTAATTAAGTAATTTTATTTTTTATTAAAGTTTATCGAAATGCTAGAATCCCACTCGCAGAAGCCAGTCACTCGCCTCAGGCTATGAACATGTGTCACAGGGTAACCACTTTACTGCCTCATCTGCGCAAGTACTACATACATCAAATTTGCGTAGTGGAAATGAAAATATGAAATGGTTGTGTTGTGTTGTTTGTGGATGAGAGAGAGAGTGCATGATATGTTATGAGATTCCAAAATTGAGCAGAGTAGTGGCAGATAGATGAGATGAAGAGAGAGAGAGAAAGTGTTTATCTCAAGAAAAAAGCCTGACACAGACGTTGACCCTCTGTACGGAATGTCTACTACATTTTTACATCATCTTATCTTATTCTTCTTCATCACTCATCACAACATACTAATAATTATTAAACATTAACACAAGAATATCACATAGCCCAAGAGACATTTTGGTTTTAAACAAGTGTTGGGCTTAACATTGAATATAGGGAGTTGCTATTCCCACCCTGCTAATTGCTATTCTCACTCCTTACTTTTTCAAAATTCTTTGAAAAGACATTTGTATCCCTATCAGCATTTCTCGACACCCCTCCCTTCCTTTCTCCTTTTTCCATTTAATAATGTACAACAGAATCATATTTCCGTTGTACATTATTAAACGAAATCATATTTCTGTTGCTGTATAAGGGGTGGCAAAAAATCCACAATGAAATCACGATTTTGAGTACAAAATCACAAAGGAATCGTGATTCAGTTATGATTTTGTACACGGAATCGTGATTCTGTTGTGGATTTTGTATACATGTACAAAATCCAAAACGAAATCATGATTCCGCATTCAAAATCACAACGGAATCACGATTGTGTTTTGGATTTTTTACGCGCATACAAAATCACAACTGAATTACAATTTTGCGTACAAAATCACAATGGAATCTTGATTCCATTGCATTATATGCGGGTGAAAAAATTTGAAAGTGGAATCATGATTCCGTGAGAAGGAAATTTTCGGAATTAAAAGAAAATCACCCATGTGGGTGGTGAGAATAGCAATTCTGAGGTGAGAATAGCAACCCCTCGAATATAACATCAAAGCCCAATTCATTTTATGGACCTTAATTCTCTTGACCCATTTTTTGGTTATGGGTAAAGGGGTATATTTGACAAAAGAAAAATAATCATCTGGGAGTGTTCTTGTTTCTTCTTTATATTGACTCGGAATCCATTAGTTATAGAATTAGGTAGAATTAATTTAAAAAATCAATATTGAAAGAATTGATGTTAAAAAAATTCTTTTTACTTAGATAATTAAGAATAACTATTTTTAAAGTATATATATGTTTAAAGAATTTAAGTTTTTAACCATACAAGTGAGTTACTCTGTAAATCAATAAAATTGGCCACGAACCTGATTTTGGACTGTCTAAAATATTGACTAAACATTAAACAAAACTCATTCATTTGGCTGCTTTCCTTTTCTGAGAAAGTTGTACAGGGATTCCTTCTACTTTGTAATCTTTTATGGTTTCTCACGTGTAGAATAAGTTCTTTCTTATGTACCCAAAAAGTAAAAAATGTTTTAAGAAAAACAATTGATTGATCTAGTTAAGACATGCATTAACAAAATCTTAAGCATGGGCACTTCATTCCCTTATCGGGTATAGGACTTATAGGTAGACATTGGATTCGCCTTATCAAAATTACTCTTTTTAAAAAAAAAAAAAAACAAAAACAAAACAAAACAAAACAAAACAAAGGTTACACAACTTAGATATGACTCTAATTAAACTAAATGCAGTTTGAGATTTGGCTAAGTTCACCTTATGTACTAGCATATCATTTTTTTTCTAAAATGACAATTTTTTAGTTGAAGTTAGATTCAATGATGTTAAATGTAAATAAAATTCAATGATGTTAAATGTAAATAAAAAAAAAACTATTTTTAAAATAATTATCAAGAAAATTATTTTTTTAAATAATAAACATTCACTTGTGATAAATAAAAAAAATTAAACATTTTAAATAATAAAATTTTAAAGAAGGGTGTTTAATGAAGTTATTATTTCACTAAAAAAAAGTATTTTTGAAAAAAAAAAAACACACCTATATATTTTTAAAAAGTTGTATTGAAACCAAACATAAGAATTTTTTACTCTCAGGAAACATGTCTTAATATCTTAACAATACCTATGATTAACCAAACAAACATGATTTTTAAGTATGGAAAAAAAAATCCTACAAAACACGCCCTTACTTTTCACATTTTTGTTTATATTCCCAATCAAATCCATTCATTTTTTTTCTGACAGAAATCCATTCATTTTTATGACATGTGAGTTTATTAATTTATTTCGTTACAAATATTTTCACAACAATCTATAGAGTATTTTATTCTAATTATGTTAAGTTTCGAAATTTATGTTTTTTAAAAATTATACTAATGTATTCATTTCAATCTTTGAAAATTGTAAAAATTCCGAATCCATATCCATGCAACATTATGAATATATATTTTGGTGAATATTTTTATTATTGGTGCTATTTTTGGCACGCAAATACTGAAGAAATGTCCTGAAATCGAACAGACAAATCCTGATAGCCACTTTGACACCCTGAGTTCCCTAAAGAATAATTCTAAATCAGTAAATCCCATAACTGTATTATATGATAAGTATTAGATATGTTTTATATTTTCAAGACATTAAATTCATTATTTCTTATTTAAAAATTTATTTATTAGACAGTAAGAAAAAATGTAGTTGGAAGATATAGCATTACCCGTTACCTAAAGCATTGATAATTATCAGCAAGGTTTTTTTATTATCAGCAAGTTTATTGCCTCGTTCTTACAACCAAACTACTTTAGTTTCCACATATCTTTACCCCTAACCTAAGATGCAGGTTTGGACCACCTCACCTGGAAACAAGTAATAGGAAAAGTCAATCTCCCCCTAAAACTTCAATTGCTTGATTGGTGACATGTCCTTCCATCAAGTGTTGGAATTATGCCAACACTTTAATATTTCCTCTCTTTTCTACCACACCTTACTTTTCTGGAAACACTTTGTAAGACCACAATCCCTTTGGTTATATTGCAATCCTTTCCAGACTGTCCAACAAAATCTTTCTTGGTGAAACACGTGTACATTTTCCTAATGCAATTGTTCCACTCAATTTAAAGATCTCTCATAAGGGGACCACAAAGAAATGTGAACGTGGAAACACATGGTTGCTGAGTATCAGATAGTCTGAGCTGATCAATGTCAAATGTCATTGGTTCAAGCTCAATTTAACACCCCCTACTCCAACTACCACCTCAACTCTTAGTTTTGCACAAACAAAGCAATAATTACATAATGCCCCTGAGCAGGAACAATTGAACATCATTCTTATTCATTGGTTCTAAATTCATTACTTGGTTGGGGGTTGGAGAAGAGGTTGGGTTTAATGCCGTTGGATAATAAAGACGGTACATTAGTCTCAGTAAGTTTACAGAAAATGCAAAGCCCATATAACATTTAAAGAATCAGGCCCATATTTGGTATAGCTTATTTTAAAAATAAAAAAAATCTATCTCAGAAGAGTTTGTAAAAATAAGTTATTATTTCTTTAAAATTAGTTAAACCAAACATGCACTAAATGTTTAACAATTGCTCCATTTCTAGGATTGAATGTAGCCAGCCATAGTATAAACTTAGGGAAACTTTTTACACAATTACAGCAACAGACTAGATAAGCCACCTAACCTAAAGCATCTCTTACTTTGGCTTTATCATTTAAGGTTACAAGTGATTTGAGCACCTCAGGACTTATCTTGTCTGCAAGAACACCTGCCTCTGATATAAGGTAAGATTTTTCCTTCACAACGCTCTGTAGTCTCTTTGCCTCAAAGTCAAGCTGTGTTTGATCTGTAAATAATTACATGGTTAGTAAAAAGAAGATACCAACCAGCTGTTCTTAGAAATCAGTTTTTCAATAAAATGACTTCAATCATATCAGAGCTATAGTTCAAACTTAGGTCTATCTGTCACAGTAATGATAACGATCATTAAAAGAATAGTAATGCAGATAGTTGATCTAATCAGAATTTCTAAACTATAAAGTTGGTGCATAATAATGATCATCCATGCTAAATCATTTGCTTATCTAAAGTACATATTCTGTGTTCAAGGATGAAAAATAAATTAATATAGAAATCATCAGAAAGTTCCTATTTCAGCAATTCAGATTTAATTCTAGACAAACAAATCACTATCTTAAGTGGCATTTGAAAACCTTAACAGTGCAGTAGACAAAGCCACATTTAGTAAAAATCACATTCATTTCAGTGTTGCAGGGTCTGCAATCACATGAAGAAATTGCCTACCACAATCAGGTTGAACCAATAAATAGTATGACAGGCAATTGAAATAACAAAAAGATTTACAAACAAGAAAACAGAAACAGTTAAAAAAAACCAGCGAGACATGATTGCATATGCATTGTTGATAACCCAGACTCCAAATGCATAAAACCAAGCTTCTCGTTTCATCAACTATAGTATGAGAAACATATAAGGAGGGGGAAAAGATTTATCTCAAGTATTCCAAATTGCACTAAAGCAAGGATGGTAAATTTGCACTGGTTAGGGATTATTAACTAACATTACTACTGTAGAATGCTCACAGATACAGAAGAAGTAATAGGCAATAGCTAAGCAAACATTATGCCCCAACACAAAAAGAAAATAAAAGAAATTTTCTTTCTTTTCTTTTTCTCATTATTATTTTTTTAGTGATTAGAGGATAGGGTGGAGAGAAATGAAAGAAGAACCTGTTTCCAATATAGTGTGAGCAGCATGAAATGGAATTCTGGCAAACAGATCAGTTCCTGGAAACATCGTCCATGTCTGCTCAGAAGAGTCATGTTTGCCACAGCTGGTGCAAACCTCTTGCACCAAAGTTCTTGAGCTGGTCCCTGCAACTCCCTTCATTATTGATTCAAAAGGAGATGGAACACTGCTCTTTGTTGTCCGAGCCCTTTTCCTTAATGCAGTAAGTGCTTCTCTATTCCCATTTCTCAATCTATCGTTCTCAACCAGCTGTATTTTTACCAAAAGGGACAATTGCATAGCCACTTAATTTCATAGAAAAGTTTTTAAAGAGATCCAGTAGAAAAAAAAAGGCTTTATTGGGATAATAAACAAAAGATTTCTTGATTGATACTATGGTATTGAATTGTTTGTCGTTAAGGACATAGCATAGTAATAAGGAAATTGCTTTGGGATTAAGTAATTAGTTACTTTGCGCATCCAAACTGAATGCCATAAGTCATTTGGCACTTTGGTTGGTTTTTTGTAGCTTTTGGTGTGGAGTTGATTGAGTTCTGGTTTGATTTATAGTTATTAATCCTAGATAGCAGCACAGGGCAGCAGACCCCAAAAACGCTGCAGTGAGATAGTGGATAGTAGGATGGACACTATACCAAAGATAATGGGAAAAAAAATGTAACACCAAAGACATCTAATCTAAGAGCTATCTACCATGGACAAAACCAATGTTTCATAATTTAGGAGTGCTAGTTGCCCAACTACTTTGGTTGATAGGTCAAGGTTAAATGGTTTTTATGTCATTTAAGGGTGAGTTTAAATATGCTTTTTTGAAGGGAAAAACCACTATTATAATATAGTTTTTCGAAAGCTACTCTTCCTAACTTATAGAGAAGCACTAGAACTGCTTTTTTTTTAGACTAGCTTTTCTTTTAAAAAAAACTTTTCTAATTATCTTTAAATCTTTAAACAACAATTCAGCCTTTTCCCACTAGGTGGGGTCGGCTACATACATGGATCAAACAATGCTATGTTTTGTCCTAAATCATGTCAATATAGACAAACAATTGACCTTTAAATCTTCCTTAAATTGTTTTGCCTATAGTGTTTCTGCCTCCCTCTGCTTATAGCACTTAGGCTACCTTCCATCTAATCTGTTCTACTTATGAGAGAGTTTTACAGATCTTCTACATACATACCCAAAACACCTACATGTCTCTTTACTGGGATTTAAATTTAAAAAGCACCATTTTCCTTAAAAAAGTACAAATGAATGGGTTGTAAGTTTGGGCTTCCTGTTCAAAATTCAAACAAGCTAAATGCTTAGCAAGGTTTTAACATGGAGGGGGGGAGGGGGAGGAATAAGGACAAATTATAGTTATAAGAAAAGTACTAGCAGGTCTTGTAATTAAATACATATAATTCGAGGTGAAGGGCATAAGAGTCTTGTGCAACAGTGCAAGTGAGCCATTTTAAGTAATTTGCTTAGTCTCTCTCCTCCACCCCCCTTCCCCTAACCTCCTCAGCTGTCTCCCCATAAAAATCTTATCTTTCAAGAAAGGTGACAACACTCAACACACTAGTTTTGTGACACATTACGGTAATTTGTGAATGGATTTAGCATACTTAGGAGGTTATATTTGCATTTTAAAACGTCAAAAAATTTGTGTTTTTCTATAGCAGAAGTAGAAGTTTTCACAGGGTATAGATTTAGACCATTCAAGTTTATAAACTTAAATTGTATGATTAAAAGGGAAAAATGCAAATTAACATAAGGTTTGGGTCATGTGCAACTCAGTCCCTGAACTTTAAGGTGTATTTCGACCCTTAAGGTTTTCAACATGTGGAGAATAACTCCTCTATTAATTTTTCCATCAAAATTTGACAGATTCAGTCACATGAATAGCATGTGATGTGACTAATTTGTTTCCAAAATTAGTCCTAAAAAAATACAAATTAGCACCCTAAAGTTTGAATCATGTGCAACTTAGCAGAAATACACCATTTTAAAGTCATATAAGATTAAGTCGCCATGATTCAAACTTCAAGGTGTCAATATACATTTTTTCTTAGGGGTAATTTTGAAAACAAATTAGTCACATGTTAATGATGTGACTGAGTTTGTCAAATTTTAACGGAAAAATTAACATAGAGGTTGTTCTGCACACGTTGAAAACCTTAAGGATCAAAATACACCTTTTTAAAGTTTATAGACTACGTTGTACATAACACAATAGATTCTAAGTTCTAACATAAAAACTTCATACCAACCAAGCAAAAATTTACAGCTGAAACAAATAATAATTATAAACATAACCATGTACTTTCTCATTAAGGCACCAAGTTCTTGTCCTCAATGTAGCAATAGAAGCTAGATTTTACTCTTTTTTAATGAATTTTATTACTTATTTTGTTTCTAAGTCTTTGTAAAGCATTAATCACCTTCAATTTGAAATTTTAAATTACCTGGTGTCGGGCTAAAAGAAGATGCTCAGCTTCCACTTCCAGTTCTGTTAATTTTTTTTGGAACTGTTTCATGGTCTCATCCATATTTGAAGAAAAGAAACTGCTGTGAAATTGTAAAGAAAATGTTATCTAGAGAAATTTGCGCAAAATATTGTCAGAAACAACAAGCATTCAGTAGAATCCAAATGGAAAAATAATGCTATTTGTTTAGATTTGAACTAAGAATTGTAACTGAAAACCAAATATAAGGATGAAGGAACATTCTCATACTATGTTTTTCCATCCAACCACCAGCTACTTATCTCAGCAGTTATGTACTTGCTTACACATTGAGTGGAAATCTTTATGATGATCAACATAACAATATCCATCTTAACAGAATGTGAATTCAAATGAAAACATTACCTTCAGGAAGATAGCTCACTTCAACAGTGTGATGACCTTCCTCTTCACTCCTCAGTTGCAACTGCAGCAGTGTCAATGCACATTTTATTTTCCAGGCAAACTTGTGAATATCACAGCTATACCAAGAAGTGTAAAAAAGAAATTGTATCGTTTTTTTCTTAGAAAATGAATGGGAGATTGGGTGATTTTAGTATGGCGAAGCTTTGTGGCTTTTCTCTCAGCAGTGTAAATTACAATTCGTTGATTTGTTCTTATGCAAACCTAATATTTGCAGCTTCAATTTTTAGATAAAAAGTATTCAACAGGTTGCCGAGAAAATCCTGTTAAACTCACCGGAGATGGTGGTCGCCGTTTCCGGAGAAGAGAAGAGAGATGACCCAATTCACAAATCACAACCGTAACTCTAAACGACACCGTACTGTTTGGACTTTGACCCTCAGTTTTAATATTGCCGTCTGGCCCCTCTGTTTTAAGAGAAATACTACTTCCTCCGAAAGTTGGAGACCGAATAATCGTTCGAACCTTTAAAATGTTGACACTTGTCATATAATTTTATTATAAAAAGTTTATTTAATTTAACATTTTAAAATTTGCCTCTTTCCAAAATTACCCTTACTCTAGCCGATGGCGTGGAAGTGAGGAACTGGGATGTGGTCGCCGCCCTTGAAGTGGTGGAGGCCGAGGAGGTTAGGCAAAGTCTTTTTCAACTTCTACTCCGTCCTTGCTGGTTCAGCGAAGTCTTCGATGACCTCTCTGTTATTGTAACTCAGAAACACATTATGGAAGGGTTTGTGTGCAAAACGGTGAGTGCCTCGTTTGCAATAATGTGATTGGGCATGATGCTTTGAAACTTAGCAAATATGATTTTATTGGTTGTGGATGCATCTATATATGTATTAACTTGTATAAGGACTCAGTAGTAATGACATTTCTCCTTTTAACTTTTCTGTGATGTGAACACAATTAATTCCCTTTCTATGTACATATTTTATTACTCTCAATCCAATCATAAAATCCAACTAATGGTCAATAAAACGGAAGATGTTAATCCTTCTTTTAACTTTTCTGTGGTGTGAAAAATAACATTTACGGAGGTGTTAAAGCATTAATCATTTGTTACAAAAAATTTAAAAAGAAACTTTCTTTTTTATTACTCTGAAATCAACAACCCAACTCAATATAAACAGGCCTAAATCACTGCAAAATTAGTTAATCCTTGAATTCATATTAAGGATTAAGGAATGTACTTCGCAGGCTTTGAGAATATTTTGTGTTTTGGTGTGAGAGGTATCATCCCCCGCTTCAAGTTCATCCTCCTCGTCGGACACCGCTCCACAACTACTGTGTAGTGTGTATGAACGAGGGGGTATGTTTGGAAAGATTGTAAATTTTAAAACGTTGAATTGACTGAATATTTTAAAATGAAATCAGTTGCCACATGTCAAAATTTTATGGTTCGGAGGCTTATTCTGCCTGTGATTTTCGAAGGAAATAACATTGCTCCTGTTGTAATATCTCTTTTAATCAAAATTTAGAAAGAAAAAAAAATCAAATTCAAATTTAGATAGATGCATTATAATCAAATTTTATTTTCTAATCAAATTTAAATAGAGATATTTTCTAATCAAGATATTTTAATTAAAATATTTTAAAGTTAAGGTTATTTTAATCACAGAAAGATAAAGATTCGAGTACCGGTGGAGGTGAATGAGATTCAGGTTCAGATTTAGTGTGGTTTACCGGTGAAGAATATTAGGATTCAAATTCAACGTGATTTACCGGTGAGGGAGATTAGGGTTCAGACTTCTAAACTTATGTTTAATTAGATTTTTTAATTTAAAATAGTTGTAATTTTAAATTTTAAAAAAATATTTTAATTAATCAAAGACTAATTTGAAAAAAACAATTTTTTTTAATTAATGAGAAAAAAGATAATATGCAATTTGATTGGTTAAAAAATAACAGTATCAAAACTCTCAAAATTATTGGGGGTACCATATACATTCTCATAATTTTTTTGTCACCATGATATTGGTACGAAGACCTTACTTAAGAAAATCGAATCAGTACTACTCAAACCAACGACTTGTTGCTAGATACTAATATATATTTAATATAACACTACTAGAAAAAAGGTTTTTAACATCAGTTATTTTGGACTTTTAACATCGGTGATTGTATTTAGGTAATGAATTACAAAGCTTGTTTTCATAAACTTTAGAAACTTTTAAAGTAGACGAATCTGAAATTTGGAAACGTGGCTGAGAACACTGCCAACCCACATAAGCAAAGTTGTTGCCCGAAACATATTCAAATTAACCAGTATTAGTGATCTCAAATTACATAAAAGATTGAAAACTAACTGTCAAAAACACTATGTTAAGTCAGAGATACACCAATCTAGTACTACTACTTCTAACAAATTTATGATCCATGAAGTTGGTCCACATCCTATAGACTATGAACAATTAAATTGATGAGTTTAAGAGCAAATAAAGGTGCAGCACATAATTCACGTTTTTCTTGCATAGACCACAACTTCAAGCATCAAAACAAGTGATTTTGTCCTCCTTTGCTCACCAAACAATAGGGGCTTCATATACTATCCATGTAACACTTTATTTACATCATTTGGCACACTTAAAACATGATTTACACGCAAATTGTGCAGCAGAACAGTAGCTGAAATTATGCAGTAAACATAAACTAACATGTTACATCAACAATTTTGGTAGTTTCCCAACTTGATGGAGAGTTTCACAGTATAACATAAACTAGTTTTCTGTTTAGTGCATTTCAGTAAAGTTAGTTTTCTGTTTAGTGCATTTCAGTAAAGTTAGTTTTCTGTTTAGTGCATTTCACAGTCTCACAAGTTAAAGAAGGTATTACCTATGCTCAAGTCAAATCCATGGATTTTAAGCTCTCTATACTGCTGACATAGAGCACAGGTTTCACAGCAGAAATGAACTAAACAGTGCAAGCTGCATATATGAAAGAAAAAGAAAAGGAAAATAGAAATAGATATAACCATTATGAGTCATCCCCTCATATATATTGTACTCATAATATATGCAGTGTTTACTAAATTAAAGCTTACTTGTATTGTCTTTATCTACTATCTCTGCTATCAATCCAAATGTAACACAAGGGCAGAAGCAAGTGACCAAACCTTAGAAAATAAATAATCATAGTATATGTTAGACTCATGGAGTTTCTAATTTGAAAGATAAAATGGAATAAAAAAACTTTACTAAAGAGATGTTAGACTTATTGTATGTTACACATGCTGGCAGTTAGGCTACCCACAATTATGCCAATTCCCTTGCCCAAAGAGGTTTCCACTGATGTTGTTACTACAAATTTCTATCTAGCCTTTTTAGCATGTTCCTATCTTAACTGTCAAGTGCCTTATTCTATCTCTTTCCTGCATAAAACTTTCTCTCCCTGTCCTCCTCATTTTACCTCATTCAAAGATAGAATAAGATTAACTATCTAAATTAGTTTTAAGAAATTTTATTAGATCAACTAACTAAACTAACATAAAAGGATTATATATAAACAAAACTATGTCAGACTAAGAACTATTTTGAAATCATGCATCTTATGATGGTATCCTCTTGCCTAACCAAATCCTCTCTCGCTGAAGTCAGCATGTACACATTCACAGAATCAGAACTTTGTTCTGCTGCTTTGGCCATTCTGCATCTCATGGCACAAATTATCAACACAAAAAAAATGGACCAAGTAAAACACTCTGATTTATTACTCAACCAAGCAAATACTTTAAAGGAAAGCATTAGCATACAATGGAAAAGAAGAGCAGCATAATCAAGTCATCACACCACTCGTGATTTCACTAAAGAGAAGCAAGTTTTATTAACAAAATATCAGAATAGCATATCAGGCACACAAATTACCTATTACCCAAGACCAAGTGGCAGATCACCTCTACTTCCCTCAGATTTTTGTATTTTAATTTACCAGATATAACACCAAAAATAAAAATACATATAAGAAAATAACAAGATGAAGTGCAGAAAATAGCATTAGATATCCCCCAATGAAATATCCCTAGTGATTATGAGTAGACCAGTACATAAAAAAGAAGACATTTTATCACAAGAGAAGTACATAAAAAGGAATATATATAGATGGTGGATGTTGTAGTTGTGATTAACTAAAAAACAAGAGATTTTACCACAAGAGAAGTACATAAAAAGGAGCAATAGATATCCCCCTTTAACAGCAGCAAAAGAAATTAAGGATGAAACAAACAGAAACATCAAGCCTAAGGAGTGGATAATCATTATAATAACTTATAAAATTGTGGCCACTGTAGTGGCTATAAGTATAAATCTGAATTTTTTTTAAGTTTTTATTTTTTGTTGCTTTATAAGTGAAGAAGTGAAGACCATGTTGCAGCAGAGGAAGGAAGCTGCTGCAATGAAGAGGGACAAGACCTTATCCCAAGCCTTTTCCCAACAGGTTTTCATCCTCTTTAATACCAATTCCTGAAATTGAATTAATTTCCTTGACTTGGTATGGTAATTCATTGTGAAATTGAAGTGTTTTTTATTGATTCTTGCAATTGAATTAATTTCTTTGATTTGGTTTGGTAATTGATTGTGAAATGTGAAGTGTGTTTAATTGATTCTTGAAATTGAATTAATTTCCTTGACTTGGTTTGGTTAATTGATTGTGATACAATAATAAATTAATTAAGCAAACCATTTGAGTATATAATCAGTCACTGAATTGAAAGTAATAATCTTTACAAATTGCTAAAACCAAAGAAATTTGTTATATATTCAATAATCTTTACAAATGCTTAACATCTCACACTACATAAGGGTGCGTCAACACCTTGTATGGATCCTCCACTAACCAGTTCATGCACTACCAATCAGATCCCAATGCTATTTGTTAACAACTGTTTGATAGAGTAGGAACTTTCCCAATCAAGGCATCAGAATCATCATCATTTTAAACTAGGTAGACCCCTTTGACATTTACACAATGTCAATGAAAAAGCCAAGTGAATTTGGCAATTTTAGACAGAGAAAGAAAGAAACAAAGCATATCTCTGTAACTCCTCCAACCCCTACAAAATTCCACTTTCACATATCTCTTTCTTTTCTCAAACAGGCATTTCTACGAACAGTTAGAGTGTGAAAACTACAAGCTATGTAATTGCAACTTAGAGGAATCAAAGTATTTAAAATTAGTTTAGAAATAAGAGAGGTTAGGGCGAATGGCTATCAAAGCTACCTGGTAGAGACGGCAATGGCAGTGGACGCGGCGGAGCCTGCACACAAACCCTAGCAATGTTGATTGCGGTGGCAATGTAAGTGGAAAGGGAGCCATTTACAGACCACAACAATGGAAATGGAAAGGGAGATTCAAACCTCGCGGTGGCAATGACGACGACAAGCACAAAGATGAGAGGCACGAGACAAGGCACAAGATGAGAGGGACGAGCGTGAAGGAAAGATGAGAGGGAACGAAAGTGATCGAGGATTTGAATCCATGACTTTCTCCATTTATGGACTATGCACTTAAAATAGTCATGTCAATGATGATTTGTTATTAGATTTTTACCGTGTAAGTACATCACCATTAAACTTTTATTTCATTGTCTAAACCACTAAAAGCAACTTCAACACAATATTAGCATAGGGATGAACTTATCATATATTAGTAATACATGATTGAATAATAGTATAATATACTTTTATATTGTTATTACATTAATGTTTTTTATACTTAAAAAGTTTATATTAGAAAAAGACAAGTCCCTTGTAAGATTAGGAAAGACCATCAACATCAATCAAGATTTATAATAGAATATAGGTTAAATTAATCTACAGATTCCTATACTTTTATCAAATCTTTAATTTGGTCCATGAATTTTTTTTCTTTTAATTGGGTTCCTGAACTTTTTTTTTCAATTGGGTCCCTCTTCTAATTGTTGTTATGAAAAACTAATCACAGATACTTAATTAGATGTGCAGACAATGAGTTGATGCTTCTGGAATGTGTTGTAAGCACAACTGAATCAATTATGAAATATTTTTGCAAAGTTTCAATTTCTACAGGTCAATTTAAGTCAAACATTCTTTCACAATTATTTGGCTCTGCAGAATGTTAAAATTTTGCAGAAAACTCTCAGAATTGACTCAGTTGGGCTTACAACACATTCTAGAAACATTAGTTCACTATCTGCACCTCTAATTAAGTGTCTGTGGTTAATTTTTTATAACGACAATTAGATGGAAGGACCCAATTGAAAGACAAATAAAAGTTTAGGGATCCAATTAAAAAATAAATAAAAGTCTAGGGATCCAATTAAAAGAAAAAAAAGTTCAGGGACCTAATTGAAAATTTCATAAAAGTATAAGAATCTGCAGACTAATTAAACCTAGAATTTACATATAGCCTACTAAAAGAAAAAAATCTAAGGATCCAATCCAAATCACTGCTAATACATATTTTAATTTATCCATAACTATTATTAATGCGTTTAGAAATTAATGAAAGAAATGTATTAGAAAATTAGGGAATCATTGGATTTGAGAAAATATTTTGGACTGAAACAAAGTATATTTGTTGTCTTTTGTCTCTAAATTTTTTTTTGTTATCTTTTGAATAAAAAAAAGTAATCTTAAATTTTATTTCATCCAATAACTATATGTTCTTTTTGTGTACATATGTCAAATTGCTCTTAATGGAGGAAAAATGTGTGTTATTTTTATTGGAATGAAAAAGTGTGAGGAAAATGTCAAATCTTTTTTGTACAAATAAAAGTAAAACCCCATTATAATGCACTTTATAGAAGTTTTTATTTTGGAAACCATAAGATGTCTTGTAGACATATTTGGGCTGAACCTAATCAAAGAGAAGTCCTAATAAATTTGGCTAAAAAAGTTCAAAATTAAATTTAGACTTAAAATTAGGTGCTTTAACAAATTTAGGGTACACATGATTACTTAAACTATCATTAATTACTAATATGTCACAAATTTCAGTTTTACCACTTCTCTTTTATAGGGCATGAATGTCACATGCCAAAAAAAAAAGACATTTTATTTCCTTTCCCAACACATTCCTCCAACTGTTTTAGCATTAGTCTAATCACTAGGTTTATCTCTATCCTGAATTACCGTATTTCTTAACTCCTTTCCCCTTCACCACATTTATTTATCTCTTTTTCTTTCACTTTTTGTCACTTATATGCATAACCAACTTTTTTTTGCCACTATTTTGGGCTGAACGTTAAAGTATATTTGTTGTCTTTTGTCTTTAAATTTTTTTTCTGTTATCTTTTGAATATAAAAAAGTAATCTTAAATTTTATTTCATCCAATAACTATATTTTTTGTGTGTGTACATTTGTCAAATTGCTCTTAATGGAGGGAAAATGTGTGTTATTTTTATTGGAATGAAAAAGTGTGGGGAAAATGTCAAATATTTTTTGTGCAAATAAAAGGAAAACCCCATAATGCACTTCATAGAAGTTTTTATTTTGGAAACCATAAGTAGTCTTGTAGACATATTTTTGCCGAACCCGATCAAAGAGAAGTCCTAATAAATTTAGCTTAAAAAGTTCAAAATTAAATTTAGACTTAAAATTAGGTGTTTTAACATACTTAGGGTACACATAATTACTTAAACTATCACTAATTACTAATATGTCACAAATTTCAGTTTTATCACTTCTCTTTTATAGGGCATGAATGTCACATGGCAAAAAAAAGAAGACTTTTTCTTTCCTTTCCCAACACATTCCTCTAACTGATTTAGTATTAGTCTAATCACTATGTTTATCTCTATCCTGAATTACCGTATTTCCTAACTCCGTTCCCCTTCAACACATTTATTTATCTCTTTTTCTTTCACTTTTTATCACTTATATGCCTAACCAACTTTTTTTCTACCACTGCTAAGTCTGAAGTTTTTTTCTTTCTAGAATCACTCTTAGTGATAATGGTGGCCACAGACCCAATTAGAGTTTTGGTAACTGGAGCTGCTGGTAATCTTATTTTAATTCTATACATAATATTAATTTTTTTTTTACTTTAATTCATTGTTGGTTGGTTTGTCATCTAAGAAAAATGTGACATAAATATTCTAATGTTTATTTTATGGATCAAACTTTGAAAAATGTTGTTTTCTTTGTTGCTAAGGTGGTGATGATTGATTCTCTTGCACTTGCATTTCGTGTGGACTTAGTTATGGTTTATGATTGCCTTGGTGTAGAGGCATGTCACATGTGCATAGATTCTTCAATTTTAAAATTATGTTTTGCGTATAAATGGATAATGAAGTAGATTGTATCCCTTGGATATTAACAAAAACTAATCATGGAATTGGAAATGTTAGCTTCGGAGATTGCAGACTATATTGTTCTTAAAAAAATATTCTCACTTTGATTTATATTATTTTGTTCTGGAAGATTGTTACATAAATGTTCGATCTTCTCAAAGAAGAGAAGGAACCAATCACGATATTGGTTACCGGGGCTATAAGCATGATTAATTTAGTCTTCCTCTCTATTTTTCATATTTCCTCTAATGTATCTTGTATTTACATATCTTAACAAGGTTTTAAATTGTAGTCGTTCATCGCATTATTTGATATTGTGAAAAATTGTTGACAAATACAGCCAATGTGACTACAATTGCGGTTGCAGATACCCAAAAACCTTGACCTTGTGGTTAAAATTATGCATGGTCACAAATTGTTTTTTAGAACCTTGTATCATAGCATTGTCATGCAATCCATACACATACATGTGCATAAATTATTCATGGTTGACTTGTATTTGATACATTGATTTCTTAGTTGGCATTGGCTAACCTTGTGAAATTTTCATCATGCTCTACTACACATGTAACATGTTTTTGGTGCATATAACATTGGAAATAAAATAAATTAAATGTGCATTGAAAAAAAACTTAAATATTTTGTAAATCTCTATGTCAAAGTCAATCTCAGAGCATGCATTGTTTTCCTTTTGGTCTTGTTCTACCAATGAGCCTTAGACTTATTGAACACGTGTGAGAATATATAGTCACAACTCATAAGAATAACTGGAAATTTGATTGCAACATTACTTTTTTAACTTCATTGGCACACACCTTTTAATTTTGATTTGGTTCAACAACAGGACAAATTGGTTATGCACTTGTTCCAATGATTGCAAGAGGGGCAATGTTGGGCCCAAACCAACCTGTGATTTTGCACATGCTTGACATTGAACCAGCAGCAGAGGCCTTAAAAGGGGTGAAGATGGAATTGATTGATGCTGCTTTTCCACTTCTTAGAGGCATGTTTTTAAAACTATTCATCACCCAAGTATAATTGTTACATCGTGATTTTTTCTTCTCTTTATGATCTTATAATATAAATGCAATAGGTGTTGTTGCTACTACGAATGTTGTTGAAGCTTGCAAGGATGTCAACATTGCTGTGATGGTGGGTGGATTCCCACGAAAGGAAGGAATGGAAAGAAAAGACATGATGTCTAAAAATGTGTCAATTTACAAGGCTCAAGCTTCAGCACTAGAGCAACATGCTGCATCGGATTGTAAGGTTAGAATCTAGTTTGTTAGCTTCTTTAGAGTCAGTGACTTATTGTGTTTTAATTTTGAAAATCATTGGCAAACTATCACTATTACTTACACCAAAATACTTATTTGAATATGTGACCATTCAAAACATAACAATCACATTTCCCTATTTTTTTTTACTTGGTCTTCATATTACCTTGTGAGATAAGTTATTGGTATTTTTATATTAGCACACATGAGAATAAAATAACCATGATTGTCTTTTTTCTTTAAAAAAAATCACTTGAACTTGCAAAGAATAAGTCCAAACTCCAAATTAATTTGATAATCTGTTTTCCTATTTCAATTTTACTTTTATGTATGATAATTTGGGCATGTTCTCTACCATGTTAAGTTTGGACATGTATCTGACTTGGGAGAGTTAGGAGACTACCAGGAAGAGTTTATTTGGGTTATGAAAATGGCTCATATGACCTTCTTATAAGATCTTTTTTAACTTATTTTAATAAGCTTCGTGGAGAAACTTATCAAAGTAAACACTTTTCAACTTATTTTAAAAAGTTTCACAGTCAAGTTTAGTCATATTTAATAAAAACTAAATTAAAACTATTAGTTTAATGCATAGAGCACCATGTAAATGTGTGTTTGTATAACCATTTAGAGGTTCGTTGCACACATTTCTGGGTACCAAATATGAGAGCAAAACTTTGTAGGATTCACATTAAATGGAGTTTCAACGGTTTACAAACACACCATAAGACAAATTCCACAATTGCAATCTAATTATTTTCTTGTTTTCTCTCCCTTCATAGTTTCTGATCTTATGTATTATTCATCAAAGATATTAGGAAGGCTAGGCATTTACATTAGAAAATGCATCTCAAAGATCAATATTATTGCAATTTGAAATATTTCTTTTGTATAGGATTTGATGTTACATTGAGGTTATGTCTTCAGTCTGTGTTATCAATTGATGGAACTTTACATGAATGATGAGATGGACATCATTTTTTGATGTTATAGTCATTATTATTGGTTCTTATACACCTTTTTTTTTATAACAATATTAATGAACTTGACACTTTTGTTTCTTGATAGTACCTGTCACATTGTAAAATGAATGAGATAGCTTCCTAAATATGAATCACCATGTATCTTAGTCCTTTAGAACCTAATTACTATTGTTAATGTAGGTACTAGTGGTTGCCAATCCAGCAAATACCAATGCTCTCATTTTGAAAGAGTTTGCTCCTTCAATTCCTGAGAAAAATATCACTTGCCTTACACGACTTGATCACAATAGAGCATTAGGCCAAATCTCTGAGAGGCTAAATGTTCATGTTAGTAATGTGAAAAATGTCATCATTTGGGGTAATCACTCCTCAACTCAATATCCAGATGTCAACCACGCAACTGTCACCGCTAATAGTGGAGAGAAACCAATCAGAAAATTAGTTGCTGATGATAACTGGTACCCTACTTTCAAACCATCTCAATCTAATTTCCTTTGGTTTTGAACTTTATTATGTGTTGAACAACCTATTTACTTGTGTCAATTTGAGTTAGATATAGATACTACATTATGTCATTGGCATGTTTGAGTTCTCATTTTGGTAATTCGGATCACATTAATTTTTTCTTAATGTGTAATAAATTACGAAACTTGCTAATTTTTTTGGTATGAAATGTGAGCAAATTTTTGGTACTTCTATAGTACTAATTTCCTTGGTAGTTATCACCTTTAGTTATACAACTATCTCTCTTTTTTTTTGTTTTTCTTATAAAAATAAAACTTAAAAAAATGATCATTACATGTTAGGTGTCATAATTTAAAGGGGGAAAAAATACATACTATACTACAGGAGTAAAAAACTTTCCTTGGGATGCTAAGTTAACAAACATCAGTAAAATAAAGGGTTCATAAAGTAACTTTTCTTTAATTAGCCAATTTATTAGATCTTTTATCAATCTGTTAACAAATTCATTGAATTGATCTCCACCAAGGCATACACTTTCTTAAGAGTCTATGGAACTATTCCTATAAGCTGGAGCACCAGCAGACCACTAATGTGGAAATATTGATCCTTAACAAGTTACCAAATGACAAATTAAGGCCTTGTTTGTTTACTCTTTTAAAAAAAATAGTTTTCTATTTTCTAAAATTTGTTTGTTTGTATATTTAAAAGTGTTTGTCTCCTAAACAATTTTATGTTCTCTAAAAGTTTTTTATTGTGAGCATTTGAACAAAGTACTTGAAGAAAATAGAAGATGATGAGAAAATATCTCTTAAGTGTTTCTACTTTTTTATTTTTAAAATACTTGTCTTTGACAACAATTTTCAAAACTTAATAGATTTTGGATAAAAAAAATTTGATTGTTGAATAGGATGGAATTGTTTTAGAAAATAGTTTTCCCATAAAGAAATGAGAAGAGTATTAAACAAACCCTAAATCTGTTACCATTCAATCAACAACGTCTATGTCAGTATGTGTATAAAGATATGAAAGGCTTAAATATGTTTTAGGTTTCCTAATAAATTAGCGAATTTTGTTTTGTGTCCTTAATAAAAAAAAATTTGCGTTGAGCCCCTAATAAAACAAAATATTTATTTTTGGTCCTTATTATTTTGTTTTAGTCCTTCTAATTTATTTATTTTTTTGTTTTTGTCCCTAAAATATATAGATAATTTGTTATGAGCCCTTATCAAATATTTTTCAAATGGACTAATAATATAAAATGAATAAAATATTATAAGGATTCAAATGAAAAAATAGATATATTAGAAGGACTAAAACAAAATAACAAGAACCAATTTTTTTTTGTTTTATTAGGGACTCAACGCCAAAAAAAAATTATTAGGGACCCAAAACAAAATTCACTAATTTATGAGGGACCTAAAACATATTTAAGCCAATAAGTAATATCTAAATTTCCAAGCATACACATGCAATTTCCTTTCATTTGTAAATTAATTTTCTTTTTTATTTGTCTTAGGCTAAACACTGAGTTCATCACCACTGTTCAGCAACGTGGGGCTTCCATTATAAAAGCCAGGAAGCTATCTAGTGCATTATCAGCAGCTAGTGCTGCATGTGATCATATACGTGATTGGGTTCTAGGTACTCCTAAGGTTGGTTTTTTTTTTTTTTATTTATTATTATTATTATTATTCTAAGTAGAATTTCACCCTTCACAAGTATTTGCTTACTTATAATTTGTACAACCTCTTTATATTTGTTTATTTTTGTTATATTTGCATCAACTTCAGGAAACATGGGTATCAATGGGAGTATATTCTGATGGATCCTATGGTATCCCTCCTGGCCTAATTTACTCTTTCCCCGTTACATGTGAGAAAGGAGATTGGAATATTGTTCAAGGTACATTTTTTTGTCATAAACTAAGTAAAATTTAATTTTCTTTTTGTTCTTTCAAGCCTATGGATTCAAATAACTCTTAATTATGTGAACCTAACCATAACAAACTTACGTTATTTATGATCAATTATTTCTATACTTCCAAGATGCATGATTTTGAATCTTGATGGAAAAAACTGACAAACGTAAGATCAATGTCATGCTTTATTTGATAATGTATTTGATGCTTTTGGCAGGACTCGAGATCGACAAATTCTCAAGGGAAAAGATGGACAAAACTGCCCAAGAGCTTGTTGAGGAGAAAACATTGGCCAAGTCATGCCTTAATTGACTGCACATGTTTTCTTGGAATTACTAAATAATTATGGCTCTTAAAAATAAAAAAGGGAAAACTTTCTTGAACTCAAAAGAACAAAGTAGAGTTTCAATCTCCATCTAGAATTGTGTTGAAATTAGTTTTTTATTTTTATTGTGCTGGTAGGAAATTTTGTCCTTCAAACAAAAGTCATTGTTTTAGTTCATCCTTGCTTAACTTTTAGTTATTTAAAAACACATTTATTAACACACATTTTTTCACATGCTTTATACGAACACACATTTTGATTTGAATTTAATTTATATATTATCAATAGTGAATGAGGTGTTCAATTTGATGGGGACCTCCTTAATTCAGTTACTATCACAAATTACATAAGCTAATTTTGTTTTCTTGCAATTTTATTTTCAATTTTTATTTCCTATTTTCACTTTTTAATTATAAAACGATCACTTTATTTTCAATTTGTTTTCTGTTTTTAAATATTTGTATATGAAAAATTGAAAACAACCTTTTTTTTGTTTTATCTATTTCTTGTACAAATATTTGAAAATAGGAAACAAATTAAAAACAAGGTGACAGATTTGTAATTAAAAAGTGAAAACAGAAAATGAAAATAGAAAACAGAATTGTAAATAAACTATCCCTAAATTAGTTATTTAATCAACAACTTTGTTAACATGGTGGGGTATAGTTAATAGATAATTATGCTTCTTAAGCTTGTATTCAAAGGTTCGATCCTAAAATTTATGTATATGGAAGAATATTTCTTGAGAGATATCAATTCCTTAAATAAATTTTAGTATTTCAAAGAAGTAGTCTTTAACTTTTAACTAGAAGAGCAATATAAAATGTTTACAATATTCTTACATACATGCCATATAAAATGCTCTCACTTTGATGACACTCTTGATCTTCCAATTTTTCTTCCATAGGTGCCTCAAACAGAACTACTTAGGCTGATGCAATATTAAATAAAATCCAAAGGATTTTATTACATTATACAATTTGCAATATTGAATAAAATTCAAAAAATTAGAATTAATTAGTTACATAAATTGCAATAAAACATATAAAAACTCTATTGTGCTAATTAAAAAAAATAAATGCTAGCAACACACTTTTTGGCACAGTCTTTTGAAACACACTATCTTATTGGTTGAAATTTCCTGGAAATCACACAAAATTGTAGGCTACACATCTTATTTAATGATGTTCTCTCATGATTTGTAGTTTAAAAAAAAAACCAATAATAGAGTGTGCGTTAGGAGGAGTGTGTTAAATAGTGTGTTGCTAGCACTTCTTAATTAAAAATAATGATAAATCATCATCATACCTTCCCACTTTGAATAATTTGTAACTTATGTATACCAAGACATCTACAGCTTGGTTGTTGATCGAATCTAGTTGAATGCCAGGGAGCTACACTGGCATAATAGAATTAAAGGGGAGGGGCTTCTGTGACGACAAAACAATTGGACAATGGAGTCAAGTGTTGAGTGTTGTACTTTTTAGAGGTATTCCAAAAGCCAAGAGTCCCACATTGCCTAAACATGCTTTGTTTCACTTGTTTATATATCAATTTGTGATTAAGGCTTTCAAAGTGGCTAGAAGAAGATGATCAGAGGCTCTTGTGCATGAGTTTGGACCTCTTGGGCATATTGTAATCCACTGATTTGCCCCTGCACGTGAGATAATGGGTCTTGCAAAATTTTTACATTTGTGATTTAATTAAATTCTTTATGAGATTATTTTGAATTTTAAATTTTAAATTCAAAGCTCATATGAAAACATTGATTTTAATGTGCCTCGATTTTGAATATGAATGGTTTCAGAATTTATGGGATTTCCATTTCTAGGGTCTAAATATTTATACCGTTTTATCTTAATTGTTTTATCAAATGTGTTTTAATTACCATTTTAATTACTAACATTTTACTCATTAAAATGTTTAACGTTTCTGTCTCCAATGTTTGAAAACTATATATATATATATATATATATATATATATATATATATATATATATATATATATATATATATATATATATATATCACTCATTACAATCGAGTTTTACACACAACACAACAAAGTTCTCTTTTCTCTTGTTTTCCCATTTCCTAGGTTATACACTTGTCAGTTCTATTTCCTCGGTCTAACTGAGAAGTTCTTGTTGTATCCTGAAAGGGCTTATGTGGTGATACACTCATATTTTGTGTGTGGTGATAAATTATTTTGACAAAACTCACGTTTTTATGCTAAGTGTGTAACAGGAAGGCCCCCGAGAGAATTAACATGAAAAGAGCCTAAAAAGGGATGATTTGAAAAATATTTAGGCATCTCCCGAAGAGCATGGCCATGCTCAATGAGCACGACCGTGCTCAAGACTGTGTCAAATGAGCACAACCATGCTCGAGACCGTGCTCTAATTTGCACACGAGGAGTTATCAAAATCACCATTTTCCGAGAACAGCCGTGTTCCTCAGAGAATGACCGTGCTCTAATTTGCACAAAAAGAGCCTTCAACGTCAACCTTTTTCGAGAACGACCGTGCTGAAGCAAATATTTGAATTTTGAATTTTGCCCGCTCAAAGAGCATGGCCGTGCTCCCCTGAGCATGACCGTGCTGACTTCCGCATGACAGTTACACTTTTTATATTATAAATAGAAAATTGGAAGTGAATGTTTGGGTATCTTTTACTCTGTTTCTAAAATAGTGTTCTCTAATAGAGTTAGTGACAGACAGAGAGGCTTAGGTTTGGGAAGAACGTGAGGAACGTGACACAAGTTTCTACTCTGTTTCGTTCTTTATGACTTTGATTCTAATTTTGTGCCTTCCCGTGCCTATGGCTGGCTAATTACTTTTTTTAGGGTTGTGATGTAAACTGAGCATGTAATCCCCTTTTGCTATTTTAATTGAATTTTTGTTGTTCCCTTTATCAATTGAATTATTTCATTGCTTTGTCTGTTCTAGGAAGTAGGAACTGTTCAATCCTAATTTTAGTCAATTGCATGTTAGTGACCATCTACTTCTGATTGGCAGAACCATGAAATAATTGGGTTTATACAAACATGCATGATCAAACTTGTTTGGTAAATTTCTAATTGGATTAATTATAGTTAATCGCCCTCTTTGTTATTTATCCTTTTCGTTAATTTGATTCCTATATGATCAACTAGGAAATAAATTTTGGAAAAAAGTGTTAACAGTACATGGCATTGTCTGTTAATTAATTTAAGGGGGTTGATTAGCAATTGATTGTTGACTCTTGAATTTCAATTAAAATAAGCTTTTGGAGGATTTTATTGCAAAGTTGAAATCACAACCCTAGTCTTCCTTATCTGAAAATCTTTTGAACTATTACTGCTCGTTCTTTGAACTCTGTTTTTCTACGAGTAATTGAACATCATTTCTCAAACTGCCAATTAAATTAAATTGTTTAGTTTAACACAGCTTTGAATTATTTGGGAACTCCTCTAGTCCTTTGGGTACAATATCCAGACTTAGGTCCACTGTAACTACCGCGTAGGGTACGCTTGCCCATAAGTGAACATATTTTACACATCAAGTTTCTGGCGCCGTTGCTGGGGACTAGTTGCGTAGTTCCTGAGTAATTTATTTTGCAAAACTGAATATTTTTTGTTTATAGTGTTTGTAGTTTTATTTTATTTTTTGTTCTTGTTAATTTGCATTTTTGTTTTAATTTCTGAAAATTGTGAAAATTTTAAATTATTTTATTTGTTAAACTCTCTTGGCTAGTTGCGTTTTAATTTGTTTTCTTTGTGTTAACAGTGTATGCTCACTCGATCTCAAAGGCCACTGCTTCATAACGAACCTGAGATTGAGAAACTTGCTCGCAGGAACAGAGCTGAACAAAGGAGAAGAAAGATGGCTGAGGGAATTGGAGGAAATGGTGGCAATGGTGGTGCAAATGTTATTAATGATCCACCAGAGCAAACATTGTTGGACTTTCTCACTCCTCAAGTAGGGATAGTCAACAATATATTGTTGCCAGATTTGGGAAATGTGAATATGGAGCTAAAGCCAAGATTTTTGCATATGATAGAGAGTAACCAATTTCATGGACTACCTATTGAAGACCCTCTCATGCATCTGCAAAGGTTCCTAATGGTTACCAATACCATCCAGTATCCTAATGTGATAGCAGAATACATTAGACTGGCAGCTTTCTCATTTTCATTAAGTAGGAAAGCATTGGACTAGATCTGTTCACTACCTGAGCATAGTATCACTACTTGGGATATGTGCACAAATAAGTTCATGAGGAAATATTATTCTGTGGTGAAGACAGACCAGATACAGAGAGAAATTGGGAATTTTGCTGAGAAGGAGCAAGAGAGTCTGTTAGAGGCTTGGGAAAGATTTTAGGAACTGCTCATAAGTTGTCCTCATCATGGCTACTCCCTTCAAAGGCTTATTCAGATTTTTTATGGAGGCGTGTCCACACATAATAGGACAAGCCTCGATGTTGCTTGTGGAGGATCATTGATGAATAAGCCAGCCTCATAAGCCACTAGGATTATTGAAGACATGGCCTCTAATGCCTATAACAATAGTGGAGATAGGCGAATTCTGAAGAGGTCAGTAAATCAAGTGGAGTCATCTTCCTCAATTTCAGGCATTGATCAGATGCTGGAGTTACTCACAAGACAGATGGAAACCATGATGAAAGCTCAAACATAGCTTCTGACTGCTACACTTCTACCTCTTATTTGTAGTAATTGTGGGGAGGTTCATGAAGGGAGAGAATGCCCAATGAGTGTTGCCTTTACTCAAGCAATGGAGGAAGTCAACTATGCTAGTGGGAAGAGTGTAGGGTATAATCCTTACTCTAATACCTACAACCCAGGATGGAAGGATCACCCTCACCTTTCTTGGGGAGACCAGAGGAATCAAGATCTTAGGCAGGGACAGAATCAGAATACCTATCAGAATCAGAATGTGTATAGGCCCCTTCACCAGCAGAACCAGAGAATGAAACAAGAAGAGAGGAAGCCAACACTGCAAGATGCCATGGTGCAATATATGGTTAAAAATGATGACCGCATGAAGTCTCTTGAGATACAAATGGCTAATCTGACAACTTTGCTGTCTCAAAGAACTCTTGGTACCCTTCTCTCCCAAATTGAAGAAAATCCTAAGAAGGAGGAGGTGAATATGGTTATGATCAGGAGCAAGAAGGCTAAGGAGGAGCTGAAGAAGAAGGAATAGCCAACTCTAGTTCCAAAAGAGGAAGTTCTTACTGAGGAGAGCCTAGAAAAAGACAAAGGGAATGAAAAGGAGGTACTGACATCTCCTAAGGTAAGTGTTCCTTTTCCTCAGAGAGTGAGAGATGAACAGAAGGACAGGTAGTTCTCTAAGTTTGTTGAAATGTTTAAGAAATTGCATGTTAACATTCCTTTTGCTGAAGCAATTGCTGAAATGGCAAAGTATGTAAAGTTTTTAAAGGAAATTATTTCAAATAAAAAGAAATTGGAAGACTTTGCATTAATTGGTCTCAATGAGGAATGTTCTGCTGTGGTTTTAAAGAAACTGCCTCCCAAGCTTAAGGATCCAGAGAGTTTTTCAATTCCCTGCACTATAGGCAACTCACTCTTTGATAAGGCATTGTGTGATTTAGGTGCTAGTATTAATTTGATGCCTTATTCTGTGTTTAAGAAGTTGGGGTTGTAAGAACCCCAACCTATTAACATTTCTAATCAGCTTGCAGACAGGACCCTAACCTATCCACGTGGGGTAGTGGAGAACTTACTAGTCAAGGTTGGCAAATTCATTTTCCCTGCTGACTTTGTAATTTTGGATATAGAGGAGGACGAAGAAATCCCAATTATTTTGGGGTGACCCTTCCTCAACACAGGAGGGGCACTGATTGATGTTAGGCAGGGAAAATTGACTTGGAGGCTAGGTGATGAGGAGGAAGAGTTGAAAGTGTTTGGTTCTTCAAAGAGCTTCTCCTCTCCCTCTTCATGTAATTTGGTGCAAGCTACTGAAAAGATGGAGATAAGTGAGGCTAAGTCCTACCCGAGTGTGGGGATGGAGGACCCCATGGAAAAAGGACATCTCCCTATTCAAGGGTTGATCTAGTCTTTGAGGTTGCGTCAGGCTCGTGACGTTAAACAAGCGCTTTTCAGGAGGCAACCTGTGAACTTACTGGCCTTTGAGCCAGTCGTATCCTTTTATATTTTCTGCCTTTCAATTTTGTATTTATTATGTTTTAGTTTTATGTTCTATGCATTGGGGACCATGCACTTTCTTAAGTGTGGGGAGGGGCATCACCCAGGTATGGCATGCTTTCACCCCAACTTCGGAGCATTCTGGTACATAAATTGTTTGATACTCATTGCAATTGTATGACTCTATGTATATTTGTATTTTCTTAAAATTTGAGAAATTTATTTTTAGGAGCCCCTAAAAAAATGAAGAAAAAAATACAAAAAATAGAAAAAAAGAAAACAAATAGGATTTGTATCTGAGACCATGGGATTCACTATAATGAGGTGAAACATTAGTAGAAAATTCTTGAATGAAAAGTTTCCCTTGAGCTTAGCCACATAAATGTGAGTCTTGAGACATAATTTCTTTTAGTGTGTGATTTTTTATCCGCTTGAGTTAGCATGTTCTAGGACCTATTTTGAAATGCATATCCTTGAGTGATTTTCTAGTTTATGGAATTGTTGAGGCAATTTTTAGGCTATCTTCTTGAATTTAGAATTTTTGCTTCAATTAATCACCTAGTTGCCTTCTTTGAGCCTTAAGTTGAAAGTTTCTTTGACACCCTACTCTGTTAAATCTTGTAATTTTTTATGCTTAGTGACCTGAAGGATAGGGGAGCAATTAGTGAAAATTTGAGGTGAAAGGAAGAGATCATCCAAGTTGTGCTTCTTCTTTTTGTGTTTTGCAATTAAAATAAAGCAATCAAAAAGCCTTAAAAAAAGGAAAAAAACAAAGAAAAAAAATGTAGATAAAAAGAAGAAGAAGAAGCTTGAAAATAAAAATCTTTGGAAAATTTTTAGACAAGAAAATGGTACTTGCTTCTCTGCTGTTGTAAATCACCAGTTGTGAATCCCTGTTTTGAGCCTTTTGCATATCTTGTTCTTTCTTTTTCCCACCTTACACTACAGCCTAGCCCCATTACACCATGTGATGCCTCACTTTTCTGTTTGCTGGAAAATTGCTTGAGTTGAGTTGATTGATCAATAGGTTTGTGACTGTGCTTTCTTAAGTGTGACTTGAGTGAATTTCCTATGTCCCTGAAAAACTGAGAGATGGATAGATAAGTGAACTGATGCTCATTGGAAACTGAATATTTAGGCATAATGAGGATCTGCCTTTGGTTTTGGATTGCATTGTCTACTTGTGTATTTTAGCTTTTGTGCACTTTAATAATTTTGGGGCCTTGATAAATGATTTCTTGATTTTTGGAAAATAAGTTTAATTGGGGAGTCAGAATAATTGCTTGAGGGCAAGCAATGTTCAAGTGTGGGGAGGTTGATAAACTATATTTTATACGTAATGGGACACGAGTTTTGGCTATGAAATGCTTTATTTTATGTAAATTATTTTGGCAAAACTTACGTTTTTATGCTAAGTGTGTAACAGGAAGGCCCCTAAGAGAATAAACATGAAAAGAGCCTAAAAATGGATGATTTGAAAAAAATATTTGGGCATCCCCGAAGAGCATGGCCATGCTCAATGAGTACGACCGTGCTCAAGACTGTGCTCCAATGAGCACAACCATGCTCGAGACCGTGCTCTGATTTGCACACGAGGAGTTATCAACATCACCATTTTTTGAGAATGGCCGTGCTCCTCAGAGAATGACTGTGCTAAAGCAAATATTTGAATTTTGAATTTTGCCCACTCAAAGAGCATGGTCGTGCTCCCTTGAGCATGGCCGTGCTGACTTCCGCATGACAGTTACACTTTTTGTATTATAAATAGAAAATTGGAAGTGAATGTTTGGGTATCTTTTACTCTGTTTCTAAAATAGTGTTCTCTGATAGAGTTAGTGACAGACAGAGAGGCTTAGGTTTGGGAAGAACGTGAGGAACGTGACAGGGGTCCTAACTTGTAAAGTCTCTACTCTGTTTCATTCTTTATGACTTTGATTGTAATTTTGTGCCTTTCTGTGCCTATGGCTGGCTACTTACTTTTCTTAGGGTTGTGATGTAAACTGAGCATGTAATCCCCTTTTGCTATTTTAATTGAATTTCTGTTGTTCCCTTTATCAATTGAATTATTCCATTGCTTTGTCTGTTCTAGGAACTGATCAATCCTAATTTTAGTCAATTGCATGTTAGTGACCATCTACTTCCAATTGGCAGAACCATGAAATAATTGGGTTTATACAAACATGCATGGTCAAACTTGTTTGGTAAATTTCTAATCAGATTAATTATATTTAATCGCCCTCTCTGTTATTTATCCTTTTCGTTAATTTCATTCCTATATGATCAACTAGGAAATAAATTTGGGAAAAGAGTGTTAACGGTACATGGCCATTGTCTGTTAATTAATTTAAGGGGGTTGATTAGCAATTGATTGTTGAGTCTTGAATTTCAATTAAAACAAGCTTTTGAGGGATTTTATTGTGAAGTTGAAATCACAACCCTAATCTTCCTTATCTGAAAATCTTTTGAACTATTACTGCTCATTCTTTGAACTTTGTTTTTCTACGAGTAATGGAACATCATTTCTCAAACTGCCAATTAAATTAAATTGTTTAGTTTAACGTAATTTTGAATTATTTGGGAACTCCTCTAGTCCTTTGGGTATGATATCCAGACTTAGGTCCACTATAACTACCGCGTAGGGTACGCTTGCCCTTAAGCGAACATATTTTGCGCTTCACGTGGGATATTGCGGATAAGTTTTTTAAAACAGTAAGTGTTCAAGTGTTCACGTCTCAAGAAAATTATTATTCATGTTATCATCATTTTAGACTTTACAAGGATACATAATTGATGTTTTACAAGTGATGAGATGAGATAAGGGAGTCATAAAGTGTGTGGGAGAAGGAAGAGATGGTATTGTTAACATGGGTAACTGGTAGCAGTTATGTTGTGAGGTCATTATGTGGTTTGTAAACATTTGCTGATTATTTTTAGAAGTGGTATGGTAATAGAAACAAAGCGGAACAAGCATGTGTGGTTTTGGTAATGGTAAATTTTTGTATCATAATGCTAAAAAAAATGCTTTCTATGGCATGTTATTCACGGGGGCTTGAGGGAAACAATTGTGGCAAGTGTGGGAGTGTCTTTTGTATAGGCAGGTTGAGGTGTATTTAATCTTTGCTAGAGACAGTAGCAATTTGTATTGCTTTGGCTTGGATTTTGGTCACAACTTGTGTTCCAATTAGAGCTGGGCATTTGGGTTTAGGCACATGGGCTTACCCGTTTACCCGCAGCCCATACGGTATACGGGCTATGTTTTTTGAGCCCATTTAAAATGCGAGCTTTTTAGCCCAGTCTGTTTAACCCGTAGGTTAAACGGGTAGCCCGCGGGCTTTTTGTATTTTAATTAAAAATATATAATATTTTAATGCCATCAATAACTTGAAATTCCTCCCAAGACTTTGTTTTAGGTGATAGGTGTTGTGATGCTTATGTATATATATAAATTAAATGCCTTTTTTTTAAAAAAAAGTTTAAAAAATGGTTATATTTTAGTTTTTAAAATTTAATTTTCAATTTTTCAATTTTTTTTGGTATTTGTGGGCCGGTCCATTTAGTCCGCAGGCTAAACGGGACGTGTGCGGGCTCGCTAAAATAGAGCCCGTTTATTTTGCGAGCTTAATGGGCGGGCTAAATGGTTTGCGAGTTAAATGGTTTACGGGCTAACCCGTTTGCTCAGCTCTAGTTCCAATCTAAGATTATTTGAATTAAATTTTCTTTGACTGTAAAACAAAAAAGTTTGCCAAGACATCCTTATACGCATCTCATGTTAATCAATTCGTATCACATTCATTCTCGTTGGTGATTTGTATATATCAATGAAACATAATAATTGTGTAAAGGCAAAAATCACAAGAAGGGGGGTTGAATTGTGATTTATAAAAATTTTTGCAAACTTTTTATAAACAGCGTGTAGCGTTTGTTGAACAAAAGAGATCGTTTTAACAGACGATAGTACACAGATGAAATCCCTTTTTAAGAAAACAAATTTAAATCACAAGACAAAGTCAGTTCAAACAGTTATAAGAGATAACAGAGCAAGAAAGACAACAAAGAATTTTATACTGGTTCGTCTCATCCCGAGACTACGTCCAATTCTTGGCAAACCACCAAGTTCCACTAATTTTCACAAGTTACAAGTATTGTTCACTGCCACTTTTGGCTCACCTAAGTAGTTTTTCACACTTAGCCTCTCCAAGCTAAAAACCCAAGTATTCTTTACTATCAAGCCACTTCTGGCTCTAAAACAAAATTCAAGATTTGTTTTTGAAAGGGGGCGCACAGACTTCTCAACTATCGTCTTATAGACGGATATACAAATTTAAGAACAAAGTCTTTTTCTCTCAGGATACACAAAGTGATTTGAGAGCTTTTTAACAAATGGAATTTTTACAAGAGAAAGAATGAAGGCTTGAGAGAATGCTTGAATTTTGAATTCAGTTCGTGTCCTTTTTAGCACTTCAAATCTTCTTCTATATATAGACTTGCTGAGGAAGTAACCGTTGTCTCTAAACGGTCTTCTTGCTTGCGTCTAACCAGCGTCTGAAGGAAGGTGGTTGAGGGGCATTTAATGCGAGCATTAAATGCTTGTCGCCAACTAGTCATTCTAAACTGATAAAGCACTCTGCTTATCTTTCTTGAGATATACTCCATATCCTTCTGTTGCAGTGGTCACATCGCTTGCTCAGACAAGTACTCATTGCTAGCTATAGCGCGTCTTTTGAGGTGAGAGAAACTTCTGAAGCTTTGACTCTTCTTTCTATTTCTCTTTATGCACTTCGACAGATCCTAGGAGGATGAACATTCCCTGCAAAACAGATTATAAAGCAATAGTTCATTTACTATGCCTTTAAATGCTTCATCAGACTTAAGCGTCTGTCTGCGTATCATCTGTCTCTTACAGACGCAGACCCAACATTTTCGTCTGTTGGCATTTATAAGACGCAATCTTTTTACTTAATATTTGTTTTGCATAAAATCAAAATAATTGAGGGTCCTGATTCGTCTTATGACTTAACAATCTCTCCCTTTTTGATGATGCCGAGCAAATATTGTAAAAAGATGTATCAGAGCTACTGAAAACATTAACTATAAACATAGAATTTAAACAGAGAGAAAAGAAGACTCAGGTTTGATGAGCAATCAAACAACTCGTCTTTATTTAAAAGTTTTCACATCAAGATGATGTGTTTTTACAGATGATAAATAGAAAATAATACTCTCCATTTTTCTTAGCCTCCCCCTTAGATGTAGCTTCCCCTTAGATGCGTCCCTATCTTCATGCTTTCTTTTTACTCTTCCCTTCTCCCCCTTTTGCATGGCGATCAGCAAAACCTAGTTTCCCAGGAATGGGACCGTCAGAATCAGAGAGAGGTGTCAGAGTCAGAGTTTGATAAGAGTACCATAGGGGATCCTGGTGGAGTGGGAGTGCGTCTACGGCGGTGCGCTTTGAAAAAGGCATCTATGTTGATCCACTTTTTGAGCTCAGCCTCGAGTGCTTTCCTCTCTTCCAGAGCTTGACGTAGAGCTTTTCTGGTTGCCCAGAGTTTGTCATATAGATCATAGACTTCTTCTTCAGAGATGGGAGGTCTGGATGGTACAATGGCATCATCTTGTTCTTGCACAATCCCTAGAATGAGCTTGGCGAAAAAGACTGTTGAATAAGGCAGCTCCACAATAAAAGAGAAGTCCCTATCAGATTGATAGTAGAAGGTGGACTTCCAGGGCATGAGCTCGGAGGGGCTGGAAGCAGAGAGAAAGGGCCGATGCCCTTTGCATTGATTGCATCTACCAATCTTTAGATGATATCCGTCTGCTGGAGGCTTGTCTTCAGGTTCCAGACCAGAGCAGAATGCATCAAACTTCTAGACTCGTCTGATGGTCTGTAAGTCTTCAGACGTTCTTTCAGCAGCTGATTTCTGAAAGATGGCTTCAATCTCATGTCTGAAGGGTCTGCCTCTTTGCACGCGAATGTTTTTTTAGGGAGTATTGTCTTCCTCAATTTTCTCTTTACCCTTATAATTCAAGATAGGAAGAATAGGGATAACCTTGTCTAGAGCAAGCTTGAATTGGGTTTGATTTGACGCAAAGTGAGGCAGCGTCTTTGCTCTTCTTTGGATCTGTCTGAAGGAGTTTTTCCTCTTCTTGATCTCCTCCTTATACGTCTGCAGCTTCATATGCAACTCTGCAGAGTAGTCTGAAGATTCCCAGAGATGAAAAGTTGGACTTGCTTCTGGATCATCCAAGTTGAGATCTTCAAAATAGACAGAACATCCCGACCTAGCATGAACCCAGGGAAGAATCACATTGAGGTATGCTAGCATACCCATCATCTGTTGTATGTTGACAAGCTCATAGAATGGTACCACATCAGTTAGCACTGAGAGCCATCGCCAGATTGAGGCTTTAGGGGATAGCTTCGTCTGCCACGTGGGTTGTGCTCAAAGATGAGAGAGTTAAGAGCAGGTGGTGACGTCTGTTGAGGAGGGAAGATCTTGACTTGAGGTTCCTCCTTATAGCATGAGAGAGTAGGCATTTCTTCTTCTGGAAGACCTTCATGGTTGGAAAGATTGAAGGGATCAATCCCAGGAACACCTTTCTTCAACAACTCTATGAAGTTGATGGAATCAAGCAAGAAGGCTTGATCCTCATCAATGCAGATTCCATTCCTCCTCCATTCCCTATTACAACATTCCCATTCATTGACTCTGGGTCGCTTCCAACCACCGTAGTATCTGACGTTGATGTCTGGGTCTGTTGGTGGTTGCACTGAAGGAAGTGGGATGTTGGAGCTGCATCTGATGATCCAGTCATAGCCTCTATACTTAGGGGCTAAATCTAGAGCTAGACTTCCATATATGTACCCCAGAGAGAGAGTGGCCTTGGCAGCATACCTTCTCCGTCTAAACAATTCATTTTCAGTCAGAGTCTGGAATTCTCCAGCAGTCTGAGTCTGAAGTTCATGTGTGGGTTCAGATGATGAGCCACCATAGATTGCCATTTGCCTTGCAGCGTGATCTGCGTCAGATTGAGCCAAGTGCTCGTCTACTCTCCTTTCGTCCTCTTCAGTGATTGGTCTGTAGATGGCACGAGAACCAGAGTCATCAGCTTCAACTAGGTCTTCTCTAATATCCAGACCTTGAGTGCTTGCTTCTAAGGCAGACTAAAGAAGAGCTTCATTTAGTTCTTCTATTTCTGCTTCGTCTGCGTCATCATTTATCATGGGCGTTTGAAGTTCCATTTGCTTATCGGTAACTTCTACAGACGCTATCTCAGCTGCTTGAATCAGGGCAGATTCAATTCTCCCGAGATCATCTATGGTTGCTTGCTTCTGTTCTTCTTCAGAGAGAGTCTTGATGGACTCAAGAACAACTACTTCTATTGCTTCTTCCTCTGCAACATCATCTGCAGGAGCCAAGATTTCTTTAGCAGATAGAGTCTTGATAGACTCTACCACAGTTTTTTCAAACTCAAACTGTTCCTTCTTCTCGAGGCTCTTGTCTATTTTAGCCTTTTTAGCAGCCTCCTTTCTAGACAGCTCCTGAGCTTTCCTGATGGCTGCTGCTTCCTTCTTGTCAGCTGGTGGAGGAAAAGATGAAGGTTTAGGCTTGGGCTTTGGAGCGGTTTGAGGTTTAGGAGGGGGTGCATCAAGAATCTCAACATCAGTTTCTTGAGTGTGGGAAGGTGAAGGTTGAGGTTCAGGTTGGGATTCTGGTGAGGTGGTGAGTTTGGCTTTGGTGATGATGCGGATTTTGGTGGTTTTGGTGAAAGGCTTTTTGAGGGGAGGTTCAGAGATTGGTTCAGATGATGCTTATGAAACCTTTCTCTTTAAGGATGAGGGAGAATCTGAAGATGGTTGCTGTTTGGGCTGTTTGGGTTGGTCTGAGGAAGGAAGCTGAGTGCGTCTGGTGGTTGGTTTGGTCTGTGTAGGTTTAGGCTGGGGTAGAGTTTGTGTCTCTGCAACAGACGCATGTTCGTCAGATGATTCCTCCCCGGGCTCCTTCTTCACCTTAGTTCCCTGCTTCTTTACCATTCAAGACACTTGTGAGCTATTCCCATTCTCACAAAGGTGGTTCCTGTCACCTGTGTGGGTCCTCCAGAAGCTTCAAACTCCGTCAGATCAACACCAGCATCCCTCATTAGTTGAGTGAACAACATACAGTAAGGGATGGAGTTCTTCTGCTTCTTAGTGGAGAATCTGTCTTTGAAGGCTTGCTCCAGATGATAGAAGATCAGATCTGGAAGATTGATCTTCTTTCCTATGACAATATTGTAGATGCAGAATCTGTCCCTTTCGCTTACGTGGTCCTTTGACTTTGTCCTTGGGAGCACTATGTTAAAGAGCATGTTGTGAAGAAGTCTGCAAATGTGGGTCATGTTGGTAGACCTAAGAAAGTTCTTCATGGCTGCAGCTCTCTTCTTGGGGTCTTTTTCTGCTGGTCTCACCCCATCATAGAGAAGTTTATCCACCGTCTCCTGAGCGATGGTCTTCTCCCAGTCCTTGTCAAAGATCAGCTCATTTTCATCACATTCAATAACCTTAGCTATGGTTGCAGGGCTGATTTCCACTATCGTCTGACCAATTGTGCCCCTGATGCATTGGTCATCCTCCATCTTAGCAGTCCCCCGGAAGAGGGCATAGGGACCACAGTACCAGATGTTGTGCTTTCCAACAAAGTTGGTCCACCCAACTCTGGTGAACATATCCAGAACATCAAAACCCTTATTTGCAAGCTCCTTCAGATTTGCCCACTTTCCAAGGATGAACAGCTCTTCTGGAAAGGTTGTAGTGGCTTCGTCCATGTTGCGGATGAGAGGAGTAGCAGAGGATGGAAATTGCTTCCTTGGTGCCATTGTTCATAGAAGGTTAGGTTTTAGAAAAGAGAAGATGAGAAAGTTTTGATCTTTGAAATCTTTGAGAAACTCAGAGAAATTCAGAGAGATCAGAAAGATCAAAGGAACCCTTTTCTTTAGGCACTTCGTCCTTTTATACCAGAAGAGAGGAGAGAGAACGTCATAAGAAGAGCAGTTTTAAAAACATTAAAAATTTTTCGAAAACTGTCTCATCATGGCGAAAAGGGTGGCGCACGTTTTGAGTGAAAGCGAAAAGACTTATAACCGTTGTGAACGTGGGCACTCTAACGTCTATACACTTGAACACACATTAGTTCCAACAGATTAATGAAGAAAATAAGACGAAGGGTATCGTCTAATGAATGCAAGCATTAATCTGGAAGCATGTGCATATGCAGATGATCCCTAATACACACGAAATGTTCTTCAGGCAAAGGTTTTGTAAAGATATCAGCCCATTGGTGATCTGTATCTACAAACATAATATTGAAAACACCTTTTTGAACATAATCACGAATGAAATGATATTTGATTTCAATATGTTTTGCCTTATAATGTTGTATGGGATTTTTTGATAGATTGGTTGCACTAGTATTGTCAAAATATACAGGTATATTATTTTCAAAACTAGAGTAATCTTCTAATTGATATTTTACCCTAATCAGGTATATTGAAATAATAAATTAAAATCTCATTAAAAAATCTTTCAAAAAACATAATCATAATTATAAAATATCACAAAAATTAAAATCTTATTCAAAGATTTTTTACAAAACATAATCTTTTAACAAATAAGGAACATTTTTTTTTGTGTGAAATAAGCTAATTACCTTTCATTATCTTAATTAATTCATATCCCGGTATATATCAGTTTAATTATCATGATTAATAGAATTATGTAAATAGTATTAATTTTTTTTAAAATTTAATAATTATATTTCATAAAAAAAATTATATATAAAAATTACATCTAATTATCTTAATTAAGTATATTTAATAATTACAATAGTTATTTTAGTTACATCAATAAAAATTTCCAACAAAATTATTAGGTTATCGGTTTTTCTAATGTGTGCAACATTGCACACAATAAGAGTAATTAATTACTCAATTTTACTTAATTTAGATCAAATCTTATTTCTAATGATTCTTTTAGATTAATTGTTATCTTTTCTTATTTAGATTAATAGATTCATTTTCAATCAAAATAATAAATCTTTCTCTCATTTATTAAATAGATTCATTTCCTATAATATTTTTCCCTCCTAAAAAATAAATTTCTCTCTTTTATTAAAAACAAATAAAAATAATATTTAAATATCATAATTATATTCATGAATTTTCCATTTCCTATAATTTTGCCTCCAAAATAATAACATCACCGAACACCTAACATAAGCTATCATTTTATTCCACATGGGCTAGAAAGTTATGATCACACAATTTAGGAGGGAAAATATTATAGGAAATGAAAAATCAATTAATATAATTATGGTATTTAAATATTATTTTGATTTTTTTATCAGAAAAGAGAAATTATTTTTTTGGAGGGAAAAATATTATAGGAAATGAATATACTTAATAAATGAGAGAGATTTATTATTTTGATTGAAAATGAATATATTAATCTAAATAAGGAAAAAATAACAATTAATTTTAAAGAATAATTAGAAATAAAAATTGATCTAAATTAGGTAAAATTGAGTAATTAATTACTCTTATCGTATGCAATTAATGTTGCACACGTTAGAAAACCGTTAAGTTATATATAAGAATTTCATATTAAAGGAGGTTGATACTTTCTATTTAATCAAATCAAATTAAATGTTATTATAATTATTGAAATGGAGGACAGGGACGTTAATTTCATGTGGATTTGGAAGAAAAAATAATTTATTTCCATTTAAAATGCTATTTAAAATGAAAAGTCTATGAATATTTTTTTTCCATTTTTATTTAAATAAATGAATATTACATATTTAAATGAAATTAATCGTTGATTTTAAAGTTTGATCCATCAAAATGGTAGGTAATAACAAATGAACAGTTATATATTTAGGTTAAATTAATAGTTAATTTTATTATATTACATATTTAAGTCAAATTAATCGTCAATTTTAAATTTTAATCCATCAAAATGTTTAAATTATATATTTTTGAATTGATACCATATTATTCAATGAATAATAAAGAAATAGTGCAAAATGAACAATTTAATTAATTATATTATCAATGAATAATGGCATGTTATCAACACTAATTATTATATTAACTATTAATTATATATATCAATTAAATGTAATTATACTGATTACATTTACAATTCAATTAATTATAAACACGAAATAGACATTCCAATTATATCAATTATTAATTAATTATATATATCAATTACATGTAATTATTTTAGTTGTAAAGAAATACATTTAATAATTACATTAGTATTGAATCCATGCAATGGGAGGAGTGATTGTTCAGAACATGTAAAAAAAAATTGATATTTGAGAAATGATAGGAGAGAGTGGATAAAAATGGAATTAAAAAAAATAAAAGAAGTCAAATTGCTAAAAAAAAAAGAAATACTCAAATTGAGCTTCTCTCAAACATGCGTTCCTTTTTCAATTCTTCTTTGCTTGGCGGCCTTTTATTGTCTAACTTTTTCTTTAGGGACAAAATTTCAACAAAAAAATGCTCAAGCACCAAGAGTGCAAGCAAAATTACAAAGACGCTACTAGTATTAAGCGCCATACCCCGGTAAATAATTATATCAACAACCTTACCATCCAAATCCCTCTTATGAGTTGTAAAAAAACAAACCTCCTAACTTTGCATCCTTTGTTCCAACATATACAATATACACGAACATTCCAAGGCCTCACTTGGTGCCATGATTAGACTTTATTTTGCACCACTTCATGACCACCCCAAGGTCCTTTATATATTGATCCACCTGACAAATCTTGCACACATATTTTTCCAATTTAATTATGTTTGAATTTCAAAGTATAAATATTATGTATTTATAATTCTCATTATTATGTATAATGGTGATTGTGAAATTATGCTCAATTAGAAGATATACAGTAAAAAAGAAAGAATTAATAACCAAAAGAATTAATTGTGTTATTTTTTTGTCCAAATATACATATCATTAAAAATAAGTGTTGAAATTTCAGTATAATTCAGTTAATATATAACATAATTGATTACTTTTTCCCAATTGTTTAATTCAAATAGTGTAAATTAATTACCATTTATAGGAATATTAATTTGAAAATATTTAAATTAAAATAATATTCAGTTAACGAGACTTATTATAGATATTGATTTATATTATTATAGATATTGATTTCAGATATTAATTAAAAATGATTTTGAATTAATTTTTGTTCCTAATAAATTAATGAGACTTAAATGTATTTGAATTTGAATTTGGTTCATAACCGTACCAAACAATTCCGAAGCATGAAATGATGACATGTGTCATCCAATGCTTGAGAAGTAACCTTGTTTCGCCACGTGTTTTCCAAAATTGTTTTTGGATTCTAAATTTTATATATACTAGCTTAATAACCCGTGCCTTGCACGGGTGTTGAGTTTATAATTTATAATTTTTAATGTATTTTTAATTTTAATCTTTTTTATATATGTATGTGTAAGTATGTATATGTAAAAGATATATAAAAATAATTGTGAATATTGATATATATTTAAATAATTTTATATTTACACATGTCTTATATCAATTTAATTTATATAAACATTTGTTTTAGAACACTATTATCTTTATAAAGATATTTGCATTTATATATAATTTAAATATATACATAATTTTAATAAAAAATATTAATGATAACAAAATTTATAATATATTTTGTAATTATTAATTTTTCTTTAAAAAAATATATTTTCATCATAAAGAAGATAAATGTTTAATGTTAATTATTAAAAAAAAATGATAATTATGAGAGAGAGAGATAAAATATATGTTTTTTTAAATTAAGTATTAAATTACTATATTATCCTTAAAATAAATTATTTAAAATAAAAATATTGGTTTTTTTGTCCTAAATATTTTGGTGAAGGTTGCTAATGCACTCCAACTAAAAAAGAGGAGTGTGGATATTAGCAAACCCCATATATATATAACTATAATTTTATTGTTATAATTTTATTTTTATAATAATAATAATTAAATAACAAATTTAAAATTATTCATTTAACTAAAAATACAATTTAATTCTTAATTCTTTATTTTTAATTTCCTTGTTATTCATTATTTTTTATATATGGTTTAAATTAAAATATAATTAATAACTTAATATATAATTCATTTAAAAATATAAAAGTAAATTAAAATTATAAAAAATGGTGTAGCAGGTTACTCGCAGGTATCCTTGAACCCGATAAAATCCGACGGGATGGAATGGACACTAAAATTTTAAACTTGTCTCTTTTATACTTGAACCCACCCCGCCTTTTGTGAGGATGGGGATGAGGAGCACCAAACCCGTCTCGTTGCCATGCCTAATTCCTAGTTGATTTATTTCATTTTTAGTTTTACTTTGATGTAACATTATTATCCTTATGTATAGAAAATAATTAGGTTATTGAAGTTCGTTAGTTTTTTTTTTAGATATGAAGTTCGTTAGTTATAATTCAATTCATGATCTTATGCATGAAAGTAAAACTTGATAAATACCTACTCAAATGTAACATTATGGACATAACCAACAATGAACTATAATACATTATTAAATGGTACATGTATACATTTGAATCAAAATACATGTTTATGTAGTAATTATATTTCTTATAAAGCATAATATTTCTCTTTAAAGACAATATGTTCAAATTTGAATCTCGCAATATTTTTAAAATTAAATTTACTATAAATTTGAAATAAATATATATTAGTGCAATTAATTAATTTGAATCAAATTATATAATTATATTATTAATTAATTAGAATATTGTAGTCATGATTGATTAATGTAATTAAAAGTATTTCATAATTAAATAATCATCTTAATTACCATATATATATATATATATATATTTATAAATTAAAAATAAAACAAATTATTTAATGGCATTTTGGAGAGGATAAATAAATATGGTGTTGTCACGTAGCATCTACCTACGTGATAAAACATTTTTTTATGATAATAATAATAATAATAATAATAATAATAATAATAATAATAATAATAATAATAATATTATTATTATTATTATTATTATTATTATTATTATTATTATTTACGGTAAATCATAAAATCATGATAATAAAAAATATTTCATAATTATAAAGTAAAATCCATAAAACTTAATATATAATTACCGAATTATATAAAATCAAAATCTATTTAAGATTTAATTGATTAATTTAATCATAATATCAAATTATATATATACTCATTGTAATGATTTTAATTACTATATTTAATATAATTAAGTGAATATATGAATTAAAATATTTAAAATTTCAAATTATAAATATCTTAAAATATTGATAATGTTCAAATTTTATTACCATCCACACATGTATATATAAATATTGTTTAAATTATCAATTATATATTTGCATTATAAAATTATGAGATAAAAAACCTAATTGCACGATTTTTTTATATTTTAATTTGTTATAATTTTAAATTTGAATATGAATTTAAATTTAAATTAGTGTTATCAATTAATATGAATTAAATAATTTAAAATTTTAAATCATAAATATTTTAAAATATTGATCATATTCAAATTTAAGTATGAATATGAATTTAAATTAGTGTTATCAATTAATATGAATTAAATAATTTAAAATTTAAAATCATTATAAAAAAAAAATTGACTTCATTTCGGAAAATTAATATGGTATGGTGTTGGTATGTGACATCAACCTACGTAGGTAAAATCTTTTTTTATATAATATAATTAATAATCGATAATTGATGATTGATTCATTGATTATCACTGTTATGATACAAAGAATAGAAGAGAGATAGTTGAGTTGAGAGTGTGAAGTGCAGAAGGGAAAGCAAAGGATGATGATGCAGAGCAGAAGGGCAGGGTGGTTGTTGCTCAGAAAGGCAAAACTCAGCCTTAACACTGATCGAAACCTCTCTACTTCTCAACACGTCATTCTCGACAACCCCAATCTCAATCAGGTCACACTCTTCTCTTCATTGTGATAACATATATATACAAAAATAACAATAATAATCGAATCTCTGTTTTTTCACAAATCACAATGTTGCAGGTTTTGGTCGAAGGAAATGGATGCTCCAGAATGGCCATTCTCAATAGACCCTCTGCTCTCAATGCTCTCAACACTAACATGGTTACGTTTCTTTCCTCATTGCTTCAAATTAATTATTAATATCATTCTTTTTTTTCGCACCCTCAATTTAGTTCCCAATTTTAGCCCTAATTCAATGATTCCAGCATTTGCTTGAGATCCTTATGGTTTTAATTTGGGTAAAATATGTTTTTTGTCCCTATTTTTTTACTTAAAATTGGTTTTAGTCCCTATACTTTCAAATTGACCATTTTGGTCCTCAAACTTTGAAAAACATGTGGATTTAGTCACTCTCCTTTATTGATGTTAGTCTCCTTTATTGATGTTAGTGATGTTAAGGACTAAAATGATCAATTTGAAAGTACAGGACTAAAACCAATTTTTAGTAAAAGTACAAGGACTAAAAACATATTTTTCCCTTTTAATTTTAATCACCAATCATTAGGGGTCATGTGATTCATGTAACCAACCTCACTCAGTGAGATAAGGCTTTGTTGTTGCGATTTCACACTACCTAAGTGGTGACATGATTTTGGGTTATGATTTTGGTTTCTCAGGCTGCTACACTGCATAAACTTTATAGGAGTTGGGAAGATAACCCTGATATTGGTTTTGTGATGGTGAAGGTAATCTATATTTTCTATGAATTTAATTTTAATTTTCATACAGTATCTGTCAGTCCAGAGATTTTTACACTATTAACCAATTAGAGATCAACTAGATAACTTTTAAGGCAATTATTACAAAAATCAGCAATTTTCAATTAAGAAAGGCTAGCAACATGCCCTCTAACATATTCTTTTGAACACATTCTTTGTTATTTATTGACTCAAATTTATTGGAAGTCACACAATTTTGTGGGTCCCACTCCATATTTAATGAGCCTCACATGATTTTATAGTTTCTAATAAATTTTGCCAATAGAGAAGAGTGTATTAAAATAAGTGTGTTGCTAGCACTTCTTTTTTCACTTATATGATAATCTATTATTGGATGGCAGTGTAGATGACCTTAATGTATTCCAATTAAATTCATTTCTATTATCCTTTTGCCCGTTTCTACATATTGTACATTCGATACTAGCAACAATCTCGTCTGCACGCATATCTGATGTTGTGAAACTTACATAGTATTTTCAATTTTCTTAAGGGCAGTGGCCGAGCATTTGCAGCTGGTGGAGATATTGTTGCGCTTTACCATTGGATAAATAAAGGTAAATTATAAAGATTTATATTTTTATTAAGGTCTGGATGGAAAAGTTCTTCTCTGAATCTTATTCAGTTGTCTTAGTTTTGAGGTTCTAAAATGTATGTTTATTTGCTGACTGTGTTTTCAAAGTGGTCTTGGGTTTTCTGAGATAGTGGACCTTGTGAAGTATCAATGCTAATGTGGGGATGATGTGATATGAATGGGTGTGCTTAACATCCTTGGAAATTAAGATAGAATATGGTCAACATCCTTAAAATAAATGCAAATACTAAGAGCTAAAGCTATTAAGTGGAGGTTTTGGAATGATCTTATATGTGCATGTTTGGCAAATGATTATTTTTGGAAAATAATTCTTTTCTTTTATCTCTTCAAAACAAGTTAAATGAATCACACTCTTAACAGTTAACAAAAGTTACAGTGTGTTGATTTTTGAATTAAAAAGAAAAAAATTCTACACGCATCAACAATTCCATGATTAGTTCAATGGCAACTGGTGTTTGCTCCTCTACTTTGTACCTTTCCAAACTGGACAGTTGCAATTCATCTTGTTTTGGTTTAACCTTTTATATTTATAAGCTGATATCTTCATTTGTATTCTATTTCATATTCTCTTCAATATATTTGAATTTGATCAGATTTTGTATCCTCTCCGCACCTATTAATTGATTTTTTCCCTCAGTTCTTAAGCTTCTGATGCTTGAAGAGCTTATAAAAGTTCAAAAGGGTTTTTGGGAGTGTTTCATTAGATAAGGGAGGAGAAGAGCATATTTTTTAACATTTTTAATTTTTACATTTTCTGACAAGCAAGATCCAACTCCCAAGAGTTTTGGTGTTTGAATTTTTGCTGCCTAAGAAAGCTTAAGAGAAACTGTAGGTTGCATCCATACTTGGGTTTCAAATTTTCCATGCAATTTGGTTTTAGGTATTTTCTTTCTTCTATTTTAAACATGTCTTTTTCTAATGCATTTTAGCTACTTTAATTTTCTATTTTTATACAGTTATTTATTTATTTTTTTTACTTCAATTTATGCAGGAAACATGGAAGCCTGTAAAGAATTTTTTAGAACGGCATATAGTTTTATGTACCTGATAGGTACATATTTGAAGCCACATGTGAGTACAGTATTTGGAGGCTGATAAGTTATTTGTGCTCTCTTTGTTTGACATATATGTGTATATGCTCATATTTGCTGTTTCTTATGAATAATAATTCATTCATACTTATGATACAGTTGTTGTCCAAGTACTGATTTGAAACCATTGAAATACAGATGTTAGTAACCATGGTAAAATAACACCAAATGTATATAAAATAGAATCCTATTATACTAGTTAATTGTGATAAAATCAAATTCTATAATTTTTAGAATATCAGACCATCTATTTTTTCTCATCGCTATTACATTATCATCATTTTATTAGAAATTGGCTTGTAACTATGAATTGATATGGGTAAATTGTGTAACAAGTATAAATTAACAACTTAATACATTGATTATACTTCAACTTCTATGTAAATTTAAAATACATTTTAGCATTCTACTTCAGTGACATATAACTACATAGAACAATACTATCATATGTTGTAATTATACATCTTTTCAGCAATAGTGGTTAAATTAAGTGATCAACAGATTAAATTACATTACATATTTATTTAATTTTCCTTCTAATATCTAGCTTAATATTCTGATACAAAAGATTATTATCTATGATTCTATTTTATAATTTGTCAACAGAATTATTTGATACAAAATTCCTTTACATGTGCATTTTATAAAATAGAATATTACAGAGAGGCCATATCCATTCGTCACATGGCTGCAAGCACATTGGATATCATTTAAAATCAATTTTCATGTTTACCAGTTAGTAACCATTAAACAGAAGTTATGCAGTAATGAACTTCATGCAGGTGGCTCTTCTGAATGGCATTACCATGGGTGGTGGGGCTGGAATTTCAATCCCTGGGACATTCCGGGTTGCAACAGACAAAACTGTGTGTATCTATAATATTTCATAAATATGTTATGTACATGATATACCTCTTTCTGAATCCTGCGTTGTTCTCATTTTTGACAATTTTGATGGTGTGAGATAAGATTTTTTATTTTAGTTTACAGAAATCAAAGCTATATCACCATCATAGCCTAGAGATGGAGTTTAGACATAGGTTTTGTTTTGAGGATTTAATCTAGAGGAAACATATTTTTGTCTTATATTGGGTTTCTGCTCTTTTCTTACCTTTAAATTAGATATAATTAAAATTAATATGGATTAGGCTAGACGTAGTTTTCAGGATGTCACATGAACAATTAGTAAATTTGAGTTTGGAATGATAAATAGGTAATGAGTTGTATGTCTGTTAAAATTCTACCCTCCTACTTAAACATGTGCTTTCTTTGTGCCATCACTACAATGTACAAGTCTTTATCAACATATTTCTTCTATTTTGGATACATGACATATTTGTTCTTATATTCTCCTAATTTGTGTGTTAATCACCATGTTTATGTATTTTCCTACAGCTGCAGACATAGAATGTTTTTGCTATGTCGTTTGTACCCTGTATACATCACGTGATAATTTTAAATTTCTAGAAATTTGTCTTCATTTTGGCTGATGTGTGCGTAGAAATCAATGAAGCACTAATACTTCAATTTGCTTCACGTATCCGTATCCGATACCGATACTCTTGGATACTTCACCGATAAGTATCGGTGAAGTATCCAAATCTATGAAGCACCGATAACTCAATTTGCTTCACGTATTCCATACCGATACACTTTGGATACTTCACCGATACATGTATCGGTGAAGTATCCAAGCTTTTAAAACATTTTATGAAAATCCAATACAACTACATTAACCAAGTAAGTATGTCTAATATAGAAACACTGTCCCTTAATGAACCAAAAATGGAAATTGTTCTCTTTATGTGAATGATTTCAAGAAAGGATGAGATTGATAGTACTGTTCTTATATGTAATTAATAGAAAATAATTTATGATGACAATGATTTATAATTTTATTTTTAGTAATGTCAAAGAAGTATGTTTTTAATTAAGATTTGCAGAATTACAATTATATATTTACCATGTTTTATGAATTTTTATATATTTCTAAATATTTATCTTACACGTATCGTATCCTATATATTTTTAAAATAATCGTATCGTTGTATCGGATACGTATAGTATCCGATACACGTATCGTATCTATGCATCATAGATAGAAACACTTGGTTGCATATGCTTATTTTCATTATAACTTATCCCCATTTTGCAGAGTTTTGCTACCCCTGAAGTTCATATTGGATTCCACCCTGATGCTGCAGCATCTTTTTACCTTTCACATTTACCTGGTCAATTAGGTATGGTCATGTATAGATGCCTCATCTACTTTTAGTTACTCAAAACCCCTCTACGTGGATTGGGAGATTCTAAATAATTCCATTATCAGATATAATCCTGAAGATAATTTAATGTTGTACTTGTGCACTGGTATTTTGAACTCAGTGGGGGAGGGATAGTAGAAAGTTCTGATAATTAGATAAGCCCTGTTTGTTAGAATGTGTTCTTTTGAAACAATGTGGTTCTCTTGGTCAAATTTAAGCTCCTCTTTCATAAACTTCTTTTTTTATATGACAGTCTTCTTGGTACAATTTAGTAGAACAAGAATTGTTGACAAATATAATTCCATTGATTGTAGAGAGATTTTCACTTCGTAACTGTTACTTCATCCCAGATTTGATGGTTTTCGGCATTGTAAAGGATAATTAGGTCCATTATTGGTGATCCATGGTTGGTAGTCAATGGCTCATTTAAACCAGGATAATTATTTTAGTTCGTAATAGAAATTTCAGTGGTATTGAGCTTAGTTACAGTTCTCAAGAGTCGAGCCTATCGATTCTCTGCAAGTCTTGACAGAAGAGTTTGGAATCTGGATTCTTCTGGCTTGCTCTTTTGTAAATCCCTCTGAATTTTTCACTCATTCCCTTAACCATCAAAGATTCCTTCTGGACAAACTTATCTAGCAATGTGTGTCACATGCAATTTAAGTTCAGAAATGGTGTAAGATCATTTCTACGTTGCTAGTAGGCACCTTTCTGTGGAGCTATATATTTGGCAATTTTTAGAGCAGTGGCACTGGGTAAACACCTCTACTCGAGAAGTTTTTTAGGTCAGCTTGAAGGTTTGTCAAGATTGGAAGAGGCCAAATTTGCTTGGCTACATGCTTTCTTTGCCATTCTTTGGTGCATTTGTCTGGAGCAGAATGCACGCTTATTTAAAGGCGTCTCATTGGTCCATCCATCAACATTGAGTTTCTCCTTTTTGATATTAGAATTTGGAATCCTAAATGATACGCAAAATAAAATATGAACTTTAATTTTCTGAGGTCTAATTGTTATTTTTACTCCTATTGATATCAAATGTTATACACCAATGCTTTTGTGTATCCTTATCTATTACATCAAGTATATACAATAAAAATAATTGATTGATGAAGAAATTGTTAAATAGGTAAATCATCCTATTTTCAACAAAAATGGTTGAAGGAAATTCATGGGTTCAAATCTAATCATCAACTGGAAATATGATTGATGAACTTCCTCTATCTAGTCTTTCTTTGTTTCATAGGTCGTTATTGTATGCAGGAGAATACTTGGCTCTGACAGGGGAAAAGCTCAACGGAGTAGAGATGGTTACCTGTGGGCTTGCTACACACTATTCATCAAGTGCAGTTTAGTTCCACTAAACACTGCTTGCTTGTTTTATTTTAATTTTAATAGACTTTGCAGACACTATAACATTCAAAATCATTGTTTTTGTTGTCCTATTCCTATAGAGGCTTCCTTTAATCGAAGAACAGCTGGGGAAATTGGTTACTGATGACCCGTCTGTCATTGAAACCACTTTAGAACAGTATGGTGAGCTTGTACATCCAGACAACAGGAGTGTACTACAAAGGTTTGACCTATCTTACATTCTGTCTAAGGGTAGTCTTTAATTATTTATTTTTTGGACAAAGAAGAAATAGTTCAAAAAACAGAGAAATTGAGAGAGAAGGGCAAGGAACTACTTTATAGTAAAAGGGTAGTCTTTATTTATTTATTTTTTGGATAAAGAAGAAATAGTTAAAAAAACAGAGAAACTGAGAGAGAAGGGCAAGGAACTACTGTATAGTAAACAAAGAAAAAAGAAACTGAAAAATACACTATCTCAGAATAGCCCTTCATTCCCTCTACAAATCAAACGAACAAAATTTCCCCTAAAAAATGACCATTAGCTGAAGGCCTACAAGAAGATAAGAAAATAGTCTTTTGAAAAATAAGTTGTTGGGATGCTCTATATTTATTTTCCTTGTCTCATATTTTGGCTTATAATATAAGATAACCCTTATTTCTACTTTTTCATTTTCTTCAGGATTGAAATTCTAGATAAATGCTTTTGCCATGACACAGTTGAAGAGATTGTTGATGCGATGGTGAGATACATGTCTTTCTTTATATTTCAAAGCCTTCTATTCAACACAATTCTTTATTATGAATTTCAATTGTTCTTCACATGGGCAAACTGTAATTTATTCAAAATTTAACCAAGAAGAAAGCATTCCTCGTTAAGTGTTCTTAGTGATGAGGGGGAAACCCTTATATCTTATTGAGACAGTTGTTTTCTGCTCTTTGTTAGAGTCCAATAAGTAGGGGTTTTGAGGTTAGATCCAGGTAGAAGATCCTTAAGGCTGCTCTTCTGTTCACAGGTTAGTCTGACGCAGCTAGATAGTTGATGTCTTCACTACAGCTCTTAGTTGTAATCTGATTAACTATATTTGTGCTAGTTGGACATAGATAACATCTATGCCCCCAATTGAGAATTGTCAGTGTGACAAAATTAAGTATTAGTGGGATGACATGTATGGGATGGGTTGGTATTTTAACTTGTGATTTATAATTTAAGTTGACAAGCAGGGCCTTCCCATATGAACTGTTTACCAGATGCCTAAATGGATAAGTGCCCCAAAATAGTATATTTGTTATGTTAGAGAAAATTAAGAATGGGAATAGCCAACTCAACATTGTTTTCCCTGTCTCTATTTATTTAGTCTGAAATAGAGACCAGTACAAGAAAGATAGGCACAGCGTAATGACACATAATTACGTAGTAACTTTTTCCTAACACGTTACTGATGTCATTTGAGAACCACAAGAAAATAAAAAATATATTTCTTTGCAATATCAAGCTTGTTGAGGGCTTTGACAAGATAACTGAAATCTTTTTCCTTTTTTTTTTTTTTTTGTAGGAGGAGCAAATTTCTTCTGCTCCTCCCAAGTCTCCACCCCTCCCTTCTTTTTCTATTTCCTTTCCCGGAAATGTTTCAGAAGGAGAAGCGCTAAAATAAAATAATGCTTAGGATGTTTATTTGTACCTGTTTACTGTTTTCTTCTCTATATACCAATGGCAGTTTGAAAATATGTTTCTTGCATGTCCTTTCTTCTGTGTGTGTGTTGTGGCTTGACTTTTTTGGTGAACATTTTATCTTTTCTTTTATTCTTATTATTCTTAAATTTCCATTAGGAAAATGCAGCAAGTGAAACGAATGATGCATGGTGCATTTCTACCCTAAATAAACTTAAAGAAGCCTCTCCATTGAGTTTGAAGGTTGCCTTGAGATCTGTGAGTTCCTTTGGCATGTCTAAAGTCTAAACAATTCCTAATTTCTTTGCTCTTCTTATAAAAAAATCTCATTTATAATGTAATTCATCTAACTGGTGCAGATACGGGAAGGTAGATTTCAGACACTTGATCAATGCTTGTTGCGTGAGTACCGTATGACTTTACAAGCAATACATAGGCAGATATCTGGGGACTTCTGTGAGGTATAAGTATTGTCAATCTCTGCAAACAGAAACAAACTTATTCTGTCTAAACACAAGTTGATTTGAATTCATTTTAGGGAGTGAGAGCACGCGTGGTGGACAAGGACTTTGCACCAAAGGTACTGATTGTTTGCATTATCTTATTGAAATGATAGTTTTGCCAAATTTCCAACATGTCATCTGTCAATGAATGATGACTATCATATTACAATTTTTTCAGATTTGAAATTCATTTGATTAATGCAATTTCTTCACTGCAAACAAATGTATAAATCTGTATTTGGAATCCAAATTTTTATACAATTGTCAATCGAATATATGCAGTGGGATCCTCCAACCTTGGAAAAGGTGTCTCAAGATATGGTGGATCAGTACTTCTTACCTCTGAGTGAATCTGAACCTGATCTAGAGCTGCCTACAAACAGTCGTGAAGCATTTTTGTAGTTTCCCTTGGACAACTAGTGTGTTTGTAAAACTGTTCAATCTCTGCCAAACGTGAATTCCATCAAATTTCTCTGGTCACGTTTAATTTCTCGAAATGTGTGAAACGGTTAAACTAACACACATAGACACACACACACATACTAGATATACATCATTGGTATTTTGCCAGGGCAATGGTCAAGCTTGTACCCATTGATAATCCCATGGTAGCTTCTAGTTGTTTGCCGCAATAGTATGTAGCTTGTATCACCTCTGGATTGTGAAACAGCTTTCTTTACTCTTTGACAAAAGGAATAACGACACTTTAATAAAATGATTTTACTTATCTCTATGGGTTTATTATCTTTTTGGTTCCTAAACTTTTTTGAATCTCAAAGTCCCAAACTTTTTCCCCATTACCACTTTTAGTTCATGTTAAGTAATAATGTTAACTGATGACATAAAAACGACGTTAGCAGTCCAGTAATTTATCAACGTCATCAAGAAATTTGACGAGATAGTCATGTGAATTTTTTTTTGGTAAATTATATTTTAATCTCTTATTAACCTAGTCTAACGTCGGTTGTGGGACATCGTCGATTCCTCACATCCAATCCTATGTAGCAACTTGTTCTTGGGGGCAGCAATGCCATGTTGCCTAAGACCCACCATTGGTGATTATGAATTTGGATTATAATTAAACACAATTAACATCAATGAGATTGCATGTGTCGCGATAACTTGACCATAATTTTCAATTAAAACGGGAAAAATTGGAGTATGTTAATGGTGTATAAAAATAAGCTTAGTAAATAAACAAAAGTACATAATTGTGTTGCACCGAATATTTATTTTATTTTACGTGGACAGAAAGATTAGTAAAGGAAAAATACTTTCTCTTGACATTGGAAACAAGTCAGATCATTTGATAGAGTCTATGACTTAGTTTATATTAGACTCACACTAGATCAAACTCTTTTATCAAATAAATTAGGTCAAAATTTTCATAAAAAAATGTCTGATTTAAAAAATTCAGCTAGCTTTTGAATCATTAAGAAAGATTTTAAGCTATGAAAAGTCGTTGGTTAAAGCAGTTTGACATTTAGATCTCTTTTATAAGCATGTTGCTCATGAGTTTTTTTTAGATGTTGCTTTGATTTAGTGGGAGTCTTACTTTTATTAAGGGTTTTTTAATATGTGAAAGTTAAAATTTACTTTTATTAACGTGTAACAAATTGACCGATAATAAAAATATTCTGCATAAAAATATAACTGATAAAATCAATTTCCAAAACAAAATTGATGATTTCCTCGAGAACGGAGAATATACCCTTCCTTAAGGGTCGTATAAAGACAAAAGGAAGAAAATTTTACACTTAAAATGGGTACCACGTACTTGGTTGCATGCAGAATATGAAAATATGCAATAATGAAATCCTGGGTTGCAACTTGCAAGATTCGCCCACAGGCTCAATAGAAGTGTGCATGTGGTAACAGATTGTGCATGCAGTTGTGTCACTAATGGTTGTGGCTTCCATTAATTCGTTGTGGTTGTGGCAGACAGCTCTATGGAATTGTAGGCACCACCAACCTTGCATGATAGTATTATGATTGAATATGTTCCAATCTTTCTGGCAGCTTCGATTCCTATATACGGTAAGAAGGTGTGGACACCATTTTTTTTTTTTCTGGGTCAGAGACCACGGTGTCCTCCAACTCACTTGGTCAGAGATGCGTGACTGTCGTTTGTCCAAGAAAATTTTGCAAGGGAATCAAACACGGTTTTTCCCACTAAATAAATCGTTCCCCCACATGTAAACTCAGCGAAACTTTATACCACTGTGCCAGCCCTATGTCTTATGGGCACCATTTCTGCATGAGTCGGTTTATTCATATATGAAAATTAGACATGAAATGAATTGGTGTAAGATGACACGTGACACACAGATAGTTTAGGCGGGAGTGCTCATATTAAGCACTATATTAGCACACATTAATTATCATCAAGTTAATAAAAGGATGTTTTTGTTGTACAATAGTGATAATAGGGTTTGAATTTAGGATTTCATACAAACTAAACATCTCACTACTCTAATTATTGGGTTAATTAATAAAAGAATCTAAGTATCTAACATAAAAAATCATTAAAGATAAAAACTGATAGAAAAATTAATGAAGACTACAAGCAAAAGACTTCCTAATAGAAACTATAAAAACATATTTAAACTATTAAAGTTATGGAATGGATGAATAAAGATTTGGTACCTCAGAAGGTAAGTCGAACTAGCTAGTCGAACTTCATGAGTAGGAGTTTCTTTTAGACAAATGTTTCTGGCAGTTATTTGACCACCAGAAAGTACTTGTATATATAAAATCCATAAAATTCAACTTATCCTATGTTAGGCTTTTTTTTTTTAATACACAAGTCTACATTACTTTGGTAAAATACAAAAAAACAAAAAAAGAACTGTTAATTCGCTTGTTAAATAAGAGTCTAAATTAATAAGGAATTAGTACGACATACACCACTCGATAATTCCTCCTCTTCAATTAGTTATGGGGCTTTCATGGCAATGATCTCACATTAATAGTAGTTGAATATAATGATATAAAATTCTAAAAACATTAAAATAATTTTTTATTAATAAAAATAAATAGATCATGGGTGATTCAAAATACAAATCACTATAATAAGACTTTCATATCCCTATTCAATAGGTTGTTGGGTCTAGACTTGATTGATGTTTTTTTTTGGCGTCCCTATCTCATTTCAATGTAAAAGAGATAAAAAAAATATAACTTTTTATTGGTCGAAAATGATAGGAAGGGACCACTAAGATGTTAGAAAGATTATAATAAAGACTTAACCTAAAAGATTATGAAAAGAGTCTCTAAGAGTAATTAATTTACGTTTTGACTCTTAATTTTCTTTTAATCTAACACTTAATTAATTAATCTCTAGACGTCAAAATCACACACTTAAGATCGTATTCCCAAGAATTAAAGAAGGAGCAACGTGGTACGAGGTTGGACAGCAACGGTACGGTGTATTTGGAATCTAAGAAACACACGCATTTTCAGAGATGGAAGTGCCTTCTTTTCAGTATTCCTACATGCATTACTAGTAGTACTACATACTTATATCACTATTTTCTTTAAAGTAAAAAAAGTCTCTCTTAATCTTGGGCAGTGTATATATATACGTCAATGGTCAATTTGGAGCACTAGCACCTCTTTCCTTAACATGGAGTCATTAATGTGTTCTTTGAATTTGGCGGTAACTTAAGTCTCACGAGGCACATGGGATTCAAACATTGATTTTTGGTCTCATTAACAGAGGAGAGGGGTGTATTAATTGATTTAGGTTGCTTGGTTGTTGGAAAACAGAACGTTTTATTTTCTTTTTTCCAGTACATAGATAAGAGGAGATAGTCTATCTTACATATTTATCTATTTATCTGCAACTTCTGTGGCTTTGTAAGGGTTGGGTAACCCTAGCTAGTACCCTTTTTCCTCTTATTATTTGCTTGGTTTGGTTAGTGTTCTCATTCTTTTAGTTATCATTCATTTCGTGCAAATTCATAGGAAAAATATTTATACTAAGTAGCACTTCTCATTAATTTTATTATGGTACATATAATAATAATAATAATAATAATAATAATAATAATAATAATACAAACTTCTCTGTCAATCTCTTTCACACATTTAATAATGCAGTTGTGAATATAATAATGTCACAACCCGTCCTAGGATCATGACCGGCGCACAAGCTACATGCTCTTTAGCCTGGCTAGCCTGAACACAAAGACATAAATAAAGACAAATAAAGGGGACTACCAAAAATCCGACAAAGTCTCCCCTAAAAACAAGGCAAACCAAGCATGCAGAACCACCTGTGAAATCATATATACATATATTTAGATTCAACAGTTAGATATCAAGGCCACACATCACAACATAGGTCCTTGATATGGATATATATCCAAATACATCACTAGAATAAACTCAAAATCACTGTAGTTCTCAAAACATCATAATTACATCAATATGTCTATATAGCAGTATCACCTATAACTCAAAATAAAGGGATTTCATCTATATCTATTTCTGTCCCTATCACTATAGCTGCATTATACTGGAGTCACCAAAATATACTCTCCATTATATGCAATGGAGGCCTACCAAAAGATGAACAAAATTCCTAGGGAGATCAGCAAATCCCAGGAAGTCTTCTACTCAACTACCTATGAATCTGAGAGGAAAAGGAAAGAATGGGGTAAGTCACAAGGACTTAGTGAAAGCATAAAAATACAAAGTGGACAGGAAGGAGAAAGCAATCATAGCACGAGTTTTTCATCCAAAAAGAATTTAAATGGAATTTAAATTAAAGTGAAATAAATACAGCTCATTTTTTTTATAAAACTTATATTTACTCCCTTGCTAACTCATAAGAATTAAAATCAAATCATAATCAAGATGAACAACTTTATATAAACTTTAATTCTACTACATATACATAGATCACGTTATCTCTTCGTTGTGGCAAACGAAAATTATAGAACTACAACACTTAGCTCGTAGACTGCATTTTCTCTTCGTTGCAGCAAACGGTAAATATAGGAACTATGGATATTCAACCCATAGGCTACATTATCTCTTCGTTGTAGCAAACAGAAATTATATAAACTATAGGTGTTTAACCTATAGGCTACTTTATCTCTTCGTTGTAGCAAACGGTCATTATTCACAATGAGAACTCAATTTTCACATCTAAATTATATCATCAAATTATCAAAAATCATAAAGAATTAAATCCAACCAAGTAAAATAAATATTATACTTATTTTTCTTTCTCAAGTACTCATAGGAACTAATATCACTAAGAAAATGTATTTTTAAAATATACTTGCTTCTCCTAAAAATACCAATGAAAAAGTCACTAGGTAAATTTAGCTACTCACAACCAAAGAGAACCCAATCAGTGTCTTCCAATAACGTGGGGAGGAGCAACCACTGTGTTTTCCAAGGAATCTAGAAATAAATAGTAAGGAAATGAAAGATTAGATAAAATCCCCAATTTAATATACCCAGGGTTTTGAGGAAACTACAAAAATCCTAATTTTTAAATTTCCAACACCTTTCACACACAACCCATTACTAATCTATACCATAAAAATAACCATCTAGCTTTGTGGGTTATGAGTTTATCTCAAAGAGCTCAAATAGAGAATTTTAAAGGGATGAGTATTGTTCTCATTATCTACAATCACTTTCCCATAGCTTGAGTGCCACTGAAGAATAAGAAATTTGGTAGGTTTTGGAACAATGGAGGAAAATAATGGGAGAAAGAGAAGAAGAGATGAGAGGAAGGGTTTCAATTGGAAAGGAAAAGAAGAACGAAAAACAGAGAGGGAGTCTCGGCTGAAGAAAAGAAATAAGGAGGGAGAAAAGTCCTTCTGCTGGTTTTTATTATTATTATTATATTATTATTTTTATGAAACGGTGCGTTTCAAATAAATATATATATCCCTTTACCTTATGCAATAATTGAATCAGAGTACTACTTTCTCCATGCATATATAGTTCATCATTACCATTTCAGGCCAATATACTGATTACCCATTTTTTGTTCTTTTCTTTTGCAAGCTAAGATGGGGCGGTTAGAGTCCAAGTTGCCAGTGATGGCTATATTGATGAATCAGTTCATCTATGCAGGTATTAGTCTTGGGCCTTGGCACAAGACTTGCTTTCTTGCAAGGAATGAGCCCTTTAGTGTATGTAGTGTATCGTCATGCTTTTGCAACTATTGTGATTGCTCCCATAGCTTATTTCAAAGGGTACTCATCTCTTTTTTCTCATCTTCATCTCTGATCTCTTTGTTTCTCACTTTCTACCCTTCAATTCTCTCTCTCATGCTTAATTATATGTACTAATTGTTAATTTCTTTCCTTTTACAGGAGAAATTCTGGCTCCTATTACTTAAATTTAAAGAGTTTTTCCTGGATATTCTTGATCTCACTACTTGGGTTTGTTTCAAGCTTCTTATTTATCTATTTACTTATCTATTTTATTTTGCAACCTATGTGCCTGCGTGTGCATGTATGTATGGCGTTAGTTTTAGATTGGTTTAAATATATTTTTGATCCCTCATCTTATCTTTTTTTTATTTCAATTTGATACTTAATTAAGTTTAAAAAATTTCGCCTTGATAGTTGATTCCTTAAAATGTCCTTTTACATAAGTTGGTCCGTCCATTAGTTTATTATACTAACTTGGTTAATTTGATGATACGTAACTAATAGTAAAAGATGTTATATTAGATGTACGTCAGTCAAAATCAACAATGTTATTGCAAAAATTTGACAGAAAATCTAATTTGATTTAACAGGAACACTTTAAAAAATCAAAATAAAACTTTTCAGGAAGTAAACTGAAAAAAAAAAAAGAGACACTAAAAAGTATATTTTATCCTTTTAGATTTTAGTAAATGGGATTTTAAGGATATGAGATTAATTAGCCTTTGGTGTTGCTTCTATTGATTTGTGATATGTTGCAGCATTACGGTGAACCATAATTTATTTTTTGAGGGCGTATTTCTGGCCTCTTCTTCAGTCGCAAGTCCAATGGCCAACCTTGTTCCAGCCTTCACATTTGTAATAGCAGCTTGTACAGGGTAATTAATTAATTAATTAATGCTAAATTAAGCTCAACTAAAAATAATTAATGCATATGCATTGGTCAAAATTGAAATTATTTATGTGTTTCTTAATTTGTTGTGAAATTGATTAGGATGGAGAGAGTGAATATTCGAAGCTTGAGATCTATAGCCAAGATAGTAGGGACAGTGATGTGTGTAAGTGGAGCAATGTCCATAGCATTGTTGAAGGGTCAAAAGATTCTAAATACAGAAATTTCGCCATAAAAAACCATTGTGGTTGTGGGCTCTGGAGGTGAGAACTGGTTGCTGGGTTGTCTCTCTCTCTTTGGATCCACATCTGACTGGTCACTTTGGCTCATTTTGCAGGTACTTTATGACTCTTCCTTTCAACATCCCACAAATTTCTTCCTAAATCTCCGATACATTTTGGAAAGGCTAATTTAGAATGTAATATTATATTTTGGATTAGCCTTTTCAATATGTAAAATATCATCCTTTTACACTTTGAAAAATTTAATCCTAAATGTAAAGGAAGTGCAGAAAGAAATTTGTGTGAAGTGCAAGATGAAATACCCGTACTTTAACCTTTTGCAATCATCCTTTGTTTATTTAAAAAATACTTTAGAATAAAAAATTTAAAATACTTTTTTTTAGAAAACCAATTCATCAATTTTTTAACACTGCTTCTTAGTTTTTTATATATTTTTTATATTTTTTTATATTGCATTGTTCAAATCAGTCTCTCAATTACTATTAATATCACCTATTTTCTCTTTTATTTCTTTTTTTCCTTTTCTCTCGTCATATTACTTATTAAATCTGTTACTTTTTCTCTTACATTATTTCTTTTATATTCTTTTTATTCTCTCTCTCTCTCTCTCTTCTTCTACCTCACGCATACGCCCTAAAATGGAATGTAAATTCCCTATTTCCCTTTATAATACTATGGCATAAGTGTGTAAGTGATATGATTAGTGATATAAACTTTTGATATATATAATTTCTGAGTCTTACAACTCAGGGTCCGGCCTCTAAAAGCCACCCTGATCACTTGTCCTTCTCAGCTTGGATGTGTTTCATGGCAACATTACAATCCGTTGTGGTCACACTACTTGAGTTTGGTTGCTCTTTGTATTCAGTAAGACAACACTTTCAATATAATTGCATCAATAGTGGCCTAATAATTAATTAATCTATATTACAATTAATTAATATAATTATTGTTTGTATAGGGAGTTATGGGATCTGCATTATTATTCTTTATCCAAGCATGGTGCATTTCACGTAGCTGTTCTCTGCAATGTTCAATCCACTTTTCACAGTAATTGCCACCGTATTGGCTGCCATATTACTTCACGAGGAAATATACGTTGGAAGGTAATGTAGTGTTAAATAATCTGAACATATATAATCGAGCATTAAGAAATTAATTAAGATCCTGTTTATTTTGAGATTTTATTTTTATTTTTATATTTTCACTTTACTTATAAAGATATCATAATGTTTTCACTTTATTTATTGCTTCCAAAAGTTTGTACAAGAAATAGTTAAAATATTTTTTTTTATTGTTTTCTATTTTTATTTTCGGTTTTCATCATTTCCTATGCAAACTTTTGAAAATAGGAAAAATAAATATGAAAATAGAAAACGTTTTGCAACCCCTAATTAATATTATGTGGGATAGGTGTGGTATTCTAACATGATGCTTTCGTTTCCTATATATATGATGATAGCTTGCTAGGCGCAATTGGAGTGATAATTGGCTTGTATGTTGTACTTTGGGGTAAAGCTGAAGAAGTTGTGGTGAAAGTGGAGGAAGATCCAAAATCAGTGGTTAATTCCACAGAGGATGTGAACATTTTGATAAATGAATCTTGCAAAACTGATTTGGAAGAACCCCTTTTATCTTCCGAATCTACTTCACATCATTAAAAGTAGTTTTCGAATTAGAATTGAATGTTTCAATATATAGCCTTGTGCCGTGAAGAAACCATATTATTGATCATTAATGGAATTATATATGTATTTGTTGTATAGACAAAACTTCGATGCATATATATATATATATATATATATATATATATATATATATATATATTTTTAAGCAAAAGGTGCAGTAGCAGTTACTAATTAAAGGATAAGGATCCCAACTAGGTTGATACCCTTCCCTTAAAGAAACAAAACCTACTCACCAGACAAAACTATTGATGATTGAGAACGATCAAAACACTTGGGGGGCAGAACCAAAACCCAAGGAAACAAGACTATGTAAATCTATACGAGGGGAGCCCCTGCTTCTACCTAAGAAGCTCGTATGAAATAAAGAGAGGCGTCTTCCTCTAGGCTCTAGAACCCTTTTATATATCTAACTTGACTTGAAGTCTACTTTTTTTTAGCTGATTTCATCGAAATCTATTTAATTATAAAAGAAAATCGATCTATTTTAAGTAATTTTCTTATAATATTATTTAATTTATTTTCAAATGTAAATATGACTCATCTTAAATTGTCTTTTCATTTTTTTTTTGTTAATATAATGTAAATTGTTGTAGTTGGTACTTGATTACTAATCAGTTTAGACATATATGACACAGTGTTTTATTCAAGCCTGAACGTGATCTAGGCTATGCCATACTTCCTTGTGGGGCAGAAAAGAAAAAACACAGAAAGTGTGAATATGTGGTGTGTGTGAGGAATATACGCGGGGAAAGTGGTGAAATAACCGTTGCATATTGCATGACTTGTATCAGCTGAGTGTGTCTATATATCATTAGTGCCAGCAAAGCAAATGAACTCAGGGTGTGCTTGTTGGCCAAGCGGCACAGTAGCAGTAGCTACTCAGTACTCACCATCACTGAATAAAATTAAGTGAGAGAGATCAATGTAACTGCATGAGCATGTGTCAGATCAGATGCCTTTGGAAGAACAAGTACTAGCTACCATGCCTGCTATTCAGCTGTTGCATGTATCCTCATTCGCTCATTGCTCAAACTAACATTATAATAAAAAAAGAATTCATTCACAATGTAAGAATCATGTGACGGAACAAGAACAATTATTAAGCAGCGTTGGACCACCACCTGTTAATGATCTTAACTAATATTTAAATTTATGATAAAGATTTAATAACAATTTTATTATGTGTCATTTGAAGATCAGTAGGAATTAGGACTATTTAATAATTTCAGAATGGAATAATGTGAAATATTTAATTAATATAGTTCTATAGCAATTTTTAGCTGCATTTTATATGTGCATATGATGTAAATATGGAAAATAATCCCCACCAATTGTTTGTAATTCATATGTACATAAATAAAGGTTAGTCTAATTGATAAAGATTAAATTCATATTTTATAAGGACGTGAGTTCGAATCTACCTACTAATATGAGAACCTTATTAATGGATGATTAATACCTATATAAATACTCTTTAAGCTTTAACACATGTCCTGATTTAGGTGAGTCCTCTGAACCAACTCACCTATACTTTCTTTAATAAATAAATAAAAAATTTGTTTCACCCTTGGGCAATTGAGTCAGAGCACTACTACTTTCTCCATCCATAGTGCATGATATTTTCTGGCCATAGTTCTTCTTTTAACAAGCTAAGATATGGGGTGGTTTCAGTCCAACCTGCCAGTAATGGCTATGATGTTGAATCAGTTCATTTATGCAGGAATGAGTCTCGGCACAAGAGTTGCTTTATTACAGGGAATGAGCCCGATGGTGTTTGTAGTGTACCGCCATGCTTTTGCAACCATTGTCATTGCTCCAATAGCTTATTTCTCAGGGTATACTCAACCCTTCCTCATCATCATCTCTTTCTTTGTTTCTCACCCTCTATATACCCTTCAATTCCCTCTTATGCTTTTATGTACTAATTGTTAATTACTTAATTTCTTTCCTTATTTGACTTTGACAGGAGAAATTCTGGCTCCTACTCCTTAAATTTAAGGAGTTTTTCCTTTATATTCCTGGCCTCATTACTTGGGTTTGTTTCCATTCTCATGTTTTATACATACATATATACATACATGTGTGCGTGTGCGCACGTGTATGTAACTATATATCTATATGTATCTGTGTATGCTTTTGATTTAGATGGAGTAAAATGTGTTTTTAAGGATGTGAATTTAATTAGTCTTTGCCTTTGGTGTTTCATTGTGATATGTTGCAGCGTTACTTTGAACCATAATTTATTTTTTGAGGGTCTATATCCGGCTTCTTCTTCAATCGCAAGTGCAATGACCAATCTTGTTCCAGCCTTAACATTTGTAATAGCAGCTTGTGCAGGGTAATTAATGCCCAAAACTCAACTCAACTTGTTTTTGGAATCCACAAATTAATAGAGAATTGTAGCTAGAAAGCAATGCATATTCTAATGTGTTTCTTTCTTTCACTCTGAAACTTTGATTAGAATGGAGACAGTGAATATTCGAAGCTCGAGATCTTGGGCCAAGATAGTAGGGACAGTGATATGTGTGAGTGGAGCAGTGTCCATTGCTTTGTTGAAGGGTCCAAAGCTACTAAATGCTGAAAACCTGCCATCAAAATCCATAATGGGATCAGCAGGTGATAATTGGTTGCTGGGTTGTCTATCTCTCATTGGATGCTGTTGTGCCTGGTTAATCTGGCTCATTCTGCAGGTATTCTTTTTTTATTTAGTTCCTCTAAAGTGATAACTTTTGCATTAGAGGGTCAAGCCAATAACTAGTTATAGCCAATAATTGAAAAAATCAGTAGTTGAGATTTTAACAGCTAGCTATTTAGTTTAGGACTTAAAACTTAGATTAGTTCCTTAAGTATTTTTAGTGTTGTTCTTCAATTAAAATTTGAGTTCTACAATCTACATCAGTAATCCGCATAATAAAGATTTGCGTTAAAGATCAACAAAAATTATAGAAGTAAATTAAACTCTAATTCTAAGAACAATACCAAAAGCACCTATGGAAATGTATCAATAAGTATTGTCCTGTAGTTTATTATACATATGTATGTTTTCAATTACATTTCCAACTGTTCTTTTAATCAATATCTATAATTTTTAGCCTCAAGCAATGTAATGTCAATGACTGGAGAGAGAAAGAAGCATGAGTTGAGTGATTACTATAAATTTTTCATATAATTTACTTTTATATCTCTTCTGCAGGTTCCAGCCTCTGCAAGCCACCCTGATCACTTATCCTTTTCAGCCTGGATGTGTTTCATGGGAACATTACAATCAGCATTAGTGACACTACTGTTGGAGCCAGACCCACATGCATGGAAGATTCATTCTCTACTTGAATTTGGTTCCACTTTATATGCAGTATGTGGATGATTAATTTCCCATGAGATACATAAATGCATCAATAGTGGCCTAATTAATTAATTATTAATTCATATTGCAACTAACATAATTATTGTATTCAGGGAGTTATGGGATCCGCGGTATTATTCTTTATCCAAGCATGGTGCATTTCACTGAGAGGTCCTCTCTTCTCTGCAATGTTCAATCCTCTTTTCACAGTGATTGTGACTGTATTGGCTGCTATATTTCTTCACGAGGAAATATATGTTGGAAGGTAATGTTGAATGACCTACACATAGTTAATTTCAGTGTCAATAAACTTAAATTCATCCGTGACAATAGGATTTAGGCTAAGGTTTAGAAAATAGAATGGAGTTATAATTATTGATTAAAAATTAAAAGTTAAGATTCAACCAAATCTCTATATACTTCCTCCGGTGCTATTTATAAAACTCAAATTGAAAGTGATACTTGGTCCTTTTTATAAGATATAATCTAGAATGTTCCTTGCATTAATTATTTTAGACTAAAATATCCCTAGAAGTTGTAATGACAAACAATTAGACATATTTATTGCTATTATTAATGAATTAGGTAATTGAGTCTTATAAATAGGATCCGGAGGAAGTATATTTTTTGTTTCTCACATGTATCTGCCTTCAAAAATAATCTTATTCAAATTATAGTTAGACACCAACTGTAGACACTTTATTTTTTTAAATGAATTTCTTATTTTAGGAGAAACCAAATTCATGTACGATATATTCTAACTAATTGATGCTACTGTTTTATCTATGTTTGTTAGCTTGATGGGCTCAACTGGAGTGATCATTGGCTTGTATGTTTTGCTTTGGGGTAAAGCTGAAACAGTTGTTGCGGTGAATGTGAAGAGCGATCCAAAATCGATGGTTAATAATCCCACAGAGGAAGAAGTGAAAATATTGATAAACGAATCATCTTCTGTAAAGGCATATTGTAAAACCGATTTGGAAGAACCCCTTTTATCTGCTGATTCTCCTTCACATCATTAATTAAAAGAGTTTTTATTTTTTATTTTTATAAAGAATTAATTAAAGGAGTTTTTGTCGCAACTGCACCACGCTAGTTAAATGAAATTTCAATCAATAAAAGTAGGCTTAAATCCACTTTTGGTCCCTATAATTTTATGAATGTACAATTTTAGTCCCTCAAAAAAAATTTATTGCAAATTTGATCCCTTATGTTTTGAAAAGTTAGCAATTTTGATCCACCGTTAGTGTATTGTCAATTTTTTAATAGAAATTGTTGATGTGGCACGTTAATGATAACGTGACATTGACACGCTATCGTAACAAATGACGTGATAGCTCAATACATATGCTGATATAACACTCACAGTATGCTGATATGGTATTAGGGGACTAAATTTGTCACAATAACACACTTTAGTGCCATGTCAACATATGTGTTGGATTACCACGTTAACATGTTAGTACCACATCATCACTCACTAATGTGACACATCAACAATTTTCATTAAAAATTTGACGGCACATTGACAATAGATCAAAATTGCTAAATTTTGAAAATGTGATGGATCAAATGTACAATAAAATTTTTTAAGGGACTAAAATTACACATTCATAAAATTACACGAACCAAAAGTGAATTTAAGCCATAAAAGTACTAGTAAATAAATCACCACGTCACAAACAGTCCACCAACCACGTGATTAAATGAATTGCACCGTTAGTACCAATCAAGTTAAATCAGGGCATTATAATTATAACAATTAAAATCCATTAAAAAAAATAGTACTGTGAATTAGACCCGCAACAGGTTATGGCAATTAATATACGAGTCAATTCATAGATTTAAATTCAACTCAATTCTTAGCAACTGCGGCAGCATAATTCAATTATTTGAATATACTCATTCAATACAACAGTTGACGTAGCGTATTGAAACTCAAACCAACGTAAAAGTGATAATTGAAATCGAAATTGATCACGCACAATAGTAATTAATAAAAGAGTAAATTAGCCTGATCTCTCAAAGTTTGCCTTTATTACACTCGACATTTCTCTATTTTTAAATCTTACAAAAAACTTCATAATTTTTGAACTTTTGTTATTCCGACCTTTCCTCTTAGGCATAAATCATTACACTTACTCATTTTCTTAAGTTTGAAAAATATTACATTTAGCCCATTTAGGATATTCAAAGTAATGTAAAAAAATAGAAGAATATCAGATGTAATAAAAGCAAACTTCAGGATGAGTCCGTGTAATTTATTCTAAATAAAATTGAAACTCAAACAATTCTTGAAGTGCAGCGAATCAACATTTATTATACTAATCGAAATAATTGAATATAACTAAATTCACGGCAGCAGCATAAATTGTAGAATTCGAAAAAAACTCACGCATGTATCCATTTAATTTAATCAAAATCAAAAGGAACATACAATGATTAATAATCAGGTCCTAAATCTTCTGTAAAAAAAAAAGTCTTAAATCATATAAAATTTGTTCCTTGGTTAATTGCTATTGATTCTCATCATCTTGGTCTAAATATGAATTAACCAGTGGGACTTACCTCTTGTATTTGGGTTGCTGGTACAACTGGTACCACTTTTTTTTTTTTTTTTTTTTTGGAAAAGGCATGAAAGGCCTTTAGAGGAAGATAGATCCCAACTATATTGGCAGTTGACACCTAGCTGCCCCTGCACCTAAACACTGCCCCAAATTCATTGAGGCACTGCTTTTAATAAAATTCTTTTGTTTGGTGATAAAAAAAAATGATGAATTTTTAATTAAATCAATAGATGAGAAATCTTCTTCTTTAATATTATCAGATAATGAAGACAATAATTTTGAATTTATTATGGAGAGCTAGTATAAGAGGACATGAAACTAGAATAAATAGGAGTGGCACATTTGATTGGGCTTCATAGTTATTAAAGATTAAAAAAATTGGGGTGACATTTGACTTGGCTTCATAGTTCTCGGGTTCACGTGTTTCACGGGATTCTGGGTTGGTTGACAGCAGTTTAATTAATTAAATGGTGGGGGCGTGCGTGTTACTTGTCCAGGGAAGGATCAAACTATTTTGCGTAGTACGCATTTTTGGAGGCTGTGCACACCTTGTGTTTTTGTCACAAAATTTTTTTATCAATAAAACTTCTTTGCTTATAAAAAAATTGAAAAAACTTTATTAACTAGTTTTACTTTCAATACCTAAATCTTATCATTTATTATTATTTTTTTATCCACTCTTGTAATTTTGAATGCTTTTCTAAAAATCCATGAAATTCTTTCAAATTTTGTAAATCTATAAAGTCTTTTCAAATCTTTTAAATTCTTATGATATAAATTCATTAAAATTCAAACTATAAAATCTTTTTTTAAAAAAATCTGATAAGTCATAACATTCCTACATAATCTTTTACAATCTATACGATCTTTTTATGCCAAAATGGTATTTTAAAATTCTAATTCAACATACTCCTCTAAATTTACTTGTTTTGGTGACGTGATTGAATCTACTGGAATTGCCAGCGTTGCATGAATCCTTAAAACCGATAAGGCAAGCCTTCCCTGATCACATGCTCCAAACCTAGTCACACTATTTATTAACCCTAGGTGTCTTTTATCATGGGTCCAATGGTTAGGCCTACATTATCTCCCACACAAACCAGTATTAGATGTCCAAAGCCCATTAAGAATTAATTACATTATTATTGGACTTAAATATCGTCAAATGAATCATAATATTAGTTCATTTTTGACAAAACAAAAATGCCAGTAAAGAAATATTCATTAAGATAGAGGATATAGGGTAAAGGGGTATCCAACCCTTACAACAACATAGGCCATAATTACAACTCAAAATACCCAGCCAACACAAAACAACCAGCTTTAGTAACAAGAAACGAATATCAAGAAGGGTTTTCTTATTTTGTACATCATATATGCGATGTATATCTCTGTGTTTCCATTGCATTTTTCTACGTACACGTTTTCTTCATGTTTTGATTCAATAATTAACATGACATATATCCTCGAAATGATAATGTCAAACAGAGATAATATCTAATCTGACTATCAAAATACATACATAGTTTTCTAAATATAGTTGAAAGTTTTGGGGGAAATAAGTTTCACTTAAAGTTTATTCCAAAAAAGTTTCACTTGAAGTATAATAAGAAAATTTCTAAATAAGTATGAATATATACTTTTTTTAATTAATAATTTAGATATTATATTTCTAGTTTGGATCCAAAAAAAATTAAACAATATAGAAAAATGCTAAACTGCGCGAAGATGAATTACACGAACACAGACGAATTAATCTGATTGGTCAATAATCCACTTGTTTTCTGTCAAACCCAAATTATCACTTATTATTTCTTTTAAAAATTGACGCGTCTGCATTCGTATGGTTCGTGCAATTCACGATTCGTAACAAATAGCAGCTCTCAACAACATAAATATATACTGAATACGCGGGAGATCGAGGTGTATCTGTCAAATTTTGAGAATCAAAAGTAATGTAAGAAAGAACCATGTGATGGAATAATGTAAAATATTTAATTAATATTGTTCGATCTTTAGAGTTTATAGTAACGAAGCTTTATCTATAACAAGCTTCATTTTATATTGGCATAATAAGATGAGAACGGGGAATAAAATATCCCCACTAGCTAATTGTTTCACATGTGCAAGTTGGGTATATATAAACCCCGTAGCACTACAACTTTCTTCATTCATAGTGCATATATATGACATTGTTGATTTCCCATTTTCATTATAATTAGCTTCTTCTTTTAAAAAACCAAGATATGGAATGGTTAAAGTCCTACCTGCCAGTAATGGCCATGTTGATGAATCAGTCCATTTATGCTGGAATTAGTCTCAGCACAAGAGTTGCTTTCTTACAGGGAATGAGCCCAAGGGTGTTTGTGGTGTATCGCCATGCTTTTGCAACCATTGTCATTGCTCCAATAGCTTATTTCTCAGGGTACTCAACTCTTCCTCATTTTTATCTCTCTCTTTGTTTCTCACTCTCTACCCTTCAATTCCCTCTCATGCTTAAGTATATGTACTAATTGTTAATTTCTTTCCTTTCACAGGAGAAATTCTGGCTCCTATTACTTAAATTTAAAGAGTTTTTCCTGGATATTCTTGACCTCATTAATTGGGTTTGTTTCCATTCTCAAACGTTATACATACATATATTTGTGCGTGCGTGCATGCACATGTGTATGTAACTATCTATATGTATGTTTTGATCGATTTAGTAAATGTGCTTCACGCAGGTTAATGGTATTTTTTGTCCATGTAAAATTGTCAATTGACGGTTTTTAACTTTGACTTTTAAAACTCCTATTTTTTGTCTCTATATTTTTTAAATACTCAAACTTTCACCATGCTTGTTAGACAGATCATTGATCAGGTAAATATACAGTAACTTAACAGAGAGAGATCGGGAGATGAAAGTTTAGGTATTTAAAAAATGGTGGATGAAAGAAAAAAAAGAATCTTATGTGAAAAAATACCATTAACTCAATTACGTGTTTTTATGGATTTGAGATTAATTAGTCTTTGGTGTTGTTCCTATTGGGATATGTTGCAGCATTACGTTGAATCAAAATTTATTTTTCGAGGGTCTATATCTGGCCTCTTCTTCAGTCGCAAGTGCAATGGCCAATCTTGTTCCAGCCGTAACATTTGTAATAGCAGCTTGTGCAGGGTAATTAATTAATGCCTAAAACTCAACTCGACTTGTTTGTGAATCTACAAATAGAGAATTAGTTGTAGCTAGCTAGAAAGCAATTAATGCATATTCTAAAGTGTTCCTTTTTCACTCTGAAACTTTGATTAGAATGGAGAAAGTGAATATTCGAAGCACGAGATCTTTAGCCAAGATAGTAGGAACAGTGATATGTGTGAGTGGGGCAGTGTCCATGGCTTTGTTGAAGGGTCCAAAGCTACTAAATGCTGAAAACCTGCCATCAAAATCCATCATGGCCTCAGGAGGTGATAATTGGTTGCTGGGTTGTCTATTTCTCATTGGATGCTGTTGTGCTTGGTCAGTCTGGCTCATTTTGATGGTAATTATTTATTTATTTATTTCATGTAAATTGAGAGTTTCACTTTGGAGGGTCAAACTATTAAAGGAGTTATAACCATTACTTGAAACATCAATAATTGAGATTTTAAGAATTATATATATAGATTGTTATACACATGTATATATGTGTCAAAAATCGATTTTAAATAAATTTTTACATGTTTGGTTTCACGGCAGAAAAGAGTCTAAAATTGATTCTGGATTCACAATTGGTTTTGAGTTGAAACAACTTTAGGTAGCTTTTGCGTTGAATAAAAAATTTTATATTGAGTTTTACTCATAAATAGGTTAACGCTCATCCAAACACACATAATCTAATTAGAATCCCAACAGTTGGTTTCTTAAATCAATGTCTTTCAATTTTAGCCTTATGTAATGTATGACTGGAGAGAAAGAAGCATGAGTTGAGTGATTACTATAAATTTTTCATATAATTTACCTTTATGTCTTCTTCAGGTTCCAGCCTCTGCAAGCCACCCTGATCACTTATCCTTTTCAGCCTGGATGTGTTTCATGGGAACATTACAATCAGCATTAGTGACACTATTGTTGGAGCCAGACCCACGTGCATGGAAGATTCACTCTCTACTTGAATTTGGTTCCACTTTATATGCAGTATGTGGATGATAATTAATTTCCCATGAGAGACCAAACTTATATATATAAATGCATCAATAGTGGCCTAATTAATTTATTAGTAATTCATGTTGCAACTAATATAATTAATAATGTCTGCAGGGAGTTATGGGATCTGCAGTATTATTATTTATCCAAGCATGGTGCATTTCGCTGAGAGGTCCTCTCTTTTGTGCAATGTTCAATCCTCTTCTCACAGTCATTGTGACTGTATTGGCTGCTTTATTACTTCATGAGGAAATATACTTTGGAAGGTAATGTTGAATGACTTGCACATAATTAATTAACTTGAGTGTTAAGAAACTAAAATCATATGCGACAATACAATATTCAGAAAATAAAACAAAGAATTATAACTATTGATTAAAAAATTAATAGTTAAGATTCAACTAAATCTCAATTATTTTTAGTAAATAGTTTGTGCACAATTATTAAATCACAAATCATCATATATGATAAATATATTGAATTTTACACTAATGATTTTTTATAATTGGTTGATAATGTAATTTTTTTTAATATTAACGGTACATAGAAATTAAACTCATATTTTTTAGTAAATAATTATAACTCTTCACTTTATTTTTTGAAAATGAAATTCTTATTTTTGGAGGAACCAAATTCATGTACAATATATTCTAACTAATTGATGCCACTGTTTTATCTATGTTAGTTTGATAGGCTCAACAGGAGTGATCATTGGCTTGTATGTTGTGCTTTGGGGTAAAGCTGAAACAGTTCCTGTGGTGAATGTGAAGACTGATCCAAAATCGATGGTTAATTCCACAGAGGAAGTGAAAATATTGATAAACGAATCTTCTTCTGTAAAGGCATATTGTAAAACCAATTTGGAAGAACCCCTTCTATCTGCTGATTCTCCTTCACATCATTAAAGGAGTTTTGTCGCAACAACTGCCTTTATACTCTAGCTTCTTGAGTATATTGTTGGCCAAGTTAATTATACTTCTTCACATCTATCTATTTTAATTATTTAATACATGAAGGTTGAATACTGATACACGAATTCTTGATACCTTATCTAAACTTACTATTATCATTTAACTATGTAAGTAAATATTACAAATTCTTACTCCTTAGTTGAATGTCATTTCAATTTCTTTGCAACAACTCTTAACTTTATATGAATAAAATTAGTAACTCTTAAACTTACATCAATGTCATTTTTAATAATGCTTAATTCTGTCATTAATATTATATTAAAAACTTATATTAAATTATAAACAAGTTCAAAATTCTAGCGCTTGAAATTTTAAGAAGATTAATTGTAATTCATGTTATTAAAGAAGGTCTTCTAAAGGGTCGCAATGTTTCCCACAAAGTTTTACATATATATTGTAGCTCTTTTACTGTCTGTTCGGGGTGGTTGCGAGTTTTTGGTTTTTGATTTTTAAATGCAATTTTCAAAACAAAACGCGTTCGGTAAAAATGAAGTTGAAATGATTTTGAACTCAAATTAAAAACACTTTTACATCCATTTTGAAAGCCAAGAAAAAAGGTTTTGTGAATTTGGTTTTTAGTTTAAAAAACACTCTCACTACTACTACTACTATCACCACCACCACCATTCCACCATCATCGTCGCTACTGCTGCCTCTGCCACCACTACCGCCTCCATTCCACCACCACCACTGGTGTCGTCGCTGCCACCACCACCACTGTCGCCACCACCACCATTTCACCACCACCACCTTCGACACCGCCATTCTACTAGCACCACCATCGTCGTCATCACCGCCACCACCACTGCTGCCATTGTCGCCACCATTCCACCACCTCTACCATCGTCGTCGTCGTCGCCGCTGCCACCACCGCCATCGCCTTCGCCACCGCCACCGCCACCACTACCACCACCATTCCACCACCGTCGTCGCCGCCTCTGCCACCACCATCACCACCTTTGCCACCGCAGCCACCACCCCTGCCACCGTCATTGTCTCCACATGTTTAATTATTTTTATGTGTCGATATTTTTTTTATTGCATTATTTCATAGTGGTGTGAGATAAGATAAAATGGTTGACTCATTTATCTATATTCAATTTGCAACAACTTTTTAAAAACTAAAAACAAAAAAGAATTGAAACTAAAAACTCAAAACTAAAATTGATTTTGGTTTTTAAAGATTTCAAAATTAAAAATGGAAAACCACTAACGGGACCTTAATATATGTGGTTTGAGTTCTATAATATTTTTTATTAATTTTAGTGGGTGTACCATTTAGATGTCGATGGATTATAATGTCAAACATATAATTAGATCTTTTCTTAGCCTTTTTTGAATTTTTATATTTTTGAATTTAATCAATTTTATTATTTTGTAGAGTATTACAATGTTTCATCAAACATGAATATATTAGCACAAAAGTATACTAAAGAGGTTAACCTTTATAGCAACATTAATTATTATTTTTTAAATCTACTACGCTACAAATTTGTACTTTTTGTAATTAGATTTAGATGCAAATTAACATATGTAGGGACAATATTTGAGATATTTTTTCCTGAAGTCAATAATATTCCTTTATTGATTATGTCCAGAACAATTATATGTCAAACATTTCATGCATGTGATACTTACATATTGTGCCATGAAGAAGAGATATTTTAGAGTTAAATAGATATGCACTATCAGTGTAAAAGATTTTAAACTGTTAATTAATTAGAAATAAGTTTTGGTATGATTTTAGGTGATTATTATTAAAATCAACAAATTTATTATATATAATTGTTTGTGATCGAATGACAATATAATAAAAAATTACACTGTTAATACACGCATTTTTTTTTATATATTTTATTCATTGGACTTATTAGCATGCATTTAAATGTTGTTGACGACTCCTTCCTCCATGGATTTGTTAACAATCAGATTATAATATTCTGAAATTTAAAAATAACACGTTACTCAAAGTTGAAATATTCTAATTGAAATATATTTACTAGTCAACATAAGATGTTATAAACTAATAAAGTATATAAATATAACATGTCTGAAACAAAAATCATTTATTTAATTAATAAATCTTAGATACAGAAGATTAGCTTGAACACATGATCAGATTTAGAACAAGCCAGCTAGATTTTATAACATGAACGACAACGAGGAACAGATTGCAATCTGTTCAATGTCAACTCAACGGGAACTAATTAAATTATTAAAAACAATAAATTTTCTAAATGAATTTGTCTCAAAAACAAAAATAATGATATATTTTTTTTAAAATAAATTAATTAAAATACACTTTAATAGTATTTTTTTATTTATAAAAACAACACATTTCAAATTAAATTAACGTTGAATATATATTTTTATTTATTTATTTATTTTACAAATAAATTCATTTTAAAAAGTCTTATATATTCTGTCAACATTTATCTAAAATTTAGTGTGACACCACACATTAAATTTTTATTAGAAAAATGCTTTAAAACATTAATAAAAAAATTGAATTAATAATTTATATAAATATTTTTAGTAACTTATACATATTTTTTATTTTTTATATAATAAATACTCTATTTAATAGTTTCTTAATTATATTATTAATTACTGCCTTGAGGTTAATGGTAATCAAATACTTAAATTTTTCACTTAAAAAAAACAAAAAAAGATGGTCCTAAAACAGTTGCATTGTATTCTTAATTTGTAGTAATTAGGAGTCTATCTTCCTTTAAAAGATGTAAGTATTATATTGCTCTTTCCTCTTATATTAAAATATATACTTCCATCTCGTGATAGAGTCAAGTATATGATCACTTTACTCTATTTTTAAATTTTCTGTTAAATTTCATTAATTTCAGTTAAAAATTATTATTGAAATATCTTTTACATTATCATTATGATACGCAAGTATTACGCCACTCTCCTTTCTTATATTAAAAAATATATATATATTTCTCTTTCTTTACACCCATCTCAAGTATTATTGAAATATCATCAAGTATTATGTCACTATCTCCTTTACACCCCCTTATTAATCCAACATACCTAACATAAGGACTTATCAAAACAATTATTAACCAAATAATTAGGGAGTAGGATTTAAATAAAAAATTCAAACAACATACTTCTTCATTTCAAAAAGGAAGGACAAAAAGAGAAAAAATGAAGATGTAGACTGAAAAAGTAAACATCCTGAAGTGAAAATGAGAAATAACCACGATGAAAATGTAAAGAGGAAAAAGAAGATCAAGGAAAAGTGAGAGATGTGAAAAAGATGGGTTCGTTTTAAAATCTATAAAAAAATTAAGCTATTAGTAGTCATAATATGGTTTGGTTACATATCGATCGTAGGTGCTCGTTCTATAATCAACAGGTTTTCTTATATTGCAGGAGAGTTGTTTGGTCATCTTATTACAATGCTCTTCATGTATGCAGCAACCTATCAAAGTAAAAACATTCATCCAAGTTCTGACCAAAAAAAAAAATTCATCCAAGTTTAGCTTTATCATGCATTATTTCCATTCTATTAACAATGTTGTTACTTAATACTATGAGTTCACATAATATATATATATATATATATATATATATATATATATATATATATATATATATATATATATATTTTGGTGAATAGTTCACATGATATATTAGTACCTAAATCAGAGATGCATTTTGGCCAAATTAAGTTAACATTCAACTCGCTTCATCTTGATTTTCTTTCTTTTCATTTTATTAGGAATGAAAAGTTTTCTTTCTTTCTATAAAACCAAATAATAGAAAAGAAAAAAAAATCATTTTACTAACTTTCTTTTCATTTCTTTCTTTCAAACAATTTAAAAAATCATTTCCTTAAAAAAATCATTTACTTAAAAAATCATTTCTTTTCTTTATTTTTTTCTTTTACTTTATTTCCTGAAACAAACATACCATTAAAGATTTATCATCAGCTTGTCCTTAAAAAAAAAAAAATTTCTTCTATCATACATTTCATGATTTTTTGTGTTCAAGCAACTCCCATATGAAATAATAATAATAATAGAAAAAAAAAACAAGGGAAAAGAAGAAACAAAATTTTTAATCAACACGAGAGAAAGAAAATGGAGATGGGCTTGGGCCGTGGAAATGGAAACGTATCCGTCTATCCACTTTGAATGGTTGGACAAACATACAACGATGGTGAAAACTGTATGAAAAGTCACAGAAAACGACGTCGTCTCGCGCGTTATCACCACTATTCCTCTTACCGCGGAAGTTACGAAACGAACGAACCAATACAATAAAACGCCATCGCTGTGCATCGCTTCCTTCCCTCATTCTCAATTCAAATCAATTTCCTCATAATCGGACCCACTTTGCTTCGCATCACAATTCGCAAGGTATAATCACATAATACATGCTTCCAATTTTCGTTTCCGTTTTCTATATTTTTCCAATATCGCGGTTTTTATTCATGAGCTTCATTTTTCGCGTTTGGCAGAAACTGGTTTCGATGGTGCGAGCTCCGAGTCCACAGCATCTGGAATCGAACACGCCCTTAGTCGTGAGTCACGTATTTGCCAAAGTTTTTTTTTTTTTTTTTTTAAATTTTATCGTATATATACGAAACTGATATTTCGTGCACGAAAACTACGAAGTACATGCTTGATGTGTTTATAATTTTGATGAATTAATTATTGTGTTTGTATTGGAAATACTTTTTATTTTGATGTGTTTATAAAATTAATTTTATCGTATATATAATTTTGATGTGTTTGTATTGGAAATAGTTTTTATTTGCTTAATTTTGTTTTTGTAAATAAATATTATTAGATAAAGTGATTTTCCTACCGTGTATACATTAGAGTTCTAATCAGAAGTTTATTTGAAGTTAGGAAATGATTACATGATCATTGAATGAATCTGGTGTGCAACATTTATAAGATACACCTGCGATGTGTCCACTTGTGGTGATAGCTGTGCTTCTAATTAATCACAGTTAGTTATGACTATACGAAACTAATTATGTGATTTGCTGAGTTAGGTTAATTATATGCGTGTTTGGATCCGCATCACACAAATATGTGTGTGCGTTAAAGTGGAAGCAACCAATACTAGCTTTTGTGTTTTATAATATGTGATTTTGACATGGAACGTGAAGACAAGATGCTGATACAAACACGCTATATGAGATTTGCTGAGTTAAGTTAATCACAGCTAGTGAATAGTGACAAAATTTTGATGATCAAACCTGATCTCTATAAAACTAAACTTTTTTATATTCAGTTATTCACATGTCTTGATTAAACAGAACTTTGTCCTTTAACTGAAAGGACAGATGTGTCAAGTGTAAGTGGCTAGACCTCATGTTAAGAACTATTTGTACAAATAAAAACTAAACTAACGTACCCTAGTGCCCAAAGGCTCCTCGCTATGCGAAGGTATGGGGGAGGGTCATTGTCCACAGCCTTATCCTTGTATATGCAAAGTGGCTATTTCCGGATTCGAACCCATGACCAACCGGTCACCAAGGCACAATTTTACTGTTGTACCAAGGTTCGCCCTCTATTTATACAAATATAGGTATAATAAAGTATCTAGTAATTGCATTAATAACTGAATGGTAACGGTTGGGATTGGTGCATTTATCCATATCATACATGCATGGTGAGAACTATTCCTTGAAGGAATGGTGATTCTTTCTTATATACTACTGTGGAATCACTTCTCCTTAAATGAAAAGAACGGCCATTAACAAGACAATGTATATTCCCTTTCTAATATTGATAACCTTGTTCTTTACTAATAAGCTCCCATAATATGTTACAGAGCAAGGCTAGGGTGGACCACCTATACTTTTGATCTGTTAGATTAATCTTGTTATCATAGGTCTGTCTATACCAGATTTTTCCACCCCCTCCCAGCAACTTTTCTGGTTACCACTCGCTGCTGCTGGAGGTTATTTCTGGCGACGACGTTTTTTTCCCCCTTCTCTCCTCCCTCCTCTCCAGCCTTAATCCGAAATCCCCACCTTAATCTGCATATCCCTCTACACGAAAATATTTGACAATGTTATGTCTATGAACAACTGGCGGCACCATGGAGAAGTGAAGATACTCCATCATTAACGCTGTTTGCAACGTGATGTCGAGCCTCACCTGCCACATCAGCTGGGCCTTTCGGTTATGCAGGTGCTCCGCTAGGGTTCCGTTGGGAACGAATGTACTTGGTGGAGAACATGGTGGAGGTGTGGTGGAGTTGTGCAAAACGACCATCGTGGAGTTGCGCAAGGTAGACCGAACCAAACCCGCTATTGGCAAATTTTTGCTTGGAATCAAAGTTGTTCGTGGAAGAGGCCAAATCTTTGTAGGTGAAAACCGAAGGGAGGAGGCTCGTGGAGCGGTGGTTTTGAAGGAAGAGTGTGTTAGGGTCTTGTTGGGTTGCAGATGAAGCCTTTGACCTACCAGAGCAAAGAATGGCGGTGGTGAATGCGAACGTGACGATGATGTTGAAAATGACCATTTTGTTGGGTATGATTTTGCGAATCCATGGAGGGGAGAGTGTGGATTCAGACCGAAAACAGAAGCAGAGGAAGGGGTTGTTTGGTGAAGATGAATTGAAGTCGCAGAGAAAAAAAAAGCTGTTGTCGGAAATCACCTCCGGCAGCGGCAAAACAGCGGCCAGAGTGGTTGCTGGGAGGGGGTGAGAAAATCTGGTGTGGACTGCCTATGATAGCAAGATCTAACATTTGAAAAATATGGTCTACCGTGGACCACCTATCAAGGTGGCCCACCCTAGCCTTCACCTTTGTTACATAGTATATGAAGTGTATTTAGTTTAGAAAGAATGGAAAAAGTGTGCTTGCCAATATTTGAACCAAGATCATTTCTGTTGTAGAATGTTATTCTACTACTAAACCATTAATGTGTGTTGATTGCTAAGATCATATTGTCATATTATATGTTATATGTTATGTACTTATATTGTGTTGGAAACATATATGCAAACAGCAAGGTTGGAAAATGAGTAAATTTTTTGTATTCTTAATAAACTTTTGTACACCAAGATTTTTTTTTCTAAGAAAGTTTAACTTATTAAATAGGCTGATTTGGTATAAGATATATTTATCAAGAAACAAAAATTTCAGCACTAACAAGACTGTGAGAATTGAATAAAATGATTGTTCAAGATGAAGAATTATTAAGGATGATATGAGTAGAAATAACCGAGATAAAGCTACTTACAAGCAGAGGTGGCCCTCTGTTGAAGGACTGAAATAACCAAAATGCAAGGAAAGAAATAACTGAAATTCTGCATACACACCATATATCCCACCCCTCCCGAAATATCTCTACCTTAGTCAATTCTGTCCTACCTCTCCTCGCTCATTCTTTCCCCTTTTCTCCTTATTCTTAACCAATTCCCTCTTTTACCAACATTCCCCTCCTTTTCCATCACTTCATGCCATGTATGCAAGGTTGTTACAACCCTTTACAATCCAAATTTCTCTTCTGCATCTTACACACATTGTCCTCATAGTATTAGTTATATGAGGGTTAACGACTCCTTCACTAATCCATTCTCTAAATTTCAATCATTTTGATTCCTGATCAGATCTCAACTTATTAAATCAGAGTTGGATTCTATTTTTCTTTGATTTGGTTTTTCCATCTGGTCTTCTGGGACTATGCTGTTAATTCTGTCATGAACTTTATTCGTAGCATTTGGCCTAAATTGGTTTCAATGGTGCAAGCTCAAAACCCATATAATGGGGAATCAAGCACCCCATTGGTGATAAGTCAGGTATTTGTGATTTCTTTCATAATTTACAGTAACAAAGTTTTATGTCTTCGGAGTGAAAGTTGAGCATTTGCCATGCTTGATTCATTTGTTGCATTCCAATAAAGTGGATTTGTTATCATACAAGTGGATTTTTTGTGGGTGTCAAAGGGGGGTGAAGTTAAAATTCTAATAGCTAGGCGACTGAATAGTGAAATAATTAATGTTAGAAAATTAGTGTGTGTGCAAGAGTTAGTTATTGAAACAAATAATTGGGTTCTGGAAGCGACGTTTAAAAAGTGGGAGAAACATGCTTTATTACAAAAGGGTATCTTCGTATTAGTGGAGTATCACACTGAGGAATTAGAAATTTTTCTGTATTGTAGGAAAAGCGGTTCTGCTGATTAATAGGGAGGATCTGTGTTAAAAAAAAAAAAACTTAGGGATGAAATAAATGTACACTAGGAATACTTTATGAGCATAACTTGCCTATTGCCTGTTTTGCATTGACAGCCCATTCCCTTCTTCCTACCTTCCCCCTGTCAAAAAGGGAAGGTGAGAAGAAGTCTTTTGGTGTGGTCAAGCATCTTTAACTTGTGATCTGTTTCTTTCTACTTAAATACTTGGCTTCTTGATGCCTGCATTTGATGATTTCTACAAAGGGGGATTTGTCCTTGTTGAATATGGATCTTGCTGTTAATGGTAGTTTGGTTCAAATGCTTAATTACTATTTTGTTATTGCATTTAGTTGCACTTTTTTTACTAGTTGCCGGTCCTTCCTTTTATGATTGTCTTGATGATTAAAGCAATTATAAATAATCTTTTTATTAGTTTTATACATAAAATCAAATTAAGTTTATCTTTTTTCAGGTACAGGGAGAGGGTTTGACAAATGATGGGCTTATTCCTAATATATTTTCATCTATGCCAGCTCTCAATGAAGCTGCTTCTTATCTTGCACAAACAACATCATACTTAACTGGTTGTTTCTCTGATTATTCAGGCAAGCTTCTTTTGTTTATCTAGTTCTTCTGAATTCAGAGGTGTAATTTAAGTAAATTCTTCTTTTAGAAGTTTAAGGAATTATGCAGCCAGTTATAAGTTTCCATAAGAAGCTGAGTTATTATGTGGCATGTCAAAATAATGATATGGTTTATCTTCAAGATAAATATATATGGAGGTTAAATTAAAAATATAATGTGGTTCCCAATGAGGCTCTTTTGCTTTTAATTAAAAAAAATAGAAATGATGCACTTAAATTTTATGTTACCTCAACTGTTGCATTTATACATGGATGTTGAAAATTGAAGAACCTAATCAGTTTGCTTTGGAGTTATGGTCACCGTTCGGGAAACAAAGACATACATTTCAAAGGATAGACAAAGCCACAAAGTATGCAATTATTATGTTAGAAACTTAGAAGTTTATTGTGCTCTTGTGAAACCTTATAGAAACCCAACTATAGCAAAATCCTTGTTAAATATTTGGCCTTTACTTTTTATGCGGATTTCACTTGAGAATTTAGTGTAGGTCTAATTTGATTCTGGAAATCTGCTTTAGTCTAGGTACTGTAGGACTTGGGATTCTTTTTAATATGCCTCTGTCTGTATTACTTCAAGAAATTTCACCTACACTTAATTTTGAATGTTTATGACTTTTAAGTATTGACTTTATTCCTTATACAGTTCTGAGGCATTACCTTTCCTCGTGTTATCTTATTTTGATTTCTGCCAAAACTTGTGCATTTGATTTATAACGACTTTGTTTGATGTCTGTTTTATTAATTGTACTTGAAGCTTTTGTTAATTTTTCAGTGGAACATTCCCCTAGACATTCTGGTGCTTCTGACACTCATGGACAAGAGCTTGTGGATTTTCCCTCTGCAGAAACTGATGCATCTTCATCTACTGAAATTGATCATATTCCTTCAAATAGAATCCATTTAACCAGTGTTGAATCATCTATCGCTGCAACTTCTGCACCTGCACATGTGCATGATGAAATCACTATGACTGCTGGTGGAGATCTGTTACAAAATTCCAGTGCACTTGTTGAATCAAATCGAACTGGACAAAGTGGTATTTCCATTTTCCAAAGGTATTGTTTATCAATTTTTACTCTAAAGTGTCAGCATTCAATTTTTATTCTTCCATTTTTGTGTCCTTATTTATTTATTATATATGTTGCTGTTTTTTCCTAGTTTTTGTTTCCTTTACAGGAATCATAGATAAAACAAAAATTTGAATATACCATGTTGAATATTAGAATATTTTGATTACATTGCTTGAGTTAGGAAGCACAATGCAGCTTCCCTATATATAATTATTCAGAGAGGATTACATTTAGGAGCAATAAATATAAAATGTAACTTCCTAGAATAATAAGCCACTAAGACTATTCAGCTTTCCTAGACTTTAATTCCCTAGAAACCATAGGAATATTAACAGTTTCCAACAGTAGGATACTATATTTTCAACAAGTAAGAATTCATCCACCGATTTTATCAATTTGCAAATTCTTTCTCTATTAATTAAAAGAATGAAATTAGCCATACTAGGTAGCATAGATATCATCATTAGTTCATTACTGGAGAAGTTGTTTGTTGAAATGGCAATTGATATAACAGTTTCCAAAACTTCAAATGAGAATAGATGGTGTCGAGCAAGTTTTATTTATTTTTTTTAAATAGAAAATATTTTTAAAAACAGTATTCAAACAGGCTCTAAAATTGTTCTTTTCTGTTCTAAATATTTTAAAATGTGTTGTAAATCCATTAATCAAATAATGTGCTCAAATGATTGAAAGATATGGTTTAAACTCTTCTGTTTTCCTTGTTGTACCCGTCATTGAAATTTATGATGTTGGTTCCTCCTTTACTCCAATTCTTTTATTTTTAAATTGTTATAGAACCATCTAAACTCCAAATTGTAAAACTCTTTTGCCAATTAACATGGGGGTGGTAAACTATGTTTTTATTACTTCAGCCTGATTGATCGTGCTCGAAGGACTGTGCGTGGATCTGCAGATGATATAGGATGGCTTCAACGTGATCCAGGAATGCCTCCGGTTGAAGATGGAACAGAGAAGTTCCTGGAAATTCTGGACAACATCAAGTAAGTATCCTAGTATTTTGTTTTTCTCAATTTTCTTTTTATCATTGTTTTGTTAACTCAGTTTTTCTTACCTTGTCAGGCATGGTGTTCACAAGTTACCAAATTCGGTGGTTTATTTGTTAATTCCAGGTAAAGTGACTGACTATGTATATGATCAGGTTAATCATTGACCAACTCTGCTTCCAAGCCCTCACATACAGGAAAAGCCTAAAGTCCATGGTGCAGCTTGAATGAGAAATGTTTATTAGCACCTGGCCTACAGGATGTAAATAGTAAAAATTCCAAAGTTCATTGTTGCAACATATTTTGTGTGCTATTAACTATCATGCCTTTTACAATGACAGGTCTTTTCAGTAATCACGGTCCACTTTACTTTGTCACTACAAAAGCCAGTTTTTCAAAAATGGGTCTGGCCTGTCATATCGCAAAGATTCATAGTGAGGTATATTATAGTCATTGTAGTAGTAATATAATCAATAAGAGTACTAAATGATGATAATAATAGTTCATATGAAAAATTCTAATTCTAATTTTTGTGTAGATCGTATTGGTGTTCTTGTTTTTACGTTCTATTACTGAATTTTGAGTAATTATTAATCAGGCTTCAGTTGAGAAAAATGCCAGAGAGCTAAAAGAGTACATTGAGGAAATTTATTGGGGTTCAAATAAACGTGTTATGCTTCTTGGACATAGCAAAGGAGGAGTAGATGCAGCAGCTGCTTTATCATTGTATTGGTCTGATTTGAAAGATAAAGTTGCTGGGTTGGCATTAGCACAAAGTCCCTATGGTGGAACTCCTATAGCTTCAGATCTTCTGCGAGAAGGACAGCTTGGTGATTATGTAAATTTACGGAAACTTACAGAGATTCTTATCTGTAAAGTAATTAAGGTATGTTAAGTTTTTTTGTTGTCACCTTTTGGTTCCTTCTTTTCTGTACTTGAAATGTTTATTTTCTATGGTATCCTTTTCTGATATGGCTTTTCATTCTTGCATGTGAATATTAGAGAAAATGGATTTGCATTCATGTTTATATCTTTTGTTTTTATGTAGAAGCTTTGTCCATCTGTTATGTTGCTTGTAATCTGCATTTGCTGAGCCAGATATACAGCACACAATTTCATGTTGCTGGAGGGAATGTCTATTGATTTCTTGAACTACAATCTTGTTTAGCTGACTGTTTTGGTCCCATCAGAGTGGTTGGACATATTGTGCTAAACAATGTTGTCTTATATATCACTAAAAGAAGTATACGTATTGTAGAGTTTGTTTTCACATTGCCTGTGTGATCATATTTTTGAAGGAAAAGATGAACATGGGAAGTATAATTATTTGTTAAAAAAAAGTATTTATAGGCAATATATGGATTTTTTTTTGGATAAAAGATTTATCAAGACAAAAAGAAGTTAAAATGAATTTGGAGAATAAGGAATGCTCCTAATGGTAAAAGCAAAATACTGAACAATAATGAAAAAAGAAATATCAATGTAGCAAAACTTCCCTACCTCTTGACATATTTATTCGGGAAACTCTCGTATAAAGACCTTGCGCTTTATACCAAATTGAAGTCTTATCCTAAATCAGCTTCGCCAAAGAAAAATCCTGGATGCCTAAGAAAGACAGTGGTAAGAGTTTCGAGTGTTGCGGCATGTTTGGTACATGGAATTGTGGTTTAAGGGATTAGAATGTAATGGTCATTTATAGTCCAGATTCCAGAGTTTGGGTATGTAACATGGAAGCAATGTAAAATGGAATGACAGTTTTTCTAAGAGACATACAAGGGTCTCTTGTGAGGAAAAATAACTTCGTTTTCATATATTTCTTATATGATTATGAAGCTGTATATCTTGGGAGTAAGTAAACATGAATTTTGCATAGTTGACAAGATGGATCAGCTACACGTGAATGCTTGTTTCCTCCTATGGTTAATTTACATAGTTGAGAAAATGGCTTAGCCCTTCTAGGGGTGATCTGTTCATTTTGTCCAATATAGTTGACTACAGGATTTGGACTCTAGATTTCTCTTGTCTATTCATGCAGGTTGTATTTTCAATTTCCCACCCTCTCTACAAACTGGGATTACTTTGTTCTTGCTAAATTATTTCAGAAATATAAGGATACCGCCCTAGCCGTTTCAACTAGTTGCCACTAACCTACATATTTGAAAATTTATGCAAACAAAATTGCATGGTGTCATTATATGATACTACTTATTTGATGTAGTAACTCGATGATTAAGTTTGTTCTATTTAATGTTGCTTTGTAAGCTATAAAATTATGTTATATCTTGTTATTGAGGTCAGTTTTGTTTAGTTCCTGTCAGTGTCCAACATTATTTAACTTGCCATTGCTTGCTACAACTTATCATCTATTATTATGAAGGGTGACATGCGAGCCTTAGAAGACTTGACATATGAAAGGAGGAGAGAGTTTTTAAAGGAGCATCATCTGCCAAAAGAAGTCCCAATCGTTTCATTTCGAACCGAAGCTGGCATTTCCCCTGCTGTTTTAGCCACATTATCTCACGTTGCACATGCCGAACTACCCCTGGTTGCTCCGGTTGGCGAGTCTAGAAAACTCCCTGTGGTGATGCCCCTTGGTGCTGCTATGGCTGCTTGTGCACAGTTGCTGCAGGTTAGGTATGGTGAGAAAAGTGATGGGCTTGTGACTTGCCGAGACGCAGAAGTTCCGGGATCTGTTGTGGTGCGACCTAAACGAAGATTGGACCATGCGTGGATGGTTTATTCATCACTCAATGATGACATTTCTGAAGGAGATGCATCTCAGGTGTGTGAGGCTCTCTTGACTCTACTTGTGGAAATTGGGCAGAAAAAGATGCATGAGCTTGCAATGAAAGATGAATGAAGCATTCCAATTTTCTGTTGCACCTGGACATATTTTTCATTTTCTCTCCAAAACTATATATTCAATTTATTTTTTATAGCCTAGATAAAAAAGTTGAAGTAGGTCATACTTGTAAGAATATACATTCATATATGTAGCTGTAGAGCGAACATAGCTGTAGGACAACATATTTAAGCAAAACTTTTATTTAGGTAAGAAACTGATGATACAATGCAGTTTTGGTCTTTTTGCCTACTTAAAACACAGCAAATGCGATGGAAATGGAATCAGGTCATGCAATGTGTAAAATAACGCCTAAAATTATAAAATGTAGTCAAGTTCATAACCTAGAAATTACTAAAGGCAACTTTTGTTTCTACTAAGATTCTTTCATTCCTATGTCAAAAAAGATTATTTCATTCCTTTTGGACTATTGTAGACTCAATATCAATAGTCATCATTCTAAGAATATCCTTTGATGCCTAGGGTACGGGTGGCAAACTTTTTTATGTAAAGAGAAATTGTGGAACCTCTCCTTTAGGACAATAAATATGCTACCTATTTTTCTTTTTCAAATATATGACATCAAGATAATCTTTATTCTCCTTATACACAATAGTCTTGTGTACACAACTGTGAAAGGACCATGATTTAATAGGTACTTTTAAGAGTTAGTGCATAATTGAATTATAAAAAAATAATCATGCATTTACAAGCTTCTTAGTATAAAATTATTCTTAAACATAATTTTAAGTCAACATGCGCTTTCACCGGCCATCAAAGTATTCGTTTATTTTTTGAATCAATATTAGGAGATATTTACATATAATGCTCAATTCATGAATCATACTTCAAATATAATTATTTTATGAATTTCATTTCATCTACGCAAAAAAAAAAAAAATTATATGCTGATTTTAATTTATTCTTTTGGAATTTAGTTAAAACCGAAAGTGCAATATTATCTAGATAAATATTAAATAATCTGGGGTAGGACATTAAATTAAGTCTGAAGTACATATTTGAGCAAGACTAAGTTTTCTGTTTTAAATTATCATTATTTTTTAATTTTTTTTTTAAAAATAGATCTAAATAAATATTCTTTTAAAACAAACTAAATATACATTAATCTTGTACTTACCTCGTGATAAAAGGAATGTTAAACACTCGTTAGATTGGGTTGCGTACTACTGAGTCCAACTGAATCCATCAAATTTATTCCAAATGCCGTAGAGTTATGCAACTAAATTGATCTGAACAGCAAAGTTGATCTGAACAGAATCCTAGGTGGGTCGTTAAATTAAATGGGGAAAACGATAGATGCGACGTGCCAAAAACTTTTAAACTTCTTTAATCATGATATAAAATTACTTAACCCAAAAACATATAAATAATTATCCATTAAACTTTCTAAAGTTCCAAAGGATCGCTTGTTTTAAAATCTGGAAGGTTCCATTTGGACCATAGACCAAAGGAAAAAAGTATGTGTAATGTGTAACATATTGAGTGTAAATTCTGTAAAAAAAAAAAAAACATATTGAGTGTAAATTTAATTATATACTCCTCTTACCTTCACATTACTTACTATATGTGTGTAACAAATGAACCCTGAACCTAGGACTGATGAATGAATCCATAGTTTCAAAAGTCAAGTCACAAATATGTACTAATATCTTTATATTATAAATTAAACTTCTCATTGCTAAAAATGAGAAAATCTTTATGTTTAGTGTCCTTTTCATGTAGTGAAAATGTATTCATTTTATAACACATCTAATGAACTTTTATGTTAAGTTAAATTAATATTTTTAATTAGTTATCAAATAAACATTAATTCATTTAATTAATTTAACTAATAATTAAATTTATCCAATCAATATTAAACATAAAATATTTATACATCGTCATGAAAAATACATTTTTGATAGTTGAATTCATTTATCAAAATTATAAAAGCAAGAAAAAATTTAAATGTGAGTAGCTTTTTTTTAAAAAAAAATATATATCTATTATTAAAAATAATTTATTCATAAATATTTTTTAAATTTATATATTTATTGTTTCTTATATATGTACATAAATCTGTATAATGCACGCAACATCTGTTAGTTAAATGGTCATTCATTATATATGATGTGTCTGTGAAAGAGCTTAATAATCGTACAAATCAAATCTAATAGCAAAAAAACATAATAAGTTATTGACTTATTATTTAAATTAATTTGTCTAAAATATATTGAAATTGAGATATGCTCTATCAAATACTTATTTGATTCCACTAATCTAAACTTTTGCAAGCTAAATGAATATCATTCTAGCTTTTTTTTTTTTTAATCAAAAGAAGCCAAGCAGATATGACCCTACAAGGCCTAAATAGCATTAAAAGAAACTATTGGTTCAACAACAAAATCAGTAAAAGTTTGATAGAAGTTTCCATCTATGAAATTAATTCAATGAAAACCAGACATTGGTATTAAATGATCTTGACAATATGCTGAGGGGGTCTAGTTCAGTTGGTTGAGTATAATGCGTGAGTTATTGCAAACCCCCAATACCGTGTTTGATTCTCACGGATAAAAAAAATGATCTTGACAATATCATCTTTTGGTACAAAATGATCATGACAATACCTGAATATTTCTTTAAAATTAGACAGGTATCTGTCTGAACATTTTGTCCGACACAAAAAAAAAAATTAAGTTTAGAACTTAAAATCTGCCGTTAATTAATAATCAATAGTCTTCGATCGAAGAAAAGAAACTTAAAGAAACATCGTTCTTTCGATGTTATGAATATTTTTACTTAGATATATATTAAATTTTGGCTTAATTATTAAATTGGTCCCCAAATTATTTAAAATACTTCAATTTGGTCACCAAATTTAAAACATGTTAATTTGGTCCCCATATTTTTAAAAAAGCATCAATTTGGTCATTTCTGTCCAATTGGAGTTGACACAGTTAATAATACAATTTTAAAACACGTCAATTTGATCCCAAATTATTAATGGCGTCAACTCCAATTGGACGGAAAAGACCAAATCGATGCATTTTTAAAAATTTTGAGACCAAATTGACATGCTTTACAATTTGGGGACCAAATTGAAGTATTTTAAATTGGGGACCAATTTGGTAATTAAGCCTTAAATTTTCCATCGGTGTAACAAAATAAAAAAAGGAACATTTATTAAAAAAGAAAGTCTTGATTGATTATTAGTTTAATAGATGCCACTCTGTTGAATAAAAGGTATTTCATAAACTTTGATTAAAAAAAAAAGGTATTCATGAACCGATCTAAATTGTTATGAACTATTGAATCAAACCATTGAATTAATTTTAAAAAATTGAGAAGTGATTAAATCATTAAGCAAAATTATTAGAATATTAGAGTTAGAAAAATACCCTGAGCATGTGAGCAAAAGTGTACTGATCAAAGCTTGTGGTGAATATAAAATAATAAAATTAGAACACGTGAATAGTATTTTTGCAATTGATATCGAAACTAAAGTGTTCATAGATTGATTCAATTATTTTAAACCATTGAACCGATTTTAAGTAACTGAAAACTAATCAAATCATTATTCAAAGTTGTTAGAATATCAGGTTAGAAGAACACCTTGTGAATGTGAGAAAAAGCATACTAAAAAAGTTTGAGAAGAAGAACAGATAATTAGAACACATGAATGATATTTTCACAATGTGATCCACTTGCCATTATATATTACAACACCAAATTAATCAATATTTAACGTGGAAAACTCTCCTAATAATTAAAAAGAAGAAAGTTTCAACAAATAATCCAATGTACCAAGAATAATTACAATATCATATCCACACTATTTTACAAGTACCACTAGTGTGACAATATTCTCCTACTACAATTATAATATTATAAATCAATAAATTCTCCTACTACAATTACAATATTATAAATCATTAAAGAGTACACTAACAAAAAAATTTAGTGTATTATGATATATATATATATATATATATATATATATATATATATATATATATATATATATATATATATATATATATATATTACACTCATGAAATTTCTCTCTCACAACTTTTTCATTTTCTCTCACCATGAAAACGCCTAAAAGCTTTTGCTTATTGTTGTATCCAGGAGACTAATGAATTTAACCTTAGTAATTCATAGACAATTAAACATTTATTTTCATTACAAAATTTTTAATTTCATTTCAACCAATAACTAGGTTGAGACACATTCTACTTTCCTTGGCTTTGTCATAAGAGAAAAAAATCTTCCCATAAATGTAAAAAAAAAAAAAAAAAGCAACATATAATAGAAATAGCCAATTTTTTTTTTTTAATGTAATTTGATTCAGTTTCTGGTTTTCAAGTATAAAATTGAATTAAACTAAATTAAACCACACACACTCTTATTATACTTTTTGGAACATGGCTTACTCAATTTTTTCTTGTTTTAATTTTCTTTATATTTGTTTGTCCATTATTTACTGTACAAGTACAAGTTTCATGCAATCTTAAGGAATTAGTCAAGTAGAGCAAAATAAAGTCTCACATCTATCAGGTCACAAATTTGAGTCCCTACTAATCTTTGTGGGGTGAGATAAATGAAAATTTCTCTTTAAATACTTTCTACCTTGGATTGAGGCACCATCCTTTCCTCCTATTTTTTTTTTTTTTTGGAAAAAAATACAAGTTCCACGCAATATACATATTGTTGTCATACATGCATTAAATTGCATGGTCAAACCACACATATGATTGATAGATAATTATGTCCTTTTAGCATATAGTTAGGTCTTCAAGTCCGTGTGTATGAGAAAATGTTTGTAATTGGAAGAGATCAATCACTTATATGAATCTACGTATCTCAAGATATTAGTCTCTAGCCCTCAACTGATAATACCTTTTTTTTTTTACAGGTCAACTGATAATACCTTGAACACTAAAAAAACTGTGCATGGTCGTCTATTGCTATTGTTATAGAGAAATAATATAATTTAGTTGATGTTATTATGAATTAAATTTTGTTCTCTAAACTTTGTAAACAGTATCTTATATTCTTTTTTCTTCTTCTTTTCCAAGTTTATTTAATATTTATTCTCTAAAAAGAACAAATCTGAATAAACAAATTCAATCCAAACTATAAATAATTATATTAATTTGATATTCTATTTACACCAAGCCTTTATTAAACTTCAAGGGGTTGATTAGTGGTGCTAGACAGGATTTTGTATCTGAAAGGTCACAAGTTTGATTGGGGCGACATCCCGTTTCTCTAATTTTTTTTGTAACAAAAAAAATCCCAAAATGTTATTTTTATTATCAAATTAGATAGTTTCTTTTCTAAAAAATAATCCAAATTAAGTCACTATAGTGGGTTGTCTCTGCCAACAAAATTTTCTTCATTCACATGATTAATAATTGGACCTCTGACAACACGTTTTAAAGAATTCAATTATCTACTAACTGTATTGGACCTTGTTGGTAGCCATAAGTACTTCTAATCTAGAAGAAACTAGTCTTACCCCTATATATAGATACATATATGGATTTGTGAGGTGCTTCAAATTAAAGACCAACTAAGATTTAGCTTATAAGTTCTGATTGACACTGTTATACACAACACAATCCAGATTAGCAACTCATTAACAATATTTATCCATTTCTATAAGATTATGTTGATGTTAAAAATTATTTTAAAAGTAAAGTTAAAAATAAGATTTTTAAAAGTAAATTGAAAATTGTTTAACAATTTAAATTTTTATTTAATTTTAAAAGTTACTTTTAAATTAAAAAACTATTTGTTAATATAATATTGAATCTTGGCATTTAAAATAGGACGGCTTCTAGTATGGACCAGTAGTGCAAATGGTTCATGGTTGCCATTTTTAAGAACCACTAGATTCATCTAATCCCTATAGTTTTATCCTACACCTTCTACATTAGATTCAGACCCTTCATCTTTGACCACCGTTCGCCGCCGCCGAAGGCGATTTCTGACGGTGGCGTTTCACTTTTTTTTTTCCCTCTCCACCTCCACCTCTAGCAGCACCCCCTCCGCCTAGTCTGCTAGAAAATGCTGTCATCCCCATCTTCACTTTCAAACACAATCGTAACATCTAACTCGAACACAACCCCAATCGCAATCGACAAGGAGGCCCATGCTAGAGCAGAGGTGAAGTGAGGAAGCTACAGATTGGCAAACGACACCGTCTCTACCCAAGATCCTCGATGTTAGGATAATGTTTGGGTTGAGTCTTGTTATTCTGGAATTTGTGTGGCTTTGAAGGGCTTGTCGCTGACGAAAGTTTGGGTTAGCTGCTCCACCGTCTCGGGTGAGAATGCACCACCCTTGCACGGCGTTGACAACACCGACCATATTCAAAGAAATAATATTTTTTTTCGATGTGGTACTGTCAAATTTGTAGACTCTAATTTGGTGTTAGATTCAGGTCAACAACATTGCGCGAAAACTTGCAGAGAGATCAAAAGGGTTTGATCTGAAGACGTTTGCTTTCTTTGCTGAGTTTAAAGTATTTCTTTTTATCCCTTATATGAGAGCTTTGAATCGTTGCTATGTTTTTCTTATAACAAGTATTTTCTTCATTATTTGGTTTGAATAAGTTTCGTACCATGTATGTCTACTGCAATTTCACTTTCTTTTGAGTTTTGATCTTGGTTAATAATTTTAAGAAGATGACTATGTGAGAAACTGATTTGGGGATATGGAGACAGTGTAGGATACCCTTTAATTTGATGAAACTTCATGATTTTGGGTTTGTGACATTGGAGGAAGAGGTGGATGAGGAAGGAGAGGGGAAGGTTGGCAGTGGAAAGGTTGTCCATGCAGCTTTTTCTAGCGGAGTATGTAGAGGGGGTGTTACCGGAGGGGGAGGGGGAGGTGGAGAGGAAAGAAGAAAAAAAAAACTTAAAAGAAGGGGCTGAATCTAATACAGAGGATGTAGGATAAAATTGTAAGGATTAGATGAATCTAGTGGATCCTAAAAATGGTCCACCATGAACCATTTGCACCACTAGTCCATGCTAGAAGCCGTCTTAAAATAGTAAAAGAAGGACAAGCTCATAATTTTTATTTGCTTTAAATTAGCTCTTTATTTTTATTTTTTTTGGTTAATTATGTTTTTGGTCCCTCAACTTTTTCGAGTTTTCACTTTTAGTCCCTAAACAAAATTTTGACTGGTCTTAGTTCCTGAACTTTTTTCCTTCAATGTTTTTAATCCCTCAACTTTTCTCAATTTTTGTTTTTAGTCCCTAAACAAATATTCGACTGGTCTTGGTCCCTGAACTTTTTTTCCTTCAATGTTTTTAGTCCTTAAACAAATATTTGACCGGTCTTAGTCTCTGAACTTTTTTTCCTACAATATTTTTAGTCCATACCATAAAAAGCCCATGAAGGACTAAAAACATTGACGGAAAAAAAGTTCAGGGACTAAGACTGGTCAAATATTCGTTTAGGGACTAAAAACAAAAATTGAGAAAAGTTGAGGGACTAAAAACATTGAAGGAAAAAAGTTCAGGAACTAAGACTGGTCAAAATTTTATTTAGGGATTAAAAGTGAAAACTTGAAAAAGTTCAAGGACCAAAAACATAATTAACCTTTTTTTTTTTTCATTAACAAGATATTATTGTTTAGAGTTTTCGTAAATGTTTCTAACACATTTTTTCCTTTGAGAGTGAAGAAAACCTCAAAATAACCTGAATTAAATACTACCTAAGAATAATTCACTAGTCAAGGTTTATTAATTAATAACTTACTAGTCAAAACTAGTCAATCATTTAATAAACTAAAAAAAAAATTCCTTTAACATTGTTTCTTCATTGATGCTTCGTAAATCATTTCAAGAATAAACTTTATTAATTTTGTATTCTTTTGTGTGTGTGTATATATATATATATATACTCCATCCATTCCAGTTTATATAATGTTTAAGATTTTAACACAGGTATTAAGGAATGCAATTAATTTGTTGAATTTTCTAGAAAATATTAGGTAACTTCCTACTATACCCTTTATTTCTCTAATTAATTACTCATTATACACTATTTCCACTAAGTATTGATTGAGGGTAGTCCTGAAAAAAGATATTTAATGAAGCATTGATTTTGTAAAACGACATCTATTTTGGAATAAATTTTTTTTTCTAAAACGTCATATAATCTGGAACGGAGGGAGTATATATATATATATATATATATATATATATATATATATATATATATATATATATATATATATATATAATGAACAATAAAATTCTAATTCTTTATTTACATATTTAAGGTTTAAATTCAAGACTATTAATTAAATTGAAACAACTTTATATCAATTGATTTTAGCGTTCAATTGGTACAAATCGTTGTATTCAAGTGCTTTTATAACTAGGTGATTATCAATTATCGTTTTTTAAACATATCATCACTTCTCTACCCCAAGTCTCTCTCTCTCTCTCCCTCTTGACTAACAATTAAAGAAAGAAACTTGCATCAAAAGCATACAAGTATTTTTTATCATTTGACAAAAGCATCAGATGCATTTCTTTCCAACGTGAAAGAAAAAAATGAAACTGAATCTTGTCCTCCTTTTCCACACCAAAGTCATTATTCCAAGTGACCCTTTGGTCTTCAGATTTAGAATCCTTAATTGTAGATATTAATTAATCAATCTGCAATCACAATCTCCACAATTGATTTCGTAACCGTTTTAATTAGGGTTTCTAATTAATCATTGCAATATCTTGCATGTGTTCTGCTCCTGAACTTGTTAATTAATTAGTGTCAGTTTTCAATGTATATTGTACAAATCTTGGGCTGCACTTATATTAAGCTTCACACACTTTTTTTCCATTGTATACAAATTATTCTGTTCCTTTATTGGGAATCGTTGTATTATGAACAAATATCTCTTGAATATGAATCACGTGGTCATCGTATTTTGACTCAATAATTAAAAGATTTTTTTTTCTCTTTTATATTTCTTCTTTGATCCTTCTCTCGCCTTTCTTGACTAACAATAAATTGAAATACGCGTTCAATACGTATTTGGTCCAATGTGTTCAATACGTGTTCAACAGTAAAATAAATTGAAATTTGTGGAAAGCAATACTCCTAAAGGACACTTCCAAATTTGTGCAAAAGTTCACCATAACTAGTCTTAAATTTTGACGCACATTTTTCAAATCTTTTAATACATTAATTATTAAAAACATGATTTTTATTTCGATGATCATTTCTAATTTCACACACATATTTACAATTTTGTCCAAACAAACCCATGGGTGCAAGGATGGAACATCACATGCACAATTTGTTGCTGTTACGCTGATATTGAACATTTTCTGTGCTTGGCCTGATCACTTGCGCATATCTGTACATAAAACTGAGTCACTGACTAAGATTCGCATACAATGCTGGATACTACAACTATTAGCAATTCATGGTTGAGATTCTGAAAGTTACCATATAAGCAGATATAAGATACTGATTTAAAGAATATAAAAGAAGGCTTAATCGTGTTTAAATTAGTCATTTTTAGTTTTAGTTTCTTACTTTTATAATGAATAGTTTTCATCCTTGTATTTTTAAAATATTTAAACTTTAGTCTCAAACACTAATGAAGAAGTTGTAGGGAAAATACTGCATTGAGGCTCTTTTAAAAATAATAAGACTTGATTAAACCTTAATAAATAGTGAGACAAAATTGAACAAAATAAATAAATAGTGGGACCAAAAATTAATTAAACCTTACTTGTTTGGACAAAATACACACACAAAAGTTTGAATTAGATTTTGGAAGAAAAAAAATAGATTAAATTATTTAGTAGGTCTCCAAAGTATTTGGAAATTTATAAGTTGGTTTTCAAATTTTTTGAATTTAGTGTCTAAACTAAAAAAAAGGGGGGGTCTTTGGAAGTTTATGATGGTTTATACTTGTTAGAAAATGACAATTTATAATGATATTAAAAATCTTAAGAACTTAATTAATAAATAATTACATGATCAAGTATTCAATTATAAAAAAAAAATAGTTTGGAGAGAAAATTTAAAAATTTTCAAATAGTTCAGAGACTTACTAACTAAATTAACAAAAATATATTTAATTTGATAAAAAAAGAGTTTAATACTCATGAAAGGGTTTTTATCTTATTAGTTAATTAAAATAGTTTTTTATAGAGATTTTTAAAATAGTCACTAATATAAAAGTACGACAATTTGTAATTAAATAATAATGTAATTTTTTTATATTATAAGAACATATATTATGTATTAAAAAATTATGGTTCAATTGAGACAGTTTTGAGACAAAAATGAAATTGATTTAATTATAAAAAAAAAAGTTTAATTTTTATGAATTGTCACTAAAAAGATTTACATTATTAATTAATTTGTATATTTAAATATATTTATTTATTATAAATTTTAATTATATTAAAATATAACTCTTTCCCATACTAAAATGTTGGTGAATAATGACGAATGAATGCCACACATTTTCATCCAACACTATGTATAATTATCACCATGTATAAAATTCTCATTTATATATGTAATTTTTCATCTTATCATATCTTAAATTTCTTATATTGATTTTTATATTATAATTTTCTTTTCAATTTTAAATCTTAACTTATGCTAAGAAATTATTTCTTGTGCATTCTTTTAAATTTACTCATTTTCCCACTAAAGCTAAACTACTTATTTTTTGAATTAAATTTTGTTATTACTTTTAAAATTTTAAATAATATTTTTCATTTTTAACTTTTAAATAATATTTAAGTTTAAAAAATATCAAAACAATATTCGCGTATTTGCTAATTAAGAAAAAAGTAGTAAAGAACCAAAAACAAAACAAAAAAAACCTTAAAAAAATTTGTCCATTTAAAGGAGATTGCTATGTAGGTGTGAGTTTGCCCAAATATACTGCTACATCATGTTGTTTTTACACCTATAAATAGCTATAAGAGTTGCGTAATAGTTTACACAATTAGATAGCCGGGTCAATGCTTATCAAATTTGGTTTAAACCATTATTCTATAAATTCAAAAACACCTTATACATCCAACAAAAAGAGACAATCATCAAATTTGTTGATTTGGCATTTAGTTACGCCAGATATACCATTATCTAGCCATATACTATATATAAAAGCATCAACTCCGTATACACACATAAATTTAACCCTTTAAAATTTCAACAATTGTACACTTTCAACAAAGACCAAATCTTCCCCATGATCATTCCTTTATCTTTTTCTTATATGGTATGCAATTTTTATCGTGGATGCTCTGATACTTTTCTTTTTTATTTCAATCTTACTTAGTTAACCTATTTTAACTCATTTGCTTGAATTATCTACAAGATTACTAAAGAAAATGACTCTGCAAACATTTTTCATAGCTAATTACATAATACTAATGGTTTATATATGTACAGGTTAATATGATGATTATCTCTAAAGTAATGATACTTTCATTATCAATAATAGTGTTGCTCTCTAGCACAACATACTCAATTTGTCTAGAGCCTGAAAATCATATCAAGTCAGCTACTTTTGTGTCTGAAAAATTTGAAGTGGGTCCGGGAAAAATTGCTTTGAAATCATTGTATGATATTGAGTTTCCAAAAGGTCATATTGGGGTTAAGAGTTTTGATGCAGAAATAGTTGATGAAGATGGGAATTCTGTACCTTTGTATGAAACCTACCTTCATCATTGGTTTGCTATAAAATACAATGAAAATATTACCATGTCAAGCTACATTGAGCAATCTCACGACTATAGCAACGGTATCAATTACACAAGAAATGATGGTGCATGCCGAGATTTTATTCTTCCACATTATTGGGGTTTAGGAGGAGAATCACGAGGAACATCCTCAAATCTACCAAATCCTTTTGCGGTAGAATTAGGTAACCCTAGAGTAATTCCACATGGATTTAAAGAAAAATGGTTGTTCAACATCTTGGCTATTGATACACGTGGTGGATATTTTAGAAAAGGTTGCACACAATGTAGATGTAACCTTGTTAATCTCCCAAAGGACTTTTACAATGTCACAAGGGGCATTGATGGGCAACCATTGTCCCCAAATTATAAAGGAGGACTCTTTTGCTGTCAAGATAACTTTCAATGCAAATTAAGAAAGGGTTTCCATGGCCCAACGAGAAAGCTTTCACTAAGAAATAAGGTGGGTTGATTGGGATGAACACCAAGTGCCACTAAAGTTTTATATTCTTGATTCAACCGATCGTGTGAAATCAAATGGCTCTTCAATAATTCATGATTGTCAGGTAAATAATTTATTCAAGATATAATATTTTATAAATGATAAGTATACTTTTCAATCTCAATTAAATTTCAAACCATAATAGTAGCCTTTTTTACATTGTCGTGAGAAATTGAGTAACATATATTTCTTAATTTGGTATAGGTAGAATTTTCCATTCCAAGAATTGGTCACAGTGACTCCCCTCATGTCGAGAAAGCAAACATCCCAATGCAAAAAGGTGGTTATCTTATATATGGCACTGCTCATATGCATACTGGTGTTGTCAATACAACTCTATATGGACAGGTGATATTTGATACATGTCGTCATTCCTATATAATCTTTATGATTTCATGTAGATTGAGTTATATTAAACATTATGTGCTTTAGGATATTTTTAAGTAGTAAAATTTCTTGATTAATTCTTTTATCTTCGTAAGATGTTAACTATTGTAATGCATCTTCTCTAAATTTATGTCTTTGATTATCTTAGAATGGAAGGGTCTTATGTACTTCAACACCAAAATATGGAACAGGAAAGGAACCAGGAAATGAAGAAGGTTACTTAGTTGGAATGTCAGGTTGTTATCCTAAACCAGGCTCTATCAAGATCAAAGATGGCGAAATTCTAACTCTAGAATCCAGATATCAAAACAAGTTTCTTACTGGAGCTATGGGACATTTCTACATTTACTTGGCAGAACAACTACCAAACAAAGATTTAAAGATTTAATTTGAAACTATTCATTTATCTTTCTCGAATATCTTATTTAGCTTGTGGGGTAATTGGAAGTTCTTGGTAACATAAATATTGTAATTCCTCTAGCCCTTACATTGTTTAATATAAAGTTCTTTTATTGCATATGACATCAAGTGATTATAATATAAAATTAAACATGTTATAAGAAAGAAAATTAACTGGAAGGCTTGTTCAAGAGACTTTCAATTGCCAAGGACAACTCCTAAACTAACATGTAGTAGTTGATCGAATCTCATAATATCAGACAAGTAAAAATTGTATTATCACTATGAATCATTTTGATTATATATATTGACAGTGCTTTACTTCTAATCCATAATTTGTCTTGTGACTATATGTTATTTTTATTGTATTGTTGGTTGTTGATGTGTGATTTGGTATATAAAAGTTGATCCTACCACAATCATCACAATGTTAACAATACACAACTACTAATGTATATCTAGCAATGCAACTTATAATTTAAAATAAAACCCTTTTTTTCCTGTTTTGTATTATTTTAAATGTTATTAGTATTAATATTCTTTTTAGTGTATAACAGTATTACTATTAATTTATAAAATATTGTAATTGAATGATTTAACAATATGAGTTGATGTAGTCTTTTGTATCTGTCTTCATTATTTTATTGAATAAATTATTTTTTTATCAATATTCTGGAAAGCTTTCTGACTTATTTATTATTTATATCCCATGTTAAAACTACTCATACTAATATTCTTATGAAGTTGGTAAATTAATCATTACAATCATTTAATTTAGCGGAGGATAAAAATTTTAACTTCTTGGTCAATTACGAATTTAAAGAGTCATTTGTCTAATTTTTTTTAAAACTCTAGGGGCATTATTACCAACTTTTTTATAGCTTAAAAATTAATTTAAATTTAAAGTTAGAAAACTTAAATTGAAGCAGTTTGCAATTTTAGCTTAAATTAATGACAATGTTTCTCATGATGGAAGTACACATGAAAACTTTGAATGACAGTGTTAACCGTGAACAATCGTAAGAGTTTAATGGTAATGCACTGACAGTGTAAAACTATTTTACACTGTCAACCAATCACAAATCACCATTGATATGACTTTTAAGGTGATTATTGTAAAAGTCAACAAATTTACCATATATGGTGGGTTGTGATTGGATGATGGTGTAAAAGTTTTCTACATTGTCAGTGCATCATCTATTTTCTCAAATTGTAAAACTATATATTTTCCAAAATATTTTTTTTATCTATATGACTAGACTTTTCACGTAAGATTCTATTAACAAATAAGATTTTAAAGTTTGAGACATAGAATATATAATTCGATTGTAAGTTCTTTTTAATCAAACAATCAACTATTATTTTTCAACTTAAGAGAATTGTTCATACGATAGCAAAAACACTTATTATCACTTTAATAACAATATTCATAATAATAACATATAATATTTTTTAGGTTTTCGTTTAAAATAGTAAGAAATGGAGATTGGTAAAAGATAGAGTTTAGAGAATAAATGGGGATTGGAAAGAAATCAAGGGTTTAGAGAAAATTGCAATAAAAGTAAATTAAATGAAAAAAAAAATCATTAAGAGTGAGACGAATACATACACTGTGATCTTGGAACCGATAGCCATAAGTGTGTGCGGCGTGAATGGTGTTTACTTGATTTGAATGGTAGCGATTCAATTCAAAGAGAAATGACTATTAAGTCTCTTATTTATATATTTCTAACACTGATGGTTGAATTCTATGCTTTTGACACATGTACAGACAGTTTATAAACTTCCTATTTCTAACAGTGCCACTTGTCTTGTTTTGTTTTCTGAATAACTATTACAACTGCTTCTTTGAAATTTGAAATTCTTCAAAGTGTCTTCGAATACATCAGCATATTGGCATGTTGTAACCAACTTTTGTCAAAAAAGTCTTCTTGAAGTGTCACTCAATAAAATTTTCAATCTTTAGTTTTCGATAAATTTTAATCGAAAACCTATTTCAACAAAATTAATATAGTAGATGACTTTCCTACTACTTTTTGACAGAATTCCTTCTGGAAGCTAGTATTTTTTTATTGAAACTAGGTGTATCGAAAAATAATTCTCTCATACTTAGAAAATTTTACTCAATAGAGATAACACATAGCAATCATATGACATTTTGTGTTGCATGCATGGATATATAGCATGTGGTTGACACGTGGCATCCACATGGCTGACACTTGACATCTACATATAGTTGTCACTTGATATTGATTTGAGTTTGAGTTTGAGTTTGAGAATGTTTTTCGTCTCTAAAAATATTACTCAACTTTGATTTGATTTCCTATAAAATGACTAATTTTGATTTTAGTCCTTAATTAATTTTTAATCTTGTTTTATTTAAATCTTTAATATCAATATTCTCCATCTATTTCCACCTTTTCCTCATTAACAACATCACACTCACATAATATTGTTCAAACCACTATTTGGAATCAACAATGAAGGTGGAAATAGAACCACATGACTTGCTCTAACAACAAGCGAGTAACCCAAATCCAAATTAGACGTCAAAACCTCTAATGCGTGCTCCCTAACACCCTTTAATAACTAATGGAATTCCAAAACATGGAGCTCTTAATTAAATAACATCAACAAACTTCACTAATATTAGGGGTAAGGTCTTAAATTTCTTTAATATTGATGTGTTCCAAAGTTGATATTTTTCATTATTGAATGATGTCAATTACAAAAAGGCAAAGTTAAGTAGAATTGCTCCAATTAGGTAGAATTTTTTTCCTAAAACTTTTTTTTAGTTGAGTGCAAAAGGGTCTAATTAGGGAACACGTCAACAACATAAAGAAATTTAAAGCATTATCTCTCATATTAGTATAATCACAACCTGGGCTTTTGTTGTTGTCACAAGACTAGATTGCTTCTTTAACTTCTTCATAGATGAATACCACTGATAGGAAAGTATCATCCTCCTCATTAAGTTGTTTAAATGATACCTTATCTATTTGTGGCATTTCAAAGGATGAATATGAGAACAACTTATAAAAATGATCTATCTAGCAATCCCCATCTTTAACTGCCATAATCTGAGTATGGCACCTATGAGAATTTGCATCTCCTTTCTTATAACCATTTCACCTTTGCCTTATAAGAAAAGAGACTCTTTTTTTCAAAAATCGTAGTGAAAATAAATTCTACTAGTTGGTTTATTAAGGACTATTTTTGGTTTAAAAAATTTGATATCTTTTGTTTTATTTATGTTGTGTATGTAAGCGCAAATGGTGGAAAACGTGAACAAGAACTGGCAAGAGCACGTTTCAACCCAAGAACAGAAAGAAAAAGAAGGCATAAAAATTCTGCCAGGCCCATTTTTGCAAGTTTGGGGGGGGGGGGGAGCAAATTAGCAAATTTGCCCTACAATTGGCCCACGAGGCCCAATCTCATGCACGCAAGCCCCATGCCTCTACTAGCCACTTTGAAAGCCTTAGAAACAAGTCGATATATAAATAATGAAAGCATAATTCAACTAGACATTGTGGGACTTTACCTTTTGAAATATCTCTAAAAATTATTACACTGTAAGGGGTGGGGGTGTTACTTTTAGTAAGTTTTGTTACACAATGTAATGATCCTTATGGCACCCCTTATGCCCATTAATAAAATGTGTTTTTTCTTTGCTGATAAAAAAAAAATTCTACCTATGGTATTTTAGGAACTTGTAAATGAATACGATCTATCTAAACCTATTACTAAACAAACCAATTTTTTTGTTACATAATACTAAATAGATTAATACAAGGACTTCTCAACTATTTTCTAACAAGACTACTAGCAACACACTCTATAATGTACTCTTTTTAACACACTCTCTATTATATTAGTTAAAATTTATTGAAAATTACAAAATCGCGAGTTCATTAAATAAGAAATGAAACCCAAAAAATATTGTAATTTCCCATAAATTTTAGTCAATAATAAAAAGTGTGTTTAATAATGTGTTGATAGTATTTCTCTTTTCTTAATAGAAATTATAGTTAAATAATACTAAACAGATGATTAGACACTCCTCAACTATTTTCTCAATAGAAATTGTTGTGGTTGTTGTTGTTGTTATTATTATTATTATTATTATTATTATTATTATTATTATTATTATTATTATTATTATTAAAGTTTAATTTATATGTACTCTTAGTATAAAATTACACAAACAACATATCTAATAAGATTTGACTACTTTACCACATTATCATATTTATTAATGTGATGTAATGATAAAATTATTTTTTATTAATATTAGTATAAAGATATTTTACACTAATAACATTTATAAATTAAACTTCCTATTGTTATTATTATTTGCTAAAGGCTCTCCTTAATGTTAAATCAATATATATAAAATTTACGAATCCAAAAACAGCTTCGGAGAACATGTGGTGAAACAAGGTTGCTTCTTAAGCATTGGATAACACGTGTCATCATTTCATGCTTCGGAATTGTTTGGTTCAATTTCGAACCAATTTCAAATTCAAATACATTTAAGTCTCATTAATTTATGATGTGCAATTTAATAATTTGAAAATGCAATTTGTAGTGCAATTTAATATGACACCTTTTTTATGCATTAGAAAAAAAAAATTGACTTTTATTATGTTATAAAATAGTCTATTTATAATTAAATTAATTCAAACAGATAATTGGTATTTTAATTACTTTTATATTAAATTATTTTTTAATTTTATTTTGCCCACTAAAATGCTACGTATTAATTTATTTTTACAGAAAATTTTCATATTTATTCTCATGTTGACCATTTAGCATTTAAATAATTTTTTTCAAAAATAAATTTCATGTTATTTAATCTTCGTAAACAATTTATTTAGGAAAATAATTTATGTTAAAAACTAATCTAAAATAACAAATCATGTTAATAATGGATTTTATTTAGGGCAATATTTTAATTACCGTTTCATGGGCTAAAATAAATGTAATGAAAGGTTATTTTGTAAATAAATTTTGCTACTTCTCTATAAATTATGAAATTGAAAGTTGTACTGCAACTAATTTCTTCTTGCCTAATAGCTTTTTCCACTGATTTGTAAAAAAAAAAAAAAATTGCCTTAAGCACATCATTTTTAAGACCAGTCTGGAATCCAGGTTTACCAATCCTCTGACATTCCATAAAAGAATATTCATCAAGCAAGGTTTGAAGGACCACCTCTAGAACGAGGTTTCTGATGTGGTATGCTAATAACTTTATTTCCCGGTTTCCTGTTACTTTTTTTGTTTTGATTTAGAGATAACCTGAGTAAAACCTGCATTAGAATTCCCTATTGTGATGCATTCATATCAATGTTTATAAAAAAAAGATATTTTGAATCATTTCTTATAACTTTGTTGCGTTTATGGGTTTGTTTATTGATTATTTTTCTAGACTTCTCACTTTCTTTCTCTCATTATGCACTTGTAGCAATGATACTTTTTTGCAACTATTTTTCCTTTTGGTATATGTCTCATTTTTGCATCATTTTTGGTTGCTCATTTTACTATTTTTTATTTTTTTGTGCAGTATTTTAGATGTAGTTAAAAGTAAAATACCATTTCAACAAAGGAGAAGAACGATGAAAGTATTCAAGTTGTCTTAGGAAAACATTTTTGAGCCTAAAATAGGGATAAAGTGGAGAAGTGATAAACAAAATATTGTGTGTATTAATTGATTTTGTTGAAGTAATTGAATGGTTATTAATTGATTTGAATATATATTTTTATATATACATTATTTAAAAATTTGATTATTAATTAAAATATTTAAAAATTAAAAGATATTTGATTGAATAATAAATTAATTTAAAGCCAAAAATAATAATAATTAAAAATTATTATATTATTTTGTAACAAGGTACTTTGTAGCAAACTAAAATCTTTTAATTGGATAACCAATTAAAAAATATTAAAAATAAAAGAAAAGTAGTCTGAGACAAATTTTTAGACACAAATTAAGAGTATTGTAATGATTAGACTTTTATGGAATTAAGAAAATTAAGTGCAATAAATCATTTTAATTAAATATAATTAGTAACCAATAAGTAATTGAATGATCATTAATTGTGAATTTTGATAAGTAATTTGTTTATTGAATATTCTTATTATTCAAATAAATAAATGGTGTTTAATACTATATATGAGCAAATAAATATTTTCAAATACATATAAAATAAGAAAAACATTATATTTAAAAAGTATTTAAAATTTTAGCTTGTTGATAATTAAAATATAAATTATTTTTTAATTTACAAAGTTTTAAAAATTAATTATAATTAAAGAAAGAATTAATTATGATTTGAATATATCTTTATATTTATTATCAATTAATTTTTTAGTATTAATTGAAACAATTTAAAAATAAAATATTGTTGACTGGATAATCAATAGAAAAAATCTTCATATATTATTTTGCAACAAGGTAATTTACATAAAATTAAAATCTTTTAATTGGACTTTCAATTAAAAATATAAAAAATAAAAGAAAGTTAATTTGCAACAATTTTTCCAACCCCAATCAAGGGTAATGTGGTGTTTTAACTTTTATGTAATTAAGACAATTAAGTGTAATTATATAACCTGCTAAATATTGTCATGGGACTATCATTATTGGACTTTTTTTACATGTAATGTATTCTTATTTGTTGAACAACCATTAAAATTAAATCACAATATTACTTATGTTTCATATCAAATCACAAAACGATAATTTAAAAGGACTAATGGTTAGCATAGTTTTATTTTCATATTGTAGAATTTAGAGAAAAATTAATAAATTTTTTAACTACAACTTATAGTGTCTATTAGTATTTAAAGGGGTATACAATAGGTAAGTAGTCCAAAGAAAACAAACCTCTAAAAATTAGAAAGCTATTAGAAAACAAATCAAGAAACTATTAGGCCTTCTACTTATAAAATCAAGGAAATGAGATATTATTCAGATTCACACAATCAATATTTTGCTATATGACATTGAAATTAACAAGAATCATTTTAACGATACCACCTTACCTTATATATATGTTCTTTAACTGATAAAAAATATATATATGTTCTTTAAATTAATTTTTATCCTTAAAGTGAATATTAATTTTGTTGGCATTGTCATTGATTAATTATATTTTATATTTTTAGACTTATATTTTAAAAAAATTGAACTCAATGAATCCTAAATTTACTTTAATCCATTAAATAGTATCATCATATCATATTCTTTTATTTCTTCTTATTGAATTTTAGTTCTTACAGTAGCTAATTTAATAATGTTAATACTATTCCTAAATATTTATTAATTACTTTATTTAGTCCTTTTTCAATTTCTAATTTATTTTATTCTTACTTTTGTTTCTTATAAGGAATCTCAAACTTAATTAAAGATGTTAATTATATATCAATTGTTATACATTAAACTAAAATATTATAAAATTATTGTCGTCATCATCATCTCGCCTTAATCCAATATTTACAACCAAACAATAATTTGAAAACAAAATATAAGATTTTTAAGCCTAAAATCATAAGTGCCCTAATCAGTATAAAGAAAAAATATTGAAGGTCTATACAATGTAATCTTTTAAAAATAAATTTATTTCTTTAAAGTTATTGTCATTATTAACTATACTAATTAAAAACTTAATGATAATAACTCAAATAGAAATTAACATTCTTGATCCTAACAATTACAAGTACCTATACTAATATGAGGGAGGGGGAGAATAGGAAAAGTATAACAAAATAGTAATATATTTATTGGATATTTAATTTCTTTAAGTGGTAAATTGATTTTTTTTTTTAAAAAAAAGTCATAATAGAATTGTAGGAAATAAATTTTAACATTATAATATACTAGAGTATATGACCCATGCCATGCACGGGTAAACATTATTTATAAATATTTTATAAAATATTTTAATATTATATATATATATATATATATATTACTAATATCTAGCACAAAATTCTTATTATTTTTAGTTTATAATTCTAAATTCTAAATTTAACAAATTCTTTCATGTTAGAAATTTAAAATATTTTATAGCATTGTTCACAAATCAACATATATGTCGTGCATGACAAGCATTGCTTGAACTTATTTAAAAATATATAGTTAAAAATGTCATTTCATAACCAATATTATGTTTTAATTATTTTTTATTATAACTAGAAACTCTCACTTTAGATTGATTGAAATATTATTTCACAATATTTCTTTAAATTACTACCTAACCTAATGTGTAATTAATTTTTATTTCTCTTATTTATTTTATTTTTAAAATTATAATCTACCAGATATATAATTAACTATATATCTATAAAGGGCATTAATAATTAATAATTAAAAATATTATATTAAAAATAAATAAATAAAGAATTTAATTAAAAATAAATTTTAATTCAAATTTTTAAAAATATATATAATATTTAAATATTTTATAAAAATGTTTTCCTGTGCATGACACGGGTCATACATTTTAGTTTAGAGAAAGAGCATAATGCATAAATAATGTTTGTTGGGGGGGGGGGGGGGGGGGGGGGGGTCGTCGAAGCACTATCACACCCCCTTTAAAACTATGTATTAATTCGATAAAAAAAAAAAAAAAGTTTAAACTTTGATGACAACGTCAATAATAACAATTTAACTAAATTTTATGATCTATGATATGTAGACGTTTTCATGAACACCTCTCCCTCATCACCCGTAGAAACATGTCTTGGACGTTGTGAAATTTGATGTGTCTAGTGTTAAGGTAACCAATTTCCAAACATGACGATACCTTATGCTGCGTGTTACTCTCATGTACTGAATAATAGCACGAAAAATAAAACTTGAAGCCAAGTGTTAAGTGTTGTCTCTGTCTTTTTGGACTAAATATTTCCAATATAAAAAAATTTGTTGATTTCAGCAAAGTAATCTGTAATGAACAGGTTAATATTCTAGACAGTCATACTGTTTACTTGCTTTTTAAATAGTGTTTTCTATAAGCTGCTTTTTAAATAGTTCGAACCATTAAAAATTTATATATTTGGTTTAAGACAGTTATCGTATAATCAACAATGTTATCATTATGGTAGTTATAATTTCATCTTTATCTGTCATAATCGTAGTAGAAAGATCGTAAAAATTCTTACCGATAGCTTGACTCCACATAGATATCATCATTTTTCTTTAGTTTTTGTCGCTTTCATGAATTTCAAGTTTATTCCTAATATGGGTGCCAATCTTTCATATTTTATGTAATTTTGAAGCTAATAAAATATGTATATATATTAATTGGGGTCGGGTTAATCAGCATAGTTGTTTGTGTACGCAGAATTTATGTGATGAAATAAAGCTGGAAATTATAATCATTGTACTTTGAATCCTAAACCGATTGTGACATGTATAAAATATAATTGGCCAATAGAAAAACATGTCGTGTTCAATTATTTATATTGTATAGTGTGTCAAGGGAGAAATAGTACACAATAGTAGTTAGGTGTCTTACTTTCCTTCTTTCCCTCTCACTACTCTTCATTCAATTATTTTATTATATAGTTCTTTTCTCTCACTCTTTTCTCATAGTGAGGTCATTTACCACTTTCTATTTAGTGGTTTTGAATAATTCTAATAGGAAACAATGGCCTTTGGATCTGCTAATTTACACTATCCTTCATATATTTTTTCTTAGGTTAGATGATGTTGTCTCCTCCTTTGGGTTCCTACATGTGTATATATACAGAATGAGAATAAGATGAATTTTCTTATGATTAATCATGATGCAAAAAGTGACGTTTAGAAGCAAAAATTTATTCGATCTGGATCCTTCTGGGTATTAATTTATATTCGCGCAACACCATGTTTGATAGATTAATTTATAATCTAATTGGTAAAGGCATGATTACTGTATGATGCACTTAATCTTATTGGTTTATCTTTCCAGCCAAAATATTAAAAAGGAAAAAGCAAAATGGAAGAGTTTTGGTTGCGTAGCTTTATTTAAAAAGAAAAGACGTCAAATACATCAATCCTTTATCAAAGAGGATCTGAATTATTTGACACGTTTTTGAAAAACTAGTTTGGCTTCTAACAGTTATGTACAATTGTACATTAGTCCAAACTTTTACTGTATTTAAATGCTTTATAGTACGAAACTTGAAATATATTATAAAAAATATATTAAACTTGAAATATATTCCTAGACTAGTAGGTATAAGTAATAGGGCAAAGGAGAAAAATCAGGTTTTAAATAAGACTTAAAACGTACGCAAAATATAAACCACAATAATATATTATGCAGAACACATGATTTTACATTTCTTTTACTGGATGGTTACTAGTTACTACAGTACTAATCAATGATTTGAATAAACTAATGTGGTTCTTAGAATATGTGGATTCTTACATATAAATTAAATATTTCAAAAAATAAAATATGCTTTAATTTAAAACAAGTTGATAACTATATGCAGTGTTGTTCCTGTTTTTTTTAACATAACATCCAAACTAAACTTTGAAATTAACCCCAATCCCAATCGGTAAATTACTTTATATATTTGTATAAAACTAAAAAAGATCACAAGTCTAACGTGATTTTCTGTGTGTTGTTTTATTTTATTTTTTTTAGTAGATGAATGGAGATAGAAGACTAATTTAATATCTTAATACTAATAATTAAAAAAATGATTGGGTAATTTTTTAAATGATAAAATTGGTAACTTACAAAATATGTTAAGTTTGACGTCGACTTATTTAATTTTATTTTTTAAAAAAAATTAATTTGAAAAAGCATATGCTAGTACTATTAAATTAATAATATACTTTAACACTATGACATGCCTATCATTACATACTCATATATCAAATATAGGCATTCTCAAGTATACAAAATGACTAAACATTTTAGATATAATCATGCTTGCGCAATAAATGCTCTCATAATTCAACTTTTAGAAGAAGAAAAAAAAACTAATCACTATTTAAAAGTGCCTATTTTCTTTTTCAGATCAATGAAAAAAATTAAAAGTAAAAAGGTATAAAGAGCAGGGACATTTATCTGTTATTATAAATCATTTTTTTAAAACGAGAAAAATAATTAAAAAGTTTCATTTTTTTTTATCCTCTTTCGTACTCATTATTTTGTTGAATTGATATCTAATGCCTATTACCTAACACAAAAAAACAATATGGCATATATGACTATAATAAATGAGAATAATTTATTTATTTATTTATTTTAGGATTTTGAAACTCAAAAGTTAGGTAGTCTTGAAGTACGCTAAGATTTGTATAAAATACTATAAATAGAATTAATAATTTATTCTGTAAAAAAATAATTTATGTGTCTTGCTGTGACTCATTAAAGAAAATAAATTAAAGGACAGAAGAGTTTTCAGGTTGTGAAAGAAATAAGAGATCATGAGTAAACTAAATTATGTAGTACTTATTCGTTTTTCTTTATTTGTCCTTTTTTTTTAAAATGCTTTTATTTTATTTATGTATTTAAAAGTTCAAGATATACTTATTATAAATGAAAAAAATAGTGGAAGACATATTAGAAATTTTAAACCAATTTTATTATAAACTAGGATATTAATTATTTCTTTGCTATTTTTTTTAAATGGGCAATATAGGAAGAATTAGGAATTTAATTCTATGATTATTTTGTATTTTTTTTTCTCATATATGAAAATGTTTATGCTCTATGACAATGTTTGACATGTCATTTTAACTAGTTTCTAAGTTTTCTTACTAGCTAAAAACCCTGCTTAACCTTATTAGTAGTGTTTGGTAAATAATCTTTTTTTAGTAACTTGTAGCTTTTTTTTTTTTTGGACAAAATGTAGCCCTTTTTTAAGACGCTACTTTAAGTAGTGTTTATTAAAATGCTAGCTTATAACTTCTAACTTTTTTATTTATTCCATTTTTGTTCTTAAAATATATTTTTTTTACTATTTTCTACATGAGGTAGATTTGATTAAATTTTTTAGTTTCTCATCTTCCACTCATAAAGTAGAATTTTATTATTTTTATCTTTGTTTTGCATACAATAGGGTTTTCTTATTTTTACTCTTTTTATTATATAAGATATTGATAATGATAGATAATAAGTTTATTTTATTTTATTTTTATATTACAATGTTTAATTCAAGTACTATACTATTTAAAATATTTATTTTATTATTCATACATGATACTTCAGGATATTGATATTGATAGATGATATGCTTTATTTTATTTATTTTATTGTTTTTTAAATATTTTTTATATTACACTTTTTATTTTAATCATTACACTATTTACATTATTTTTCTATTGTTTTTAACATTATACTTCAAGATATTTCAACTATTAAACTAATTAACATAATGAAAATACAATGTCTACTTAAAAATATGGTATTTTCACCTTATATTAAATTTGATTGCAAGTATTTTAAGATATACTACACAATATGATGAATTGTAGAATACACAATATGTAAAAAAAAAATATATAATAATTAAAAGTAAAAATTTAATTAAAATAATTTATCTATAAATAAAAATTATAAGAGTTTAAAATTAATTAAAAACTAAAATTGTAAATACTCCAAAATATATTTTTATCAATAAAATAATTTTTTTTATATAAAAATACCATATAAATATGTTTATTTTCACCATTTTACATTTATCAACTATTTAAACAGATAATTTTTTCAAACACTTATAATTTAATAAGCTAGTTTAACAACTTTTAACTACTTACTATTATAAGCTTGTAGCTGCTAACTAATTTTTCAATTTTTAGTTAACTTTTCAACTAGTTTTACTGCACACGGTAATAAGCATGTGACTTAACTAATCGCATTAAACTTTTGTAACTTATACGCTCGAGGTTATTTTGTTTATTAACTCCTTTTTCATAACCAAGCACGAACAATCAAATCGCTTATCATACATGTATACTTGTTTGGATAAACACGGTGACATTTTTTTTTGGTTTGTCTAAATGACATTTGATTTTTCGAGACATGTATAAACATAACATTATGCTGAAATGGTTGTTATATATATATATATATATATATATATATATATATATATATATATATATATATATATATATTACTCACGTATACAAGACACTTTTAAAGTTAATTTAACTACGTATTTAATTTTAACAAGCGTTAACCTGTGGTTTTAGAGTACTAATTATAAGAAAATAATAATTTTTATTATAAAAATATTATAATATTAAAAATAAAAAATTCATTTAATATTTATTCTTTTAAGTAATTAAAGTTAGTTAATAAATATATGTAATACTTCTTAACTAAATATTTCTTTAGTGCCCTTGTTGGTACAGTTTTTAATTACATGTCACACTTTGATTGATTAGATACGTACATTACTAATTAAGGATGGCAAACAGTTAAATAACTGATAGTGATTCTCTTTAATCACGTTATCTGCTCGCCTTATAAACAATATAATAACAATTAAAACAAAAAGTACATTATTAACGAAGAGATTTTGTTAACGTATGTTGAAAAAAATAATAATAAGGTATAAGATATAAACTTATACACTCAAATTTCTTATTATGAAAAAAAAAATCTTACTCGAGTTAAATAGGATTGCTATAGAATATAGATTGTAAAACTCTTTCTTTTTTTTTTTTTTTTTTTTCTAAGTATTTAATGTAATTATATATCTAAACTTAAATTTGAAATCACAGTTAAGTTAAAATTACTTTGTATCAATTTATCCACGTACTTGATGGATAAATACTCTATTTTACTAAATACTTCTATATTAGTCAAACAAAAATATAAATTAGAAATGATTTGTCTATCACTCTCAAAATTTGCTCCCTTTGTGGAGAAGTTTTCTGCGAAATTAAAGGAAAGGAAGTGTTCCAATTCTCTCAAATCCTAAATACCTTTAATATATAGTAGTAGAAAAGAAACTTTGTCTGATATGGTATGCATACCTAATTGAATACGTAATTTACTTGATCATGGAATAGTCTTTGTCTTTGCTCACCTAAACCTTTATTCACCAAACAAAAAACAAAAAATAAAAAAACTATAGTGGACAAAATATTAGCAATAGACAGCACCCATTTACAGATAAAATTGTAAAGTCTTCTTCAACTGGTTATTCTCTGTGCAGAATGCAGTTGCAGTGACTAAACAGGAAGAAAAACTCAGCAGCATATTGCTCTCTTTCCTTTTATTCTTATTTAACTCTGTATTTTACTTGAAATTAAAAAGTAAAATAAATAAAAAAAATCCTCTAATAGTTCTCCCAAACAAATGACTCCTCAAGCCTAAAGCCACTATCAACTGCACAAAAATGCCAAGAAGAAGAATAGGAGCAAAGTCCATCAGGGAAAAGATCTGGAAGGTCAAACAAAGTGTCATCATCTGTGGTAGAGTGAGAACTTGAAGGCTCTTGAGTATTGTCCATTGAGAGAGTTGAAGATGAGGCTTGTTCTGCTTGGCTTGGTTCTGCTTCATCTTCTTCTTCTTCAGTACTTTGACAATGCTTAACCACCTCAAAGGCAGTGTTTGCAGCTTTTGCAGCTGCAGCTTGAATGTCCTTAGGTGATGTGCTAGCTGGCCTTGGAAGTTCTTGAGCCAATTCAGGGAAATTGAGGTATGCTGAATGGCCCTTGATGGCTAAGGCAGCCACATCATGTGCTCTAGCTGCCATTTCTGCTGTAGGGTATGTTCCAAGCCATATTCTTGACTTCTTTCTCGGCTCGCGGATTTCGGACACCCATTTGCCCCAATTCCTCATCCTTACACCCCTATATGTAGGGTGATTCTGATTGCTGTTATTGTCTCTCTGCCTCTTCTTGCTCCCCTTTGAGTCCTTTCCGTTTTCCAATGAGGTTTGAGAAGTGGTTGTTGATTCATTTTGAGGGGTTTTGGTGTGTTCTTTGGTGTATGAATCTGAATTTGTGGTAGGAGATGTTGAGGAGGAGGATGTGCTAGAAGTGTTGGTGTCAAAGAAGATTGAAGGAGTGGTGGTGGAAGTGGAGGAGTTGGAGGATGTGGCAAAGGAATTGAAGTCAGCATCACTTTCCATATTGATACGTTTTCTCATGGTTTGAGACTTTGATTAGTGTGGTACAGAAAGAATGAGTGGAGGGTGCACAAAAATAAATAGACCCTGATATGCTAGGCTTGGGAATTATGATTCTCTTATAAAAGAAAAAGGGTTTGTGTAAAGAGGAAAGAAAAAGAGAAAAAAAAAATTAAAAGAAAAGGAGGAAAAGGAATATATATATAAAAAAAAAAAAAAGCATGGGTTCCATAAGGCACAGTTGTGCTACATTCAGCTAATTTGTTTTCCATGTGGGGGAATTTAATAATGTGGTTAGCTTAATTTTATAGACTAATGTTGTTTGTTACTTACCTCTGGTCTTTTCTAGTGTCTACATTCTGTTGTGTTGCTAACTTTCCATACTCTTCTATATTTACATGTGTTTGCACAGTTTTGTTCTCTTTTTAAGAACAACTCCTCTTTGGGCTCCTTAAGTAAGTGGTAGGCCCTTGGTTTCACTACCATGATTTTTTCATCAATGCTTCATAATGACCCTTCATTCTAGTTTATCTATAACTCTGACCATTGATTTGTGGGTGGCCAGCTAGGTCCTCAGATAGAGCACAACAAACCCCATAAATTCTTTAATGTTATTATCTCAATTCTCAACCATATATAGAACTTATGTGTTGGTCTTCCTTTGTCCTTGGTGATGTATCAATGCCCCTTAAAATCAAATTTTTATATCATCAGCTTGTTAGTATGTCCTCTTCAACTTGACCCCAATTATATGTCTTAACCTGATCTGGCCCTCTGTTATAGATTGTTCCATTTCCAATGTTGTTATTAATGTATAAAGAATTTTTCTCCAGTTGTGATCACTTGGCACAACCAATCGAATCAGGACTATTGTCTCACAATCGCTGGTGGAAATTAATTCAATTAAATAGGAATTTTTGAATAACAATATTTTGTGCAATTCACCACTTGAGCCTGCCCATGTGGGTTTTGGTATTGAAGGAAGAAGACAAATGACGCAACACACATAAATAGAACTATTCCAATTTCATTTTCCCTATAAAACAAATAATGTTATTCACACAAAATAATAACATGTATCATGTTATATATTGCTAACTGTCAATAGTTGTGCATTTATTTAACTATTGCTTAAGGCCTGTATTGACATAACAAAGGTTGAGACACGAATTTACTTTAGCACAAAAACATGGCTGACGTACACATGGTGCACATGCTTGTGGGCCAATGTTGGCTCAAATGCCAATTTTTTCTGGCCAAAGGGTCAACTATATACGCAAACTGTTTTGTCCAATTTAATTTAATTTAATTTAATTTTTTGGTTCAATGTCTGTGTTGAAATTCAAAATCTGTGCCAACCCATTGTGAGCATTTGAGTCGTATGCGTCAAAGAATTGTAAGAAGATGAAGTTTAATTGTTTAAAGCAACAAACTATAGGTGAAGATATTTTTATATGCATAATGCTAGGTGAATATTTACCCAAAAGAGAACAGTGCTGGGTGCAGAAAAAAATGCGGCTGTGTGCATTGAAAAGGAAAAGAGATGAGAAGAATTTTAACGAAGCACCAGAAGTCAAGAAACTAGGAAACGGCTTTGACAATTCATGTTAATGGGGTAGGTTCAACAATTACTCATTCTATATATGAACAGTTAAATGACGATGAGTAGCATGTTGTGCAATAAAAATAAGATACTATTTTTATTTTTAATGAAATGAACAATGATACTTTGATTCTAGGGTGTGTGTGTGTTTTTTTATTCTAGTAAGTAGGACATATGTGTTTCTATCTAGTTAACGAGGTATCCATTGCCCTTGGTCCCCATTTTATGTTCCATGCTACTAGGAGGAAAATGTGTCACAACTAAAAGACAACAATGCCCATGTATAATTTCCTAACCCATATAATTGAATTGGTTTAATGGCTTACTAATATCCCTCTTTTTTTTAAAAAAAATATATATATATCCCTCTTCTTGTTTTCCTAAATTTTACTCATTTTTGTCGCAAGTCAATTATTACATAAATTCACCATATGTTTTTTTTATTGCAAATTCACCATATGTTAAAACTATTGTGTATATTTTGAATGTGTATATTTTGTTCTTCCTAATTTTATATATTTGAACTCCCTGCCACTATTTTTTCACACCTTTCATGTATTTATTATTTTTATTTAAGTATTTAATTTTTCACTTCTTTCATGTATTTATTATTTTTATTTAAGTATTTAATCTAATATAAAGACCTAAAGAAATTAGTAGTTTGGCTTGTACTCCATCTATTTAGAAAAATAAAGGAATCTTAATTAATTGTAGCAAATGGAATACATCTTCAAAGAATCAATCATATGAATTTTAAACAAAAAGGAAAAGAATCATGTAATCACTATTGTCTTGTGTTCTTTGCTCTCTCCCATGTCAAATGATGGCATATACAAAAATTAAACTCTACAGCATGTAAGACAAAGATAAGCGGAATTATGATGTTTACATCATGATGAACCAACTATCCCAAAATCTAATTAAGCTATCAGGTGAAGATACATGAACATTTTACATTGAATCTTAAATTTTCTCATTTGGTAATTGTTATGCCAAATATATGTAAAAATGTCCCATAGCTCCAGTGCGAAATCCACTTTTATATATGGTTTCTAGAGTCAATGTTTCACCATCAGCAACCCAAATAGATCCTTCTTGCGGATAACAAACAGACATTCCAACGGGATAACCTTCCTCATTCCCTGGTTCCTTTCCCGTTCCATATTTTGGTGTTGAAGTACATAAAATCCTTCCATCCTAAATTAACAAAAAAAGAAAAAAAAACATAATTTTTAGAAGTTAAGATGCGCTATAGTATTTGACTTCTTATAACGAAATGGAAACAAGGTATTTATTATATGACAATAAAATCAAGCACACAAAGTTCAAAATAAAAAAATTATAACAAATTGTGAAGAGTATATGAGAATGATGACAGATATTGTAAATCACCTGTCCATATAAAGTTGCGTTGGCAACACCTGTGTGCATGTGAGCAGTGCCATATACGAGAAAACCGCCTTTGTCCATTGGGATGTTTGCTTTCTGGACATGAAGAGAGTCACCACCACTATTTTCCGGAATAGTATACTCTGCCTGTAAGAATTGAAAAATCTTTGTTGCTCACCGACTTCAAATAAACTAAGAATTTAATTTAGCGTAAAATGTTTTTACACAGACATCCAATAAAAATTCTCCTCATCGCCACATCGTCCTAATCATCAATATGATGTGACACCAAGATGAATTCCTATTAGATGTTTGTGTAAAAAAAAATTACACTAGCAATGAATATAAATTAAACACAAAATCTTATAGACATATATTATATTTTTCAACTTGATAGAGATTGAAAAGACTACATATTTTTTATAGAGTTCTACAACCTTGAATAACTTATCTACCTGACAATCATGAATTGTTGTGGAGCCATTTGATCTCACTCGATCGGTTGAATCAAGTATATAAACCTTAACTGGTATTTTGTACATGTCCCAGTCGACCCACCTGATTTTATATCTTAAGGAAAGCCTTCTCTTTGGGCCTTGAAAACCTTCTCTTAGTCTGCACTGTACGTTGTCCAAACAACAAAAGATACCTCCTTTATAATCTGTAGTCAATGTTTGGTTATGAATGTCCCTTGTGACATTATAGAAGTCCTTTGGAAGATTCATAAGGTCGCATCTACATTCAGTGCAACCTTTCTTATCTTGCGTGCCACGTGTATCAATGACCAAGATGTTGAACAACCATTTCTCTTCATATCCATTGGGAATTTCTGCAGGGTTGCCTACTTCTATCACAAAAGGATCAGGAATGTTTGAGGATGTTCCTCGTGATTCAACTCCAAGGCCCCAATAATGTGGAAGAATATATCCATTGCATGTCCCCTCATTTCTCTTGTAAATGAAATCATTATCACGACGAAGCTTAGGATTGTGTGACATAGTAATATTTGCAAAGTATCTTATTGCAAACCAATGGTGAAGGTAAGTTTCATATAGAGGTACAGAATTTCCTTCTTCATCTACTAATTCAGTATCGAAACTTTTTACCCCAATATGTCCCTTTGGAAACTCGATATTCATAAATGTTCTTGCTGCAACTATTCCGGGTCCCATTTCAAATTTTTCAGACTCAAAAGTAGCTGTTTTGATAAGATTTCTATGCTCTTGATCAAGGGAGTATGTTGTTCTTAACAATAATAGCAATATTGATAATGAAAGTATCGTTACTTTAGATATAAACTTCATGTGAACCTGTACATAAACCAATCGTGTTAAAAAAATAGGCAAGTTAAGTTTGAACAAGATAAAGTGTTAGAACTTGGATGATAAATATTGTATTCCATATGAGAAGAAGACGAGAGATTCACCATGGTGGAGATTTGCTCTTTGTCGAAAGTCTAATTGTTGAGAATTTAAAATTGTTTGGAGATAAATTTGTGTACATATGAAGGTCTTGTTTGCTACTTTTATAGTAAAAGGTTTTGCAATAACATAACTGGCATAACTAATTAAATACAAATTCTAGGTAGATGATAACTTTTGGATTCTGTTAAGCGTTGCTGGTGTTTGGAATTTACCATTACGTAGTTTGGACAAAATTTGTTAAGAAACCAAGGTGTTATTAGTCTATGCAACCATCAAGCATCTAACTGTCTAGAACTATTTATAGGTATAACAAATTGATAAAGGTTATAATTATATCAATAGATTTTTTTTTTCAATATGTTTTATGCTCGTATTTATTAAATAGGTTTTTTTTCCTATATTTTGTTAATGATTTTATACAGAAGTTTAGGAATCATACATGTGGAAAAGAGAAATATTACCTCATATGCTATATACTGACAACATACCACTACAATTTTTTTTTAATGTGTGTGTGTGTGTGTGTGTATAAATTAACAAAATTAGCTATATCAATATTATGTGATTTGTTACATTTTAGGTGTACATTTTTTTATACTAAAACCTTCTTATCATGACAACAATATGTAACATATAAAAGTTTGTTAATAAAATACAAAAATACATAACAAAATTTGAAGTCTTTTCGGAATAATGTTTGAACCTTAAGGCTTTTTTTTTATCATTACAACAACCTAAATATCAAAATCTAATAATAAATCAATAGCATCACATAATTTAATGTAACAAACCGATATCCTGTGCATTGTACAAATGATTTTTTATTTACACAAAATTTAAAAGGAGAAATTAAAAATATTTAATAAATATATAAATAATAATTAAAATAAATAAGGAGAAATTATAAATAGCTAATAGTTAGAGGTAAAAGAGAAAAACTTATTTTTTTTAAAGAAATAATCTCACGTATGAATAGTTGAGTTTTAATTTGAAATTAAAAGAAATTTGAAATATAATATTAAATTAATTAAAGTTGAGATTTCAAAAGAAAAAATAAATCAACATAAAATTAAAATTTAAAAATAAGTAATAGTGAAAAAAAAACATAAAAATATGAGATAATAATGAAATCAATTGTTACAAGGAGAAAATGCATCTTGAAAGATGTGATTATCAAGAGCATTAATTTAAATAACTTTAGGTTGTCTTGACACTGAAATCAAGGTAGTTAGTCTAATCTAAGGGGCCATATGTGATTAGGATCACAGTGGCCCAAAATCAGGCCAGTTTAGAAGAAGGTCATGTCGGAGGCAAAACTACAATGTAGGATGATGGGTGAAAGCAGTTTCCAAACCAGATTTTAGTAATACCATGATTCCTATTATTCGTAAAAAAAAAAAAAAATCAGGGTTACGGGTAGTTATGTCTTAGGAGAAACAGTTGATGCTAATGCGTATATAGTAGGGTTTGTGATGTAAAAGAGGACCCTAACCAAACATCAATCAAATTTGTCATGGTTCAACAATTTATATCTTTAAAGGTTGTCTTGGCGCAAAAATTGAGGTAGCTAGTGTAATCAAGCCACTAATTGGGGCCATGTAAGAGGCAAAATTGCAACGTAGGATAATGTGTAGAAGCAGTTTCCAAACCAAATTTTAGCAATACCATGATTCCTATTATTTCTAAAAAATTAAGGGTAACTGGTAGTTATGTCTCAGGAGAAATGGTTGATGTTAATGCCTATATAAATAGTAGGATTTGTGATGTAAAAGAGATTGTAACCAAAAATCAATCAAATTTGTCATTTTCAACAATTTACATCTTTATCTATAGCATTTCTTTACAACTTTCATTTATCGCTTGCAGTCGTTTAATTACAACTTTCTTTTACTACATTTTCATAGGAGTGGCGTAACATAGACAACTTTAGTTCCACCACTGGTAAAAAGCTCTCTTGTGTTGACTAGGAAACCATTTGAATGATATAATCCTTACACAAGTTAGTCAACTAAGGGAAATCACTTGGTTGGTCCTTATCGATTTCAAACGGCTTGTCATGTCGAAGTTCAAAACCGACATGTTATTACACCTATAATTTATATATAGATATATATAATACAATTATCAAAGAACAATCTTTGATTACAAAAATGAGTGTATGTATATGAGGATAGATCCACTTATTCCTAGAGTTAGTCTTTAGAGTTACTCTCCATCCTCACCTTTCAATTTTATAAAATTGAACGGTCTGCAATAACTTCATATCCTGTGTCACCTAACTTAATCTACACAAAGAATCACTCCCTCATAACTCCCTAAACCTGAAACTGTCTCAACGATAAAACTTCATATGTTTTTTTCTCAAGAGAAATAGTTATCGATATGCCTCCCTCTTCAGTGCCTCAACCAAATGAATAAATAAATTAAAACAAACTACCCTATTTGCCAAACAAAAATATCACTTATGTGAAGATATTTTTATAAAAGACATAAGAACACATTATTCATACCAATCAACCCGCACGAAAAATTACACGAGTGAAACCCTTGCACCCTATAAAACAATTCATCAAAAGGAAATGCAAGAATTTCTAAGAAAAATAAAGGAAAAACAACGAAAGGTAAGTGAAAGAAGGAGTTAATCCAATAACTAATTAAGAAAAGGCAAATAATGAAGGAAGACAATTGAGATACTAGTGTCTAACACATTTGTTATCTTTATCTTTTCTAATTGATTCTGATTTAGAAAAGGATTGATCCAATTGGATATTAATGGTGATTGAGCGAAACTCGAAGAAGACAATGGAACTACCAATCTTATTTTTTTCTTTTCAAAAATGGAGTCACGTGAGCCAGGATACTAAGTTATTATGGACCATTAGATTTTGTATGTGTGTTTTTGTGTGTGTGTGCGTGTGTGCATTTCGCATATGGAGTCATGTGATCTCGGATACTAAGTTATTATAGACCATTAGATTTTATAAAATTATATATATATGACACGAGGAATATTAGTGACACTCTCTTTAACACTATCTTTCTAATAGTCTCCATGTGATTAGCTAAAATTTATTGAAAATTATCAATTTTGGTGGATTCCATAGTTAAATCAGGAGAAAGAATCATTAAATGATATGTGGAACCCACCAAAATGAATGTAAGGACCTCATAAACCCATAGGCAAATTTGATATGTTTGCCTAAAGATCTTCTAACCTATGAGAACACAAAATGTGACCCATTACCCATCTAACAAGAAGCTTGGCGTAAATCAATTTTAACTTATTGCTTAACAAAGCAAGAACCTTGGTATAGATAAGCTGCAAATTGTTTATCAAAGCAAAAGAATGCGTCTTGATAAACTAAAACTTTATTTATTTAACATATCTGGGTATAGGAAAATTTGTCTTTAAAGGGAAATTAAAATTGTTAAAGGGGAGCTAGAGGCGTGGAACAAGGAGGTTTTTAGAGTGTTGGAATTAAATATTGACAAAACAGTTGAAGACTTGAATATAATTAATGAAATGGCAGCAGATGGTGTACATGTCAATGTAGATTTTAGAAGACAATTAATGAGGAATTATGGAGGCAGATGAAATATAAAGAAAGCATCCAGCATAAAAAGTCTAGAATCAAATGGCTGCAAGAAGGTGATGGGAACACAAAATACTCCATTTCAGCATTAATGATGAGATGTAGACAAAACCAAATATCGACTCTCAAAGTTGACATGGATTGAGGGTGTAAAAGAGATAAAAATAGGAAGTAAAATATCACTTTCATCATTTTTTTTCTTTGATGATGGTAGTGTGCGCTCAATATTTCATTATTTTGATCATTTTTAGTTCTGTCGTTTGAGAAACTTCGTTAAAAGATGAGGTGCAAAAGAAGTGCTACTCCATCGCGTCAACTATCATCCACATTGGCATATGTTTCAAGGATTAAAATGATTAAAATTAGAGTATAAAAAAAGTAAAATACTCAGAGACTAAAAGAATATTTAAGCCTAGTAAAAATACCGAAAACATTGAGATATTGACACTTAGCTCTACAGTAACGTGTACAGTGGGGGTAGAGAGCTAAAAAATTGTAATCTATGTAAAATAGATTTTACAATTTACAAATCAGCTATGAAATCTTTATAATACTAGAAATATAATTACCAAAGTCTAACCAATAAAATTTTATGAATGACAACTTTGTGAGTTGTTTTCCTTGACAAAATAATGAATAAAGGTATGGTGTAATGGAAAAGTCAATTAGTGAGGATTTTCACTAGATTTTGTCTACTATGAGAAAGAGATGCGTCTCCGAGCAAGGTGACACTATAACAAAGTTGCAGCATTTAGGGTGAAGATTCTTGCATAAAGGTAAAAAGAAGGTTTAAATACCTTTTTAGTCCTTGTAAATTAAGATTTTTTGACTTTTCGTCCTTGCAAAATATTTTTTTTTTGTTTTGGTCCTTACAAATTATGTTTGTTTTGTTTTTCGTCCTTAAAATGGTTTAGATAGCGTTTTTTTACTGTTCAAAGCGCTATCTTTTGTTAAGAGTCCTCTTTTGCGCGTCGAGGGATGCTTGGTTTATTGTTTGAAAAAAAATTATTTCGAAAGTTTTTTTAGAAGAATATTTAATTATAAAGTATTTCAAGAATAAATTAAATTTATATGAACACATAATAAAAAAAATAATTTGTGTACTTAAAATTGAATGAATTATATTCTACCTCATCCTTTCTTTTATCATTGACTAACTATTTACCAAGTTTCGATATTTTAAAGATATATATTCTGATCATTCTTTTTACAAAACTAAGTTAGTCAAAATTATAAAAAAAAAAATACACAATTGACTCTGTGTATTTATTTTATCCCTGTAAATAAGATTTTTTTTATTTATTTGTTGACTCTTAACAACTTAAAAAATGTGTGAATATTACTTTTCATAAGTTTCCTGTTTTTTTCTTAATTTACTTTTTTTTTTATGTTGCAAACTATTATATTATTTGAAGAGTTTAATGGTGATGTACTGTTATCTAATCAAAAATCACTAATGATATGATTTTTAAGATAATTTTATAAAAGTCAACAAACCTACCATACATAGTGAGTTATAATTGGATGACAGTGTAAAATTATTTTACACTATTAGTGTATAGCCCTTTTTCTCTTATTTGAAAGCATAAAAAATTTCAAATGACATAAATTTGATAGGTTTACATTAGGGTTCAACTTTGAGTTATTACTTATTCAATCAAATCTTAGATGTACATACGAGAGATATAAAAAAATTATATATAAATGCTTGATTTTGTAGATGATATAAATTTTGATTGAAGGATCAAAAGACAAGATGTTAAATCTAAACTTTTTTTTTTTGTCCCGAGTCAAAGATCACAGATGTTCTCCAACCCACTAGATTAGAGACTAATCCCGCTAGCGGTGTTTGGCTGCCGTTGGCCTAAGGGCATTTTGCACACAGAGGAAATCGAACACGGGTTCTCCTGCTAAATGGATCATTCCTCCACATGTGAACGCAGCGGGACCTTACACCACTGCACTAACCCTATGGGTTTGTTAACTTGAGTTTTGAAGACAAGCGTCCGAATCAAAAAACTTTCACTTGAATTTGAGAGTAAGGTATAAAGTATATTCTTGCAATTTTAACAAGAAACAATAGAAATGACTTGTAGGGTTTTTTTTTTGTTGACCATGGTATTTGTACGGATTATTCATCACCGGAAGAAATGACTTGTAGGTAAAATTGGAAGAAAAAAAATGTCATATATATACAAGTTTCAAGTAAGTTTAAGTATCCAAGATCAATATTTTAGAGAAAAATAATGAAAAAGTCACACATAGGACACAAGTTGGGTCGTTAAAATGAAGAAAAACATGAATGATGATACTTGTAAATGCAAAGTATCTATACAGCTCAAAAGGAAATTTTATTGCACTGTTATACAACTAAATATATTTTATGATGGTGAATGTTGGGATTTAAATGGGTAACAAGAGAAAAAAAAAAGTGGGAGTAACAAAAATATAATGTTAAAATGGTTTTGTAACCCCATAATAAAGGACATGATAAAAAAAAAAAAAAAAGAGTATATACAGTTAGATATTAGTATAATACTTTCTTTTTTTTTGGGTTAAAACTATTGAATAAAAGATGACAAAATTTTGATTAAAGTGATCTGCACACTTACAAAGAAAGTCATTGGATTACATATTTTTTATATACAGACACTTAAAAGAGTTTGATCTAATTTTACTGGCTATGATTTACTTTGATTTTTTTTCACACTTTCGTCTAAAAATGCGTTGATAATTGCTAAAAATGTTTAAACCAATGAGTGGCTACAAATATGAAATACATTGTGTCTGGACTCCCAATCTTTGTTATTATGGCCCGCTTTATAGCTCCTCTCCCCACCCATCACTAAAGTCCTGTGTTGGTAGGTATATATTCCCTTACGGAGATTCTCTTCTTATGGACAATAAGTTAGTCGTCTAAGAAGATTGCTTGCTTGGGTCATTTAAATTTAGAAAAATGATTATCTACTATATATTTTTAATTTTTTAAAATAATTAATTATTTCTTTCAAATAAATTAAAACAAACACATTTGGTTGGGTGGCATTGTTCACAACTAGTTCAATCCCCCGACAACAAATGCTACGAAAAATGTTTTGTATTGTAGAAAAATCAAGTTGAGTATAAATAGTCTTTGTTAGCGTAGTTTTCAATTATTGAAAATTAAACTGATAATATGGACATTGTACGAATATTATGATATATGGATAATATATAGTAATTTTTAGATTAACATAAAATGTTATAGTTTAAATTATTTATTTAGTCCTATAATTGCCCTTATTTTAAGTTTTAGTTCCTACACCTGTATTAAAGTGTAGTTTTGGTCTTTGTTGTTAACACCAAAGGACATTTTTTGACGTGTAAAATCGTTGCAAAAATTTTCTGATGATGATAAATTGATAAAACAAAATTATGTAGAAACTAAAACTTATAATTTTCTTTTATATATAGAGAGACTAAAACTTAAAATAGAGAACTCTATAAAAACCAAACAAATAATTTAACTAATATTATACTATTAATGTAAATATATAATATTGTATTGGTAGTTCAATTTTTATTAAATAAAAACTATACTAATATATAGAAACAATGCTAGCACTAAATCATTAGTATAATGGATTTTTTTTAATATTAATTTAGCCCTTTGTCATTGTACTAGAGCCTAGAGGTATGAACCTTTTTTTCTTACTAATGTCTTTCTTCAAAAATAATCTTATTCAAAGTACGGTTGAACACTAGAAATACTTCCCCTTACCACTATTATCTAACCCTAAAGGAAATGTGTTAAAACTAATTTACTTGTGAGTTACTGAAAATGAAAATCAATTGTACCTATTTAACGCAAATCATACACCAATCATTTAGAATTGTCAATTTGGACCAACCGACTCATTTAGGTTGGCCCATGGGGCACTAACATTGTTAAATATAAAAATTATAATATCAAAACAAATTAACTTTTATATAACAAATTAATAAAATATCTCTTAATCATTATAAACTAAAATTAAAAAAAAATATAAGTTATCATTTGTACTATAAAATAACAAAATATAATACGTAATAATAAAAATAAAATAAAGTGTCTCAATTATAATAATAAACTGGTGGGAGAAATTAAAAAAAAATAATATACATAGAATATTAACCTTAACATAAATATTAATAATATGTATTATTAAATTTATCATTTATAAAAATAATAAATAATATAAATATAAATCAAGCTAACGAACTAACCTAACCATCAAGGATCAGCTCGGTTCGAACCAATAAAAATCAAACCGAACCAGAATATACTCTGACTTAACTTTGTACACTCTAATAATCCAACCCACGCATTAAACTAATGGGATTGACTCATCAGAAATATATTAAACACGCCTTTGTATCAATGGATTAATTTAACACAAGTTGTACATTACGGATTGCAATGTTTATTTTTACGGTTTTGTTAATATTAACTCTCTGATAGGATGTATAAAAAAATTGTTAAAAACGACAAAACTTTATTTCAATAATATATATGTTTTAAAGGACTGATAATATATATATATATATATATATAGGGACGGATCCAAAAAACTATTGAAGGGGGGGCTGGGATTTTTTTTTACTTTAATTATTTAAATATCTAACTTATACTAAATAAATATTTAATAATAATAAATTTTATAAAATTATTTATTAGTTTTACACGTAAAACTAAAATTAATTTTTGTTTCAAATGATACAAGAAAGAAACATATGTCTTTATAACTCGTATTTTTTTTCAAGTTTTGAAAAAAAAAATTGTCTCACAAACACAATAACAATCAAACTAAGACTCACAACAATAATCTCACAATAAAAAAGATAAACAAACTCATTAGATATAATAATAACTAAAAGTCATCAAATTTTAAAACAATTAATATCTATTAATTCGTGTATATATCTCTTTAGGTTAAATTATAATTAGTGACAACATATATTATAAAAAAAATTAGTATATAATCAATGATAATATATATTATCATATTTATTAATTAGTATATATTATTTTATTTTATTTTTTGATTAGAATTAGTATATATATTATTAATTAGTATATTATTATTATTTCGGGGGGGGGGGGGGGGGGGGGGGGGGGGGGGGGGGGGGGGGGGGGGGTACAGCCCCTGCGTGGCCCCCCTAATATCCGTCTCTGTATATATATATGTTTTAAAGGAATTATTACATTTCAACTATTAATCAAAAGATATCTTTAGTATACATCATAAACATTATTTTTAAGAGAATTGATATTATAGATATAAAAACATTCTTTTTATTAAAATAAAGAAAATAAATATTTTTATATTTCTATTATAATAAATATTTTTTATTTATTTTAATTTTTTAAAATCAATCTTAAAAATTGATGTTAAGATAATAGTTAATTTTATACACATGATAAGAGGCTACGATGTCATTGTGTCCCAATTCCCCAAGATCTTTCTAGAAACCCCTACTTAGGAGGGAAATTGCAATGCTATTACATTAAGAAACACATTTTTAACACATTTTTACTAACATACTTTTATTATTATTTAGAAATTATTAAGATTCTTAAATTATAAATCACATGTTTTATTTATAAATATATTATACACATAATTTCATTAATCTTAATATATCTACTATTTGCTCTTTCGCTTGCACACTTAACATTTATGAAGAATCAAAATCTAATGAGTCCCTTTGGCCCATATACGTATCTAATCAATCATATACTAACAAATCTGATTTGTATATTATATCATTTAACTTGTGTGTGATGCCATTACCTAACTCCCTCATTTTTCTCTTTCTATATAATAATTACAAAAGATGCTCAATTGCTTTAATAGGTAGTCTTTGTTTTCGTTTTTCAATTACTAGCTATAATATCCGTCAAAAAAGAAAAGTTACTATCTATATTAATAAGGGTTAATTATGTTTTTAGTCCCCTAAACTTTTTTAGATTTTCACTTTTAGTCCTGAACAAAATATTGATCAGTCTTAATTTCTAATGTTTATTTCCATTTTCTTTTTTAGTTCCTAATGTTTAAAATCTCCGTTATGTATTATGTAATGACGTGACAGTTAATTTTAATTATTTAAAAATAATTTGTGGCGGTTTATTTTCTGGCGCTCAAAAACCGCCCGAAAATGCTTGATTCAGGTGTCTGAATTGTTCCAGTAGAATCCCAAATCTTCCGTAGGCACAAACAAACAATAATGCTTCAAAAAAATTCCAATTGAATGAAGACACACTAAAGATGCAATTGCAATCTGCATTTCGCAAAAGGGTCGAATCTTCAGATCCAAATTACCGCACGTGTAGGGCTCAAAGGAGGTGACAACACCTCCTTTGAGCCCTACACCGGCGGTGCGATGACATTGGAAAGTGAGAAGAGGGAGGTCGTTCGTATTCGCGAGAGAGGAATGAGTGGAGGCTCGCGGCGGTGAAGTGTGGAGTTGCAAAGCGTTGCGAAGTTGCAGCGTGCGTCCGTTTCTCGTTTACTCCTTTCGGTGATTTCTATCTGAAACTCGAGGTTGCGGAGTCACAACCCTTCTCTCTTTTTTTCTTTTTTTTAAGACGATTCTGAACCCCAAACTCAAAGCAACGTTTCTTAACCCCAACCCCAGTACCTCTTCGAGTAATGTTCTTTATCTAAATCCCTAATTCCCTATTTAATAAAGTAAATATTTATGTGGAAAAGAATAAAGTTGTGCTGCTAGCATTTTTATCAGGATGGAAATCCCTAATTCCCTATCTAAATCCAACATTGTAGTACCTCTTCGAGTAATGCTTCGGTATTGTTCAAATTCAAGTTTTTCTTTCCTTTGCTTCTCATTCCCAATTCCATTTTCTTTCTTTATGAAATTCATTTATTAATTTCTCTGTGCCTAAATGGCAAGAATCATGAGTTGTTGTTGTTTTTTTTTAATTATGAAAGATTGATCTATGCTAGGAGAATGGGCTGAGAAGAAATAAATGGTTTAAAATTTCTAGTAGTTATGAACCGTCAGAAATCATTTAATATTTTTTAAATCAGATGTCAAGCATTTTTTTGGCGGTTAAAATCACTAGAAAATGAACTTCCGCAAAAACATTAACGTGTGGCTACCACAGAAGCCGTCACGTCATCATTTAACGGCAATCTTGACGCCAGGGACTAAAAGCATTAACGGATAAAAACATTAGGGACTAAGACTGGTTAATTTTTTGTTTAGGGACTAAAAGTGAAAGTTTGAAAAAGTTCGAAGACCAAAAACATAATTAACACTATTAATAATGCTATTCACGCTACTTATACAGACACAAACGTATTTAATTCTTCAGGTGGTTCGAGTTTTGAAGTTTTGTTAAATACAAACAATTAGGGTAAAAATAAGATATGTTCCGTTTAAAAGGGATTAATATTGGTGTACAGGGGTTGAAATATTATATTAGGAAGTGGGAAACATTATCGTAGCAATATTTTCTTTTTCTATATGTTGTTGTGTATTTGGGTTTAGGTATCCCTTTTACCTGCATTAATATATATTTATTGGCTGAGATTCAAAAAAATATTAGTGTTTCAACTTTGAATTATTTTTACCCTAATTGTTATGGGCTGGCTGGGGGAAGGGGACATGAGCTGGAGGTAGGCCCACGCGGCGGTTGCGGATGGACACGTGGTGGTGGTGGTGGCTCGTGGCGGGGGAGTTGACAGCGGTGGCGGCGGAGAAAGGAAGCAGATTTCCGTGGGAACATGAGCTGGAGGTAGGCCCATGCGGCGGTTGCGGATGGGCACGTGGTGGTGGTGGTGGCTCGTGGCGGGGGAGTTGACAACGGTGGTGGCGGAGAAAGGAAGCAGATTTTCGTCTGAGACCGTGAGTGCACACCAAGGTGGGTATTCTTCCCCTAACATGATTTATTCCATATCCAAAGTGGCATAACCAAGATTTGAATCCTGGATCACTTGATTAAGAGACATAAACACTACCACCTGTGTCAACCAATGTTAATGTTAGTAATATATTTATTATTTTTTATTAAAATATTGTGGTTCTCTTATAAATAATTCTTGCACAATCTCTTCTAAAGCACCTCGATCTTTTTACAAACACTAAAAAAGTTAGGAATTTGTTAATGTTATCATCAATTTGTTAAGAACTCACCACGATGAATAAATGGCATTTGTTCGTTATTCTTCAATCATTGTCAATTTGAATATTGAAAGTCTAATATCACAATTAAGCATTTCAAGTTTTCATTTTCTTTCAATAAGAAAGTACTTGTATATTGGTACTATTTGTTTTCTTTTAATTGTTTATATATTTGAATTTTATATCTCAAATTTATTCAAATCATGCACATCAAGTACTCCATGTAATTATTAAGAACAAGCACGCAATGATTATTTCTAGTACAGTACTATCTTTGTTACTATAACTAAAATTTCCTAAATCAATTTTTTCTAACGAGAAATGCTAAAGCCTGCAAATACCTTTCTCTAAAAAATCAACAACCCAGTTAAAACATGACAATTGCCAATCTATGTAATTATAAAATATAAAATAAGTTTAACCTTATAAAAGTTTTTCTTTTTCGAATTTGTCCTTTACACTCATCTGGTTCAACACTCAACCAATTTTTACCTCTCGGGCTTCTCCACCAACCTAGATGAGTGTAAAGGGCAAATTTGGAAAAAGAAAAGTTTTTAAAAGGTTAAACTTATTTTATATTTTATAATTACACATATTGACAACTGTCACATTTTAACTAGTCGGTTGATTTTTTGAAGAAAGCTATTTGGAGGCTTTAGCATTTCTCATCGTAAAAATGTATGAGTTATATATATTTACTTTTACCTAACCAACTTGTAGTATATATATATATATATATATATATATATATATATATATATATATATATATATATATATATATATAAATTAATTTTCTAACTAATATTTTTTAAAAGTATTTACTTTCATTGTACAAATATTTTTTTAATATGATTTACATACTAATTCGTTTTGTATATAGACAATTTACTCATCATAAAGTTTAAATATTTATTCCATGATTTATGTATTAAAATACTTACGACAATTTGTTTGGTTTGAGAAATAAAATTGAAAGAGAGAAAATTAATAGAAAGAAATATGATGCATGGAAATAAATTAAGTAGTGAGAAAATGAGTAAATTTTTAGGTTGTTTAATATAATTAAGAGAAATATGAAAGAAAGAAAGAAAGTAAAGAGAACGAAAAGTAATATTTTCTTATAAAGACATTTATATCCCTAATTGAAAAAATAACACAAAATGAAAAATATAATCTTTACAAAAATGGATAAAAAGCGAATTTCTAGTTTGGAGTAGTGATGTACTTAATAGACTTTTCAATTTCATGTATTGTGCTTGTGCCCTATTTGAAGGTAGGTGAGTTCTGTGTGGTGGCTGTGACCAGTAACCGTGGCCCAAACTCTTCTCTATCCATAGTATTTAAAATGTGGTATTCTCCATGAATCATAAATGTGTCGGAGAGAATCAATGACTCGAGTGACACACACCCAACCACTGAAGCACGCCAAGAAAATTTTCCATGTTTTTGTTTTTTTCTTTGATGAAAGAAACAAGACAAGAACGTGCTGAATATAATGGAGATAAGAAACTTCATGTGATTCAGGAGTCAAAATGAACATTACCAATGGAAAATATGATGTAGTATTTTGTTCATTAGAACTCACTACTCAGAAGAAGCGATCGACAAACTTGTTGCATCTACTATATGTACTACTTTTTTTTTTTTTTAAAGAATAAGGTTACTTATCATATTCTTCGTTTCAACATATTTTTTTTATATGTTGAAATTCACATATATTAATTCTACTAGTTTAAGAAAATGTGTTTCGCATACTCGGTGAGATTCAGTTAATAAGAAAAAAATGTGTCCGAAAGAATGTTAACTTAAAAGTGTATTATTAACTCTCTTTTTTTCTTTTAATAATTCACTTTTTCCCGCCCCCAAATGAATGTCATTCCATAATGGTTACGTGAACTGTAGCTAGTGCGGTTCAATCTGTACTTATTAAAAGCAAGAACCTTTTATCACCAAATAGTAAGATAAGCAGTAAGCTTTTAATTCTTTTATTTATGGGTTTCAACATGAGAAGAATCAAGTTATCAACTAACATTTCATTTATTTGAGTGATACCGATCGAGTTTGAATATTTAAATAAGGTTTTGGATTCGAATTGTGTAAATTAAAAAAATATGATTAAAAGAAAGACCTTATTAAAAATGGTTAATAAAATTTCTATACAAAAATTAGTAATTGAGAAAGATAAATACTCCATACCTATAACATATATATATATGATAAAAAAATAAATAAATAAAGTTGCAAATGGATAATTTGCAACAACCAATGAACCAAAACCAAAATTGAAGTTCTATACTTTAATTGGATGGCAGGAGAAAATGAGTTTAATTAATCAATGGAAAAAATATTGGTGTGTACTTACTGTTAATTATAATGAATTTCATTTTACAATTTTTTTAATAAAAGAAGTTATATATATAATTTATCTATATCTATAGATGTATTTAATAAAGTAAAACACGTTTTTAATTATTCATATCAAATATTAATACTTCATGAAATATTATATTTCCTATTTTCTAAATTTAAAATAATAATTTTTATATATGTTTATCATAATAATTTATGATTGACATAGACTAAATTTATTTTTATATAACATCTTTTTTTTTTTAGTTTATGATAGTACCTTTTTATCTTAATAATTTGTGATTCATTTGATAGAGATTAAAGTTATCTTTCCATAATATATTTTTTATTTTTAATCTAATTAATATCCAATTACTGTTTTATTATTATATTATTATTATCATAAATTATAACCCATTTAATGTAAGTTGGATTAATCTTTTCGTAATGCATTCCTTTTCTTCTTCTTTTTTTCAACTTTTGATAATAATTTTTTTTTAAGTTGTCATATGCTTGATGAAGCTTTAAATGCCTTTACGACTTTACGTACGTTATATATATCTTTTATTTATTCATTTATGATCATAACCCCTATTTTCACCAAATGTAACAAACAAAACTAGAAATTAGAAATTACTTGAAACATTTTAACTTATATATATATATATATATATATATATATATATTCTTGAATGAAGTATTTACAAGAAAAATTAATCAATCATACGATCGATGATAGAAACTATACATAAAAGTATGCTAATATACAAACTATAAGGGTATATTTTTATCATTAAATGATGAAAACTTGTACACAAAAAGTATATTAATATATAAATCATAAGTAAATATATACATCACACAGCAATGAAAACATTAATTTATAGTTTAATATTTTACATCGCACAAATAGAAATTTTTATTTAAGTGTATTAATTATGAAACATATAGTAATAATTGATCTATATCTCATAAGGATAAATTAAAACATCATATTAATATTTTAACAACAAATATTAACATTTAAATAATTTAAAAATACATTTGCTCGAGTGGTATTCTGGTTCGCCATCTCCTAGAGAAGCTGAAGCTTTTGCTCTGTTGGCAGTGATTATGGGGGTTACAGATTTGAACATGCAAAATGTTATCTTTGAAGTAGATTGCAAGATGGTTGCTGAAGAAATGAATTCTACAAATCACAACAATTCAGAGTTTGGTCTTATCTTGAACACTTGTAAAGGAAAACTCAAACAAATTCACAACTTTTCGGTTAAGATCATTCGGAAACAAGCTAATTAAGTCACTCATTCTCTTGCTACGGTGTGTAGATCTTATGTTGTTGTCATACTTTTGATTTTATTCCAACATGTATTGAGCTTCATAAATGGCGTGATTTATAGTAAGTGTTAGGGCCTGAAACAGGTTAATTTGGTCCACTCATTGTAACCATGGATTAAATGAACAGTTCGACCCAAATTGCAAATAAACTTGAAACATTCCAACTGATCCTGAATAAATACCATGAGGACTTATTGCGCTCAAAAAGATATCTAATGATTTAAAATGAGAAGATAGATTATGCATTAACAGTACGAAACATCTAATCATAAATTATTATGTATGATAAGTTTATTGACTTTTACAATAATTTATTATTGATTGACAATGTAAAATTATTTTATTAAACTAATTAAAATTCAGCCTTTAGGGAGAAACATCGACCCCATGTGTCAAGGAAGAATAGCAATGCAATTAAACGGTTTATATAGAAAATCGCCAATTAAAAATCATCAACGATTGATAAAAGTGTCAACTAGACCATTAAAAAATCACTAAATTATAAAATATTAAAATTCATTTTATTGAATGTAAATAGAGTAGATTACATTAACACTCCTGATTTTTTTTTTTTGAATTACACACAATACCCCACCTCTCCTTTTTAATGTTTACCAATGTAATATTTTAGAAAATGTCAGTGAAATATTTTCAAATATTAAGGGGAGTTAGCATAATATATAAGATAATGTCAATATAATATTTTTAAACATTAAAGGCGTAAGAATAGAAAAAAAAAAAAAAAACAGTAATGTATGTAATTCAAAAAAAGTTAAGGGGAATACAAGTATAATTTACTCAAAAACAAAATGCGTTCAATACATTAGGCCTGCTTTTTTTTTTTTTTAAAAGTACTTGTTTAATAAAATAAATAATTTTACTTTTATATATTTTCTAAACTGCTTTTGTTAAAAAAAAAAAACAAAATTACTTTTTTAAAAATCCCTTTTAAAAAACACTTTTTAAGTGGCCCATTAACAGATCCATTTGAGACATTTTGGGCGTTTGAAATGCAGAGATTAAACAAACAAAATGCATTCAATATATTAGGCACGCTTATTTTTAAAAAAAAATACTTTTTATAATAAAATAAAATTTACTTTTTTGATATATTTTTCTAAACTGCAAAAAATCACGTTTTTTAAAAAAGCAAATCTCATCTGCTTAAAAAATCACTTTTTAATAAACTCTTTTAGTTTAAACAAACTGACCCATTAACACTTCCATTTGAGACATTTTTGGGTGTTTGAAATGCAGAGATTGTAGAAATGAAAAATACTTGAAAACTCAATGGCCACACTAGTATTCTTGTCCCACATTCGGTAACCTGAATGAATATAAAAATCTGTGCTAAGTTCTTGTCTCACGATGGGAACCAAATAGTTAACCAAATAGAGCAGCAGTACTAGAAATCATTGAATCGCTATTGATGCTGAACTCCTCAGCAACCTAGAACTTGTCACACTACTAACAGCTATTATATTCCTCCAATAAAATGAATTTAATTTGAGATTTGAGAATATATTTTGAAGGATTTACCCCAAAGCTAAGAACCAAATAGTACAGGAGGCATGCAACTGGGATATGCAATCATTATTGCGCGCCTTGTACCAAAGCATTTAATTTTCATATACTTAATATTACAACAAAAAACAAACTTAGAAATCTGCCAAGAACTGTAAACTAAATAACATTACCAGCCAAAACCTAAAGGTAAATTTATCACGCAGTTATAACTGCATTATGCAAACAGAAGATAACCATGCAGAAATTATAGAACCTCTACCACCATAAATTGCACTACTGTTGAGCACATTGCACTCTCTGACCAGATGGCTCATCATCATCTTCATCATATGCCTCACGGTATTGCTGTTGCTGCTTTCGTCGCATCTCCTCCTTAAAGTTGACATCATGCAAAGTGGTTTCCTCACAGTCATCCAGCTCCATATCTGAAACGTGCTTGCTGCTCTTCTGAGGTAACACCTTTTCCAATAACTGGAATTGGTCAGGGGAAAGAAACCCTGAGTCTGGGAAATCAACATTAAACTGGATGTAAAGGCGACCCTTCATGAATGGCCTGTTGTGTTGTGGCATTCCCTCATCATTTATTGCTTTATATTGACCTACATGGTAAAATTAAGATTCATAAATCAGAAAATTGAATAGAATGGTCCAATGAAATTCCAGTTACATTTTTTTTTTTTTTGGAAAAGAAATTCCAGTTATATGTACTACACTACTTTGAATAATTCTTAAATATTACCTGGCTTGATGACTTCCCCAGGGTTTGATTTGATCAATAGTTGCCTACCATCAAGATGTGTGATGGCAAACTGGAAGCCACAGAGTGCCTCCGTTAAGCTGAGATTGTGATCAATAAAGAGGTCGTCGTGCTCCCTCCTGAACTTCGGGTGATCCTTTACTTGCAATACAAAAACAATGTCTCCTGTGATTGTGTCAGGCTGCAACAAGCACACATGCTTTTAATTTAAGAAACCAACATTATCAACTTCCAAGCAATCTTTACAAAGTATTAAGACAAATAGCATACAAACTATAAACCACTTACAGCTTCATCAGCTTGTCCTTCAAAAACAATCTTCTGACCCTGCTGCATCCCCTTGTCAACATGCACCTCAAGCACCTTCTTTTCCTGGGTAACCTTGTTTCCTTTGCACGGAGGACATTTATCTCTCTCATTAATGACCTCACCTGCATCAATGAAAGATGAGCTGGAGGAAACATCATAAAGCAACCCAACAAATATGGAAAATAAAGTTTCCATTACCAGATCCTCTGCAGTCAGGACAGACATGTTGCATTTGTTGAATCATGCCTAGTCCAATCTGCCTTCTTGTAATTTTCATACCAGTGCCTTGGCATCCAAAACACCTAGCAGCTGTTCCACTTTTCGAACCTTTCCTGGTTTATCAAAAATTGCATGTCAAACCATTGTTTATAGCTGATTAGTTGTCAAATTTTGACAATAAAATCACCATAAAAGATACATTAATATATTCAAATAATCAATAAATTCTACAAACTAATAAATCTGAATAAGACTGACATGAACTTATGCTAATTGTATTTCACAAACTTTTCATTTTCCCCCAAGTGTTAATCATATGATATGATGATTCAATATTAATAGTTTATCTTAATGTAAGATACAGTCATATAACTCAGAACTTGTGGCTCACACAATTTTGACTTGGATTAGACAAACAATTGAAGATGTCATCTGAGTGGAACTATAATTTATGGCAGGAAAACCTTTTGAAAAGTGACATTTATGGTAGAGCCACTTTTTCTATAAGAATCAATGAGCAAAAAATCCTGTAGTTTAGGCCTCTGCTTATTTCAATATTATGTCCATGCACCATAGTTATCAATCCCAAATAGTGGCTAAGATAGACAAACCCCAACACACTAGTGGAATAGCAGGTAAACAAGATGGCTGTTATTCTAAAATTTTGAGATACAAATTAAATAATACAAAACCCTATTTTTCAATTGAAATATGAAATCCAAAAATACCACATTTCATGAATGTTCAGCCTCAAACAAATTGGGATAAAGTGATGGCAATGATTTTATGGGATAGCAGACACAATTTACACTGCAACACAACCACTCCACAACAGGCCACAGAAGTGGCCAGACACCACAACACGATGCCACTATAGCAGCAAAATCACACCCTACTGACAACTATGCCATGCACATATACATATTACATGTATATCTCCACATTCCTCTTTTTCAGTGAAACCACATCCTTAGCGTCACTCCATCCTCCATTTGGGATTCCCCATATACAGCATAAGAAATTAAGAATATGGGTCTTGCTAACCAGTGCCCTTAGGGCACTGGTTAAGGAATTAAAAGCAGAAAGTATTTATTGTAGAAATCATAGGAGAGCGCAAAAAAAACTCCGGGCAGTGCAATTTTGCTGATCCCAATGAAAACCTTTCTCCTTTTAGTTCCTTAAAAAGTGTCCTTAGGATACTGGTTAGCATTTGCCTAAGAATATTATGAATTATGAATTCTAAAAAATAGCATCAACCTAAAACTATTTTTTTAGAGAATGCAATGCATTAGAGCATTATTCACAAGACTTCCAAATACAAACATCTATATCCTAAAACTAAATCTAAAACAACACAAGGCAAAATACATTTTTTGGAAAAGTTAAGTAATTGGATCGAAGGTTAAAAAAATAAACATAAATAAGTCCATACCCTTTACATTTTGGGCATAATACGTTTCTAGAAAGAGATAGTTTCTTTGTTGTGCCATTATAGACATCCTCCAAGGAAACCTTTAAAGAATGCACAACATCTTCACCGTGTTTCTGTCTTCTACCTCGGGAACTACCACCACCTAAGAGATGATAGTAATAGTGAGTTGATCAATATTACAAGAAGATGCTCAAATGAAAATGAAATAACATAAATGTAAAAGTGAACATCTCACCACCAAAGCTTGCTCCTCCAAAAAATGATTCAAATATATCGAATGGATTATGAAACGAGCCTCCTCCACCCATCCCTTCTTTAAGGGCATCTTCACCATACTGGTCATACAGTTCTTTTTTCTCAGGATCACTTAAAACTTCATATGCTTGACCTAACTCCTTGAACTGATATATGAATCAGATATTTAGTATTTAAACAGAAGAAATGCAAGAGAAGTGAAAAAACTTGGCAGTTTTTCAATCATAAAACGTTAGCAAGTGAACAACATCTTTTATATAAATGAGAAGGACTTAAAACACAAAAATATAGCATGCCCAAGTCATCTGCATGCAACATTAATATCAAATCTGTTTACAGTTTACAATATATACTTATTTTATTAAGAGATAACTGCAGAATCACTAATATAAAATGTCTATAATTAAATTAAATTATATGGTTAAACTGTGAATACTGATCCTAATAGAAGAGCAAGGCATTTGCATATGATAAGCAAAATGCAGTGCAGTGAAGTAAAGACCATGAGTGTTACCTTCTCAGGATCTCCTCCCTTATCTGGATGGTTCTTCATAGCCGCCTTTCTATAGGCCTTTTTGATTTCATCTTCATTGGCATTTTTGGAAACCCCGAGAATGTCATAATATTTGGAGTTATCACTCCTCCTTGGTCCACCACGCCCGAACATGACTGCGGCACCTCAAAAAAGCACTACACAAAAAAGGAAGGAGTTATAGATTTTAAAAGAGAGATAATTGTTACCACCTCAGTGTGGGTGGCAGAGCATTTCAATTCATTTGCTTTGCATAATTTAACATTTACATTAGAACCCATCTCAACCAGTAAACATATCCCACCACCTCTACACTGAAAGCATGGTCACCCCACGACCATAGACTCGCTAGTAAACACCACCACTACATAGGCACCGCCATGCATTGTCAAATCACGCAACACGCTACAAAGTTCACAATTTACATTAACTATTTTCACACAACAAAACCTTCCCATATTAGAATCTTAATCATTAAATTCAATACCGAAATCGCAGCATCACACCACCACAGGTGGAATCTAAACTGCTTTATTAAATTATCATCATCCGCACCGTTATATATGCTAATACAATCCAAAATACCACAAACCCACAATCAAGTGATAGCACTTATTCCTTCCCCATAAACAAAGAACACAACTTTCCTTTTCAAAATTAATATTTTTTTAATCTAAATTTCCATACCCAATTTCAAGAACCCAAAATCGAACTACACAAACTTTCAAACAAAAAAAAATGATTGAAACCCCAAGGCCGTAGCTGCAGAGAAAATAAACTACACAAATTTCTCAAAAAAAATTCAAAAAAATTCAAAAATCGACGATCGAATTTCGGATCTAAGAACCTCAGAGATCGAAAACCCCAACGCAATCGAAACAACGCATGAAACAGATCTGAACCCTAGAAATCAACGAGAAAAAAAACCGTAGAGAAAGAAAGAACATACCGAACGGCGTCGTAGCGGTGGCTCTTCTTTTTCTTCAAGGGAGTAGAGAAACCCTCGAAGAGAAAGAAAGAGAGAAAGAGCGTGTGTGTGAGAGAGAGAGGAATTTAACTTTTACTTTTAATTTAATTTATATTTATCTTCTTGAGTTGGGTTCAGGAAGGAAAGAGGAGGAACAAAAAAGGGAATAGGAAAAGGTTTTTGTAGGTAGCGGAATTGCTATTGCCACTCCAGAGTGGGATTGGAAGAAGCAATAACCAAACAGCAGAGTGTGATTACGTTGGTTTTTGACGTTCGCTTAGTAGCGAAGCACTTTCTTCGTTAGGGTTGGATGATGAGGGCGCGTCTGTTTGAACTGTCATGGGTGGACGCCTTACTTATTAACCTGGTCACGCTTGGCGGCGCCTCTTAATCATTTTTTTTTTTTAGTAACATTAAAAAGAGTTTAATTTTCACGTAGTTTTTGTTCAAGAATTATTTCAGGTGTGATTTTCAAATAAATATATTTAAACATATAAATTATATTTTAGATTCATGAAAAACAATTTATATTATGATATAAAGTTATTTTTAACAATTGATAAATTCTTTTAAAAATATTAAAATTTAATTAAAAAATAAAAAAAATATTGGAAAATATAAAAGGTTAAGAAAAATTTATAAAAACATTCACATTGAAAGAAAAATTACTGAAAACACTTTTATTAAAAGAAAAATCTTCTAAGAACACTTTCATTGAATAGTCGCTCATAAAAATATTCTCGTTTAAGATAATTGTTCTAATTTATATAAAAAGATAGAGGATATTTATATCTAAATATAAGTTGTCAATTTCGGTCCATCTCATTCATGCTTACCCATACATTACATTCAATATATTTTTGGGTTGGATTCAATCATGTCAATTTAATGGGAAAAAAATTGAAATTTTACTAGTCTAGTCTAGTTCTTGGTAAATCACAAGTCAAATAGGCTAGTCCATAAATCACTCATTTTTTTAAATATAAAAAATAAAAAATTATCAAAATATAATAATGTTTATATAATAAGTTAATAAAATATTTTTGAATCCCTATAAACTCAAATTAAAAAAAAAATACAAGGTGTCATTTGTACAAGAAAATAGAAAAATAAAATAAACAATACTAGAAATAAAATGTAGTACATTAACTGTAATAATAAACAAGTACTAAAAATTTTATCAAAAAAATAAACAAGTACTAAAAATAAAAATAAAAACAAAACTCAATTTATCCAAAATATTAACCTAAAAATGGACATTAATAACACATGTAATATCAAATTTATCATTTATAATTTTACCAATTATAAAAAAAGTAAATAATAAAAAATAAATTGGGCCAACAATTGGCCAGCCCATCACAGGCCAATCCAGGTTAAGCCAATAAAAACCAGGCTAAGTTGGATTGGGCCAAAACAAGCTCAAGATTAAATTTTCACAATTTAAGCCAACCATGTATCAAGTTAATCGAGTAAGCTTATCGGGCTTATCCCATTTTGACATCTATTATATATCTATCTGTAATATATAATTACGGGGTGTATTTAAGAAAAGTTTTAACAAGTGTCACCTTCTCCTTATTGTCTTCTTTATTATTTCTCTTTAGTTTATTTTATTTTATTTTTAACACCATCGCATGCTTTGTTGTTACTTTGGGCTAGTGGTTGCCTTTTCAATTTTGCAATTAATTTTTTCAAATTTTGAATTTGAGTTAATTAATTACCCAACAATTTATTTTTTTTGTCTCCATCTTTTCTTTTTCGATATTTCATCCAGGTTTCATGTTTCTTTAGTCTTTCTTATCGTCTCTTACATTAATCAAAACATTGAATCACATTATGCCATTTCATCAATGTTGTTGAAGACAATGGTTTATGTACCAAACAATAAAGGCATCTTTTTTTTAGCCATATGTTCTAGACTTTAAGCAATGAATCACGACTATTATATGTTTTTTTTTCCACAATTTCTTTCAGTTTCAAAATAATTTGTGTTTCCCCCTTGGTTTTTGTAACACCCCTTTTTAGTATTAAAGATTTTCTTATTAATTAAGAAATTTGAGAAGTGATTTGATATCCAATTATTGAAAATAACCTTTAAAATACAGGGAAATTTGTTTTTCCTTTAAAATGTTGTTACTTAAAATTCCAAACGATAATCATTCATAATAACTTATTAACATATCAAAATCGCTTTTAATGAAATATCGGTCTTAATAAATCAAACTCATTTTATAAGATATTAACTTCGTTGTAAACCATGAAACATAACAAAATCTTTTTCAATTAAGAACATCCTCAGACCCATCATTATACTATTCTATTACACAGAATATAATCATGCATTTAAATTCTTAGAATTTAACACATTATACATTTGAGCCACATATAAAGAGTTGTACATCATAATATTAAAATCTAGTCTACCCTCTTTTATACAGGAAAATACTGAGACTCAGAGCAGTGACTCAATGAAATTTTCAAAATACCCAATAAACCCAAGTAGTATCCTAGAAGGACCCTCTTCTTTCTCTTAAAACGTCCATTTGTGTCCACAGTGCTTGTTGTAGCTTTTCCATTCCATCTTGGTTGTTTGCACAAGATCATTCGTCTAAATCTGAAAAATAAAGGCGTATGGAGTGAGTCCCTCTCCTCCACTAAACCAACAAACAAACGACCATTACGGTCTCAAACAAACATACAGCATCAACCACTTCACAGTGGTGCTCTCACGAGTCTCACTCGAAACCCTGAACACATTTCAAACTAGTCCTTAACTCATCGCATCACGTCACAACTTGGGCCCGCTGCCACTGGAACTCCCAGAACTCAATGGACTTACACAATTTAAGTAGGATGACTGTTGGGAGTACACCCTTCATCATGGTACAATGGCGGACTCTCACCAATTGATGATGACTCGTATTTTTGTCATGGTGGTCGAGTTAGCTACGTGATCTGTCGTCACAACTCAGTGCCTTACCCTCCAAGAACAACCTGCCTTACGATCATCTTCCAGGTACCAACTGTGGTCATCCATTACTCTGAGGACTGACTCCTCAACCACTCTCCCCATCGAGATTCGTCTTTAACAGGTACGTGTGGACTTTTCTACCAAAGGTACTCGACAGCGGTCCTCAATCAACATATGTCCCAGAAATACAACACGGAGATCCAACTCCCCCACTATCACAGTGGTTAAACATTACGACCCCGTCATCTCACAAGCATAATGCTCACCGTAGATAAAGCCTCCACACAACCTCTCAACACTTGCCTATTTGGCTTCCGATCACATAAGGTTATCCTTCTCAATCCACGTGTAGCCTTTATCCATGAATAAATTCCATTTCAACGGTCACGCACGACCCACGGTAGAGGTTCTTCCTCCTTTTTTCGTTTCACACGTCTAGAAGCAAATAATAACTTATCAACCACCAAACACACGTGCGTAATGCACATCACCCAATCATGACCCGATTCATGATTTTCTCTATCTTATTGAATCCTTGCTTACTCTCAAGTTTTATGCTTGATTTAATTATCGAGTCTCAAGGTTTATGCAAGGGTCCTAATTCTCCTTCCAAATATCCAGCATCCTCCACGTGCAAAGGTACTAATTAATTATTATTAGATTCACACTCTTTAATTACAATTTATTCACTATTGTTCATAGTGAATAGTATTAGTTACTAGAATTCCATCCTAGTATTCATAAATGCGCTCCATTTGGAGTTCATTTGCTCCCGTCCAAGAATGCAATATTCTTGTTCCCATAATCAACAAACCATCACAAAAACTAACATGCACAAACAATATTCCAACACTCATTGTCCGAGGATCACATTCCTCTCGGTCTCCAATTTACAGTTATAAACAAGATAAATAGTAATAGTCAATAAATCACAATTCAAACATAAAAATCATTAATAATTAATACACTAACATTTATGGGAAGGTTCCCCTTTTTAGGTGGAATACTTCGTCATTAACACAAATAAGCCAAACAACATCACTTAGGCAATTATTCCAAGTACATTACAATTAAACACATAGAGCTGAAATAATCAATTAAAAATTATATGACAAAGTAAATCAACTTATAATTTCACCAAATTTTGTAGAGACACTTCTCAGGATGCATATATTAACACATAAAATTAGCTCCCACAGATTCAATCCACAAGTAATATTTTTGGAATTAAAAACAGTGGCTAGATGCTCTCTGCAAAACACACTTTAAGAATTTTAGAAAGTACTAATTCAACTCTTTTTTTAATGAAATTTTACAGTGAACATCCCTAGCATGTGGACTATCACATATAATTTTTCCAGCATGGTCCAATTACGAAAAATTCCCTTTTTGTACTTCAACATCAATATTGTTCCAGAACAGAGTTTACGACGAGAAAATGCACTTAAATACAAAAAGTTCTTACAAAATTCTGGAAAATTCATGGACACTCCACATGGTCCAAAATGTGTCACACAATTTTCTTAGAGCAAATTTCCGATGAAAAGTTATTTTTTTCATTTTATATCTTACTTATCCAACTTTTGGGTTTTTCAAAGAGAAAATGGGTAAAAATACTTTCCAAGCTTTTCTGACTTTACAAAAATTTAGGAATGACCCTCATGGTATATAAAACGAACCCATGGTTCCATTTTTCAAAAATCACGTCCCAAAATTTTTATAAAAATCAAAATAGTCCCATTCTCAGAATCAACAATTTTCGAATATATAAATCCGGTAAAAATAGTTACATTGCTCAAAAAAATCTGAAAAAAAATACCATGACATCCAGAGGCATCAAAACATAGAAAAATATATTTACATCCTCAAAATCATGCACAATAACCAAGACAAAAAATCAAACACAATTGCAGAGCAAAAATGACAACTAGCTCATTTCAAGTTTTTCAAAAGTTCTTGTGACACCCATGGTGTCTATAGACTACCAACAACAGTCATAATCAATATTCAACAAGAAAACAAGGAAATAGCTTAGGAAAGAAAGAAACCCCTCCATACCTCAAGATTCAAGCACAAAGTTGAGAAAGATGAAGATTTTGAGTACTTAAGCCTCTAGAACTCCAAGAAATCAAACCTTTAAGCCAAGGAACCAACCACACAAAGAAAATTTTTCTTCCCTTCCTCTCTAGACACTCACGGCAGACACACACTCACAATGGGTTCTCTTTCCTTTTCTTTTCAATTTGAAATTGAAATTAAACATTGGACATTAGGTGCCTTTAATCCCACGGCCAAGTTAGCTCCCTTTAGGGTAATTTTTGCTTTTGCAATTTTAACTTAAAAAGGTTAAAGTAGGATTAGGCAAAATTGGTAAATTTACTTTTACCAAAAGTGGTTAGTCTCTAGTTAATTATCCTAGATCATTGTGCTAATTACCTAGAGAATTGGGTAATTCAAATTAGTCTTACTGTTAATTTACACAGTGTGAAATTATACAATGTAATCTTGCACAGCAAAATTTTACACAGTGTAAAAATTAAATTCTAATTAAATTCAAATTTCACTAAAATTTGTCACATAAAATTGTATACATGTAATTCAAATTTTTCCTAATCAATTAAATTAAATTTCACTTATGAATAATTATCTTAGGGAAACATGTAATTAAATTATCTCTACACCGTATCAATTTACGCAGTGTAATTATGTGCAACGTAATTAAATTCTATTTTTTTTAATTAAGATTTTACCGAAATTCGCCACATAAAATCATACAAAGTTTTTAGATATTTCTTAATTAGCTAAATTAAATTTTCAATTGTAATTAATCTCAATATCTATTTAGTTATTACAATATACACTAACACCATAAATACTATATCCTTGGTTGCAAATTTTTAGGGTGTTACAATTTTTCTCCCCTCAATAATCAATCAAAACTCTATAAATCACAAATTAGGATAAGAGATGAGAAGAATGCGTAAGCGAGGCTCAATTCCTCATGTTCTCTAATCATAAATGACCCAACCTTGAAGGTCCATTCTTTAATGAGATCAAGTTGTTTAGGGGTTAGGGTCATGGTTGATTCAATGAAGAAAATGTGAGCATGAATAGTCTTTCAGAGTATAAGGATCACCAAGATAACAACAGGGACAATATTTATAAAGGTTTTCTCTCTACTGGTTACTAGCTTCCATCATCAACATTGTTTCTTAAAATTTTAGTGAGCATTAGAAGTGTGAGCAAGGTTTGATAAATCTCTCTTATTGGTTATTGGATTTCCTTGTAACATTTGGAATATACACTGTTTCATTTCAAATGTTGTGTGTCAAAGACAGATGTTGTTCACATCTTCCCCTTTATTTTGACATTTTTTTATTATACATGTTAGTGTTTTCATTAAAGATTGATTATTATTCAATTCTGACCTTTTTCTTTATTCTTCAATTTAGCTTCACAATAGGTGTCTTCACATTGTGATCTTTTGGTCTTTGCCTACTAGTATGTTTTCTTATTTATTTTTCTCATTATTTTCTATCTATATCCTTTTTTTTTTTTTGTATTTTATAAGCTTTTGATTTCTTTGGTTCCCATATCCTACATATGTTTTTGTCAATTTTTTATGTTGGTAAGTTGTTGTATTGAATGATTTTCCTGCTCACAAAGTAGAGGATATAATGCCATTTGTCTGCAATCTCAATGACAAAACTCCTTTGTACATCCTTGCACTTAGAATCAACCTTCAATTATTCCTAGTATGATCCCTTAAAAATCTTTTGACCAATTATTTGTTGTAATTTCTTTTGACCATTAATATTTTAAAATAATCAAAGAATACTTTTGGCTCAAATAACTTTCTGTCCCTATAATATAGGGGTGTTTTGATTTTGGTCCCTAAACTTTTCTTTTCTTTTCTTTTTTATTTTCATCCCTAAAATTTTCAAACATTTATGCTTAAGTCCCTGCAATCACTCTCTATTATAAAAAGCTTATTTGGTTGACGGTGATCATGATGTCACAATGACATCATCAAGATGTCACCAAGTATCACATCATCAAATGATCATGTCATCAAGCACCATATCAACAAATGATGGCATCATCACTTGGTGACACCATCAAAAGTGTCAAGTCACCAGATGACGATGTTATAAAAAGTGTTACATCATCATGATAACGTAACATATTTATAGGGACTACAAAAAAATACAAGACTAAAAGTAAAAAAAATGAAATATTTGCAAGGATTGAAAAAAAAGTACAAAGACTAAAATAAAAAAGTGACATATTTGCAAAAAGATAATTAAGTGTTAAACTAAATACTTAGAGCTATATAACTTCCCTCGTCACACACTCAATACTTTTATGTACCTAACACTCTCAAGTTTATGCAAATTCTTACCATGGAAATTGAGCCAAATAATTATCAAAAACTTTCTAAAACTCAAATTTTAGTGGTGAATGTTAGACCGAGATGCTAGGAGAGGGAGGAAAAGAAACGAGGAGTGTTTGAGCTTGAGCTTGAGAAAGTTGGAGCATCTCGGTCCAACATTCACCACTAAAATTTGAGTTTGAGAAAGTTTTGATAGTTGTTTGGTTCAATTTTTATGGTGAGAATTTGCACAAAATTAAGAGTGCTTAGTACATGAAAGTATTGAGTGTGTGAGGATAAAAAATATATAAGGCTAAATATTGAGTGTGTCACTATTTATTTTAATCTTTGTATTTTTTTTTTAGTCCTTGCAAATATGTCATTTTTTTGCTTTTAGTCTTTGTAATTTTTTTTAATTCCTACAAATATGTTACTTTTTTATTTTATTTTAGTCATTGATGATATCATCATGATGACATGACACTTTAATGACATCATCATTTACTGACTTGACACTTTTGATGTCATCAAATGATGACATCATCATTTATTGATATGGTGCTTAATGATGTCATCATTTGATGATGTGATACTTGATAATATCATGATGATGTCATTGTGATATCTATTAGTCATGTCAACTTTTTTGTAACAGAGTGATGATAAGGGCTCAAACAAAAACGTTTGGAAGTTTCAGGGGCGAAAACCAAAACAAAAATAAAAAAAAATTAGAGACCAAATCCAAAACAACCCTATATCATAAGGACTAATAAATTATTTGAGCCAATATTTTTTAGGGTTAAACACATTTTTGGTCCCTATAAATATGGTTAAGTTCATTTTTAGTCCCTCCTTTTTAAAACATTGATTTTTTGTCCTCCATTTTTGAAAATGTGTCATAATAAACCTTGTCACTAACACCATTAGTCGGATTTAATTGTAATGCAAATTGTGGCAATTTATAATGTGATTTTTGGCTATTTAAAACCTTCACAATTTAGATTTACAATTTGATTAAAATTAACATTTTTTGCGGTTAAAAACTACAAAAAAAAAATCGCACAACCATACCCAAACCAATTCACATTCTCAGCCATTTTTCCAGCGCACCACGCCATCATGTTTGAAAACTTAGAATGTTGAAGTTTCGCCATCCAACACCAGCGAACATAATGATACCATTATTCTCGTCATTGAACTATATCGAGACTCGTAATTAGAATCATACTCAACAAACAAACAAACAAATAATGGGGAAAAAAATAAGAAATTAGATTCACAAATTGCAAAGGAATGTTGACAGGCGCACGACTAGCGACCATCATTGTTATTCGCTCCTCACTCTCATCATTTGTTCTATTTCTCCATATCTGATTATGGTGGGCCATTGTAACAACGATGTCACATATTTCTTCCTTGCATTCTCTTCTCTTTCACGCTCTTATCCTCAAATTTCTCGTGTAGACAAATGACGTCTATCCTCGTGGTCAGACAGCCATTGTTGCCACCACCATTAGGTGGCTCTTCACCTTTACATCTCTGTTGCTTGTGGCGGCTTCGAGAGGAAATCAGGGCACGTAATGCCCAAAGTGAATAGAGCATTGTTTATTAACTTTCATTTTCTTTTCTTTTTATTGTTTTAATTATGGCTAAATTATTTTGTTAGTCCCTTATCTTTATTTATGTTACAATTTGGTCCTTTATTTTTAAAAGTTGCAAAATGGTCCTTTAAGTAATTTTTTATAGCATGTTTATCCCTAAAGTAATGTATTTTTTAATTTTTTTGGGATAAACATGCTATAAAAAAATTACTTAAGAGACCATTTTACAACTTTTAAAAAATAAAGGACCAAATTGCAACTAAAAATAAAGATAATGGACCATATGAATAATTTAGCCTTTAATTATTCATAATTCACATTTTGTGGCGGTAAACAATTGACACAAATTGCTTCATTGTTAGCTCTAACTAACCGTGTTAGTGACGATGTTTATTGTGAAACATTTTAAAAAATGGAGGACCAAAAATTAACATTTTAAAAATGAGGGACTAAAAACAAAGTTTACCATATTTATAGAGAGTAAAAATATGTTTAACCCTATTCTTTATTATGAAAAGTTTTATCATAAATTTTGTTTTATTTTTATACAAATCAACCAATTGTCTCTCTTCATTAATTTTTGAATAAGAGTCTTAGAATATGGGTTTGGGCCTAACTCAACCCCAAAAGCTAGCTCATAAGGTAAGGGTTGTCCCCTACTTATATATTGTATTTTGGTCTTATCTCTAACCGATGTAGAACTTGGATTTTTTCCAATACACCCCCTCACGCACAACACTTTTGGGCTTGGTGCGTGGATAACAATGGTGGATGACCATTTTTAATGAATCTAGGATATGCTCTGATACCATATTAAAATGTGGGTTTAGGCATGATTTGTTTTAGACATAACTAAAAAAAATTTGAAAGAAATAGGAAAATAAACTTAGTGAATTTAAATTTTAAAGACATGAGCAGTCTGATGTGGGACTTGGATTTTTCCCAATAAAGAGGAAGGATAAATGAGCTTATAACAATTTAATATATATATATATATATATATATATATATATATATATATATATATATATATATATATATATATATATATAGCTTGGTGCATATATTTATATGTGTGTTTTAAGTACTTTAACTATAAGCATAAAAAAATTGATTGATTAACAAGTTAGACAAGTATTTCATAATTGGTATCTTGCAATACTCAATGCATGTCAATAGCACTTGAAAAGTTTCAAGTGCAAATTAATCACATTAATGCCTTGTTGATGTAAAATAAGTTTAAGTCCTTTGATTTGGTAATTAAACTCCAGCAGATCCTTGCAAAAAGTTCAAATACACTACTACTACCACTATGCCAAAAGTGATTTTTAATGGCAATACATTTACCGGCAATTAAGTTAAGGCTGGTGTATCCAGGATCGGTAAATATATCACCGGTAATTGCGATGAATGCTAGTAAAGGCCTCTTTTATTGCCGGCGGCAATTTGAATGGCCAGTTAAAAAATAGTTTTCAACTTCATTTCAGTCAGCAACGTACTTACTTATCAAAATAGATTGACTCAATAATATTTTTTCATACATGTACGAAAAAATAAAATTCTAATTAACACGTTTAAGATACCCAACATACTTAAGGTGTCCTAATCAATGCCTTAAGTCATTCTTTTTTGTTTTTCTTAAAATCAACCAGAGGTGTCAACACATAATAAAGAAAGGGGATATATATACGTCTTAATGAGAACGCGTACAGCTACGAAGTTGTTATAGTTTTTGGTCTTTCTTTAATTAAAGTCTTTGGTCATTCTTTAATGTTTGCTGCTGTAGTTAGTTTTTTTTTTTTTTTTATTAAATGTCAAACAAGCAAATGCCAAATGTATCCTCACAAAATTTCTATATAATGGCGTGTCAACGGTCAACCTCTTCCTATTTGCTCAACTTAATTTAACACTTCAATCTGAGAAAATGGTGTTGTCTGATCTTGAGACCTGCAAGCCAACCTCAAGTTCTCACAATGAAGTTGGTATATATGCATAATTTCTTGATCAGTTCGCCACCCCCAAGTTTCCTTTAATTATTAGTTATTATTATGTTATTAATATTGGTATATATACATCTTAATTATATATGTAATTAAGTTCACAAAAACATTGATTAATTAATTGTCAATTCTATTCCATACAAAGGTATTTCTAGATCTGAGAGAGATCTGCCACCAGCTCATTACTTGTTCAAAATTGAATCATATTCCAAATTGATGAACACGGCAGTGGAGAAGTATGAGACTGATGTTTTTCAGGCTGGGGGATACAAATTGTCTGTTCTATTTTCTTACCTCTGTCTTTTTCCTTTTTGACCCACTTGAGAAATTCACTTCAATTTTTACCCAGCTGAGAAGTTTTTACCCTTTGTCCTATTCTTTTTATAGGGAATATACTTCTATTAATTAATTGGTGCTACACAAGAAGTTAATTATAGGGATAAATCGAGTATCTAGTTCTACAATAAATAAATAAATAGAATCTAGTTCAAACTACTACTTTTCTTAGCTCCAGGAGGTTGATGATACTGTATCCAAGTGGTAATATCAAAAGCAATGGCAGTGGTTGTGTGTCCTTATACTTGGCAATAGCAGATACCGAGAAGCTTTCTAATGGTTGGCAGGTTAACGTAAACTTCAAGTTGTTCGTCTTTGATCAGAAAAATAACAATTATTTAACCATCCAAGGTATACACTAATACTATATTTTATTAAAAGTTATATTATTCATATAGTATCATTTTTAGCTAATAATTACACAGACTGTGTTGAAAAGACATGTTGAGAAATTGTTTAGTAACATTCCTCAATTATCTTAACTCTTACTACATAGTAGTAATAGAGTCTAAATGTGTGGCATGTTTTCAAAGTGTCTTAGTGAAATTAATATTATTTAATTCTGGCAGATGCTGATGGCACATTAAGAAAATTTCATGAAATTAATGAAAACAGAATGGGGTTTTGAGCAATTACTTTCATTGGAGACTCTCTTAGATTCATCTAATGGATACCTTGTTGAAGATTCTTGCGTGTTTGGAGCTGAGGTTTTCGTGATTAGCCATTCTGGCAAATGGGAAAGTCTTTCTATGGTCAAAGAGCCTCCTCATGGCACCTTCACTTGGACAATTGAGAAAGTCTCAACATTGGATGAGACTTATTACTACTCCAAATCCTTTACTGTGGGTGAGAGAGACTGGTAAATAATTAAGAATTAATATTATTCACACTTTTTATTTGTCAAATCCTTTTAGACTAGTTGTTTTAATTAAAAAATTTAATTACATTCTTAATGTCTTACTATTATCATTTTGTAAATTTTACATTTTTACCTTTTTTTTTTTACAAATTTAATCCTCCGATAATTTATTTATACATTTTTGATTAATCTATTCACTTGATATTCAATATTTATAAAAAAATACTTACATAATGCTCTATTACATTTACACGTCAGCACATTTATACTGCTGCAACATTTTATTGCCATGACATCACCTTTGTTAAATGTTGAATATCAAGTTAATAGAAAAATCAAAATTATACAATTAAAATAATATGGATCAAATTTGTGAAAAAAATAAATTAGAGGATCTAATTCGTGAAATAACGATATTTTAATATTCTTAGATAATTATGTCAAAAAAAAATATTCTTAGATAATTTAGAGCATATTTCACAATTCATTTCACTTAATTTATATGTTATTTCACTAAAAAAAAAAACGTGGTGCTACTAATAAATAAGGTAGAAGAATCTATTAAATTGGTTCATTCACTAAGTTTGGACGATATATAAAGTTTAATTATTAATGTTTTTTGGAATCTTATTATTTATTAATAAAAATATTTAATACTATTTTAATACTTTTTAATGATCTATTGATTATTTTTAACAATATATTGCTACTTCATATTTAATATTACATTATAAACTTCATATCCTTTTCAGTAATTACACATTTAAAAGTATTTTTAATTAGTATTATCTAAACAAGTTTCATTTCATCAAACGTACTTTTGAACAAAGAAATATCCAAACATAAATCATGTTGTGTAAATTCATTTTTTGACAAACATAAGTTTCCAACATACTTCTAATTTAAACTTAAGTTCATGAACTTTAATCCAAACATGGACATAGAAATTTTACTTATTGGCCATCATAATAGACTCTAATTAACCTAGTAAACAGGAGGCAGTGATGTTGTCTATCTAACCAACAAATTTTATAACATCTCTTTTAGCCCCAGACTCGACTTCATACCTGGATCCTACCTTAATTAATGTTCTGGGAATTTGACACAATTGAATAACAAAATAGCAAGTAAAAAAGATTTAATGCAAAAAAATATGTGTGTGATAGAAGTTATAGTGGATATATTTTTCTTAAATATCTTGCTACTAAAAGTTTTACTATTTTACAATATCAGTATATATCCCAACATCTTTTGTATCAATTGCAGTAGCAAGACCCTATCCATTAATTGGGAGAAAAAAGAATATCCGTATTTGATCTGGAAAATGTACAAGTAAAGAATCAGACAACAACAAAATCCCAATGTTATCATAAATACCAAAATGTAATTAAAATTATGATACAAGAGGCAGCTAAAAGAGAAGTCCAAATATTCTTATCCAATTTAATTGATCATAAAAAATTATGAGTAAAAAAAATGTCTGTATTTGATCTAGCAATACCCTACCCACCGAGAGTAAAAAAATTCTGAAACAGCAAGATCACTACCTATCGGGAGAAAAAAAATGTTAATGTTTGATATAGTAAATGTATGAGTAAAGAACCAGGCAAAAAAAAGAAAAAAGAAAAAAGAAAAAAGAATCAGGCAAAAATATAATCACAATGATATGATAAATACCAAAATGTAATAAAACATAAAACATTATGATACACGAGGTAGCTAAAAAGAAGTCCAAATATTTTTATCGAATTTTCTTGGTCATAAAAAAATATGAAAAAAAATGTCCATAATTTATCTAGCATTACCTTACCCATCGGGAGTAAAAAAATTATCATGTATCAAGACCCTACCCACAGGGAGAAAAATAGAGATAAAAGAAGAAGAAAAGAGAAAGAAAATAATAGATGTATTTTGTAGTATGATAATAAAAGAAGAAAGAAATAAGAAAAAAATAAAGTAAAAGAAGATAAAAAAGAAAGTGAGATGTATAGATTTATAATTAGAGAAAAATGGCTATGCTGACAGTGTAAGATAGTTTTACACTGTCATTCAATCATAATCCATCATGTATGGTATGTTTGTTGACTTTTATAAAATTATCTTAAAAGTTATATTAATTGTGATTTATGATTGAATGACAATGTAAAACTATTTTACCATCACCATTAAACTCTTATAATTATCCATACACAAAATGATCCCGATGATTTATTTTAGTTCAAATACTGGAATTTTATTGCAAACCACTACAAGCATTGTAGCAATAATTGGGTCCAATTGATGAGGGATTCAATACAGCAGTAGCAATAATTGAGTCCAATTGATGAGGAAACACCGGCGGATCCACATGTTAAGGTGTGGGGGCAATTGACTCACAAGAATTTTTTTTTTATTTGTATATGTGTAATAATTATTTTTTTTTGCCTCCATAAACAAAATAGATATTGTTTTCATAAGATAATTTTTTTTAAATGAATGTAAAGAATATAAGAAATAAAAAAAGAGAAAAAAATATACTAATTTTACTATTTTATCCTTTTAATTTTAATAGTATTGATAATGAAAAAAAAGTTTAAATACCTTTTTGTCCTTATAATTTAGCGTTTTTTTTTCGTTCTTGTAATTTTTTTTTGTTTTAGTCCTTGCAAATTATGATTTTTTTTATTTTTCGTCCTTAAAGTGATTTAGATAGCTCTTTTAACTGTTCAAAGCACTATCTAAACCATTTTAAGGACGAAAAATAAAACAAACATAATATGCAAGGACTAAAACCAATTTTTTTTTTGCAAGGATGAAAAGTAAAAAAATGCTAAATTACAAGAACTAAAAATATATTTAAACCATGAAAAAATTATAAAACATTTTCAAAGTATGAAAATGTATAGGGGATAATTATAATTTGTAGAAGCTTAAGTATTTTGGATTTCTTTTATTATAATATTATGTATTTTGTAAAAACTTGTAATATTTTTTTTAAAAAATATTTTAAACTATTTTTTGCTCTCACTAAAATAAATTTCTGAATCCGTCGCGAACCCATGAATTTGAATAGTAACCCATGCGCTCATATTTTATTAGACAAATATTAAATTAAAAGCATAGAAACTAATAAAGACTAGAAGTCAAGATCATTTGCTTTACATACCGTTTTCGTCACGTTTACCCAAATGAAAAATAATCTGTGAGCATTACTCTACACAAGTTTATTTTTTTATTTTTTTTATCAGCAACGCAATCATATTTTTTTAACATCATGATTGGGTACAAGTGATACCCAAGAGCATACAAAATCAGCAGGTATCATATATTGCACCCCTGCAGCCCACCGACACATGACTCTACACAAGTTCCTACTATATACAATGACCATTATTAAAAAATATATATATATATATATATATATATATATTTTCCTTTACACAATAATATGGTAAGGTAGGTCACTTTAGTACCTATAAAAGCATCCTCACAGAAGCTGCTAAAACTTGCAAATTACTTAAATTTCTTTTCTCTACAATATTCAGCTCTAAGTAGTTGTGCTTTCAATAATACCATGGAGAATAAAACATGCATAGCCATGGTTCCATGCCCTGGCCTAAGCCACTTGATCCCACTAGTAGAATTTGCCAAGACACTAGTTCTTCAACACCAAGACTTCAAAGTCACACTCCTCATTCCCACACTTGGCCCTCCCACCCCTTCCACCAAAGCCATCCTAAACTCTCTCCCACCAAACATAGACTTCACCATTCTCCCCCAAGTGAACCTCCAAGACCTCCCTCCCAACCTCCACCTAGCAACACAAATGAAACTCACGGTCAAACACTCCCTCAATTCTCTCCACGAGTCACTCACCTCCCTAAGTTCTCGCACACACCTTGTGGCTTTCATTTGTGACCTTTTCTCAAGCGATGCACTCCAAATAGCCAAAAAATTCAACCTCTTGACCTACTTCTTCTCCACCTCGGGTGCCACAGCGCTGTCGTTTTGTCTCACTTTGCCCCAACTAGACGAGAGTGTCACCTCCGAGTTCATTGTAGACACCACAAAAACGGTGAGTTTCCCCTGGTGTGGTGTGCCCTTTCATGTCAAAGATCTTCCTGACCCAGTTGTTTGTGGAAGGTCAAGTGAAACATACAAGGCATTTCTTCGTGTGTGCCAAAGACTCTCTTTGGTCGATGGTGTCATACTCAACACCTTCATGGATTTGGAAGAAGATGCCATAAGAGCTATGGAAGAGAACCGACGAGAATTGAATCTAGCCAAAGAGGTTAGTCATTCACATCATTGTGATTTACAGTCTGAATATCTGTTAAAAGAAATGTCCATATTTAATACTCTACCTTGTGTTAAACAAAATGGTCTTAAGAAAAAGATAGATATAGAAGAGAGGGAGAAAGCACAAGAAAAAGAAAATAGTTCTTGTGTGTATTATTACCCTGTTGGACCAATAATTCAAACCGAGTCACGGAGTAAGCAAAATGAGTCAAAGTGTATTGCATGGTTGGAAAATCAGCTTCCAAAGTCAGTCTTGTTCGTCTCTTTTGGGAGTGGTGGGACCCTTTCACTTGACCAATTCAACGAGATAGCCTTTGGCTTGGAGCTGAGTGGCCACAAATTTTTGTGGGTGGTGAGGGTTCCAAATGATGTTTCTTGCTCCGCTTATTTTGTGGGACAAAAGGATGACCCACTAGAGTATTTGCCATGTGGGTTCTTGGAGAGAGTTAAAGCCAAAGGACAAGGGTTGGTGGTTCCTTCGTGGGCCCCACAAGTTGAAGTGCTTAGACATGAATCCACGGGTGGGTTTTTAACACATTGTGGTTGGAGTTCGGTTTTGGAGAGTGTGGTGCACGGTGTGCCCATGATTTCGTGGCCTCTATTTGCCGAGCAAAGGATGAATGCCACAACCATAAGTGATGTGCTCAAAGTGGCTGTGAGGCCTAAGGTTGATTGTGAAAGTGGCATAGTGAAAAGAGAAGAAGTTGCAAGACTGATCAAGATGGTGATGGAAGGGGATGAGAGCTTGCAAATGCGCAAAAGAATTGAATGCTTTAGTGTTGCGGCTGCTAATGCGGTTAGTGAACATGGTTCATCTACTAAGGAACTCTCTAGTCTAGCACTCAAATGGCAAAGTTGTCGTGGGGAATCCTAATTTGTAATTACAAAATCTTATTTCTAGGATTGTGAAATGAGAATTTCTTTTAAGAATGTGAGTGATACTACTATTTAATATTATTAATGTATTTTAGTCAATTTCGCGAACTAAGTTTCTATGTTTAATGTAGGCTACATATATGTCTCTATACTAGGTAGCCAAGACTGAGCTTGAGTTTGACAGATAATTTATGGCATTTATTTTGAGTTAGGTTTGAGTTTAACGGATAACAACTTATTTCAAAGTCCAATTAATATGGCAGACAGCTATTTATTACCTGCAATTTCACTACAATTTTTTTTTTTTGGGTGTACATTTCACTACAAAATTTGACTTTGCTAATAGAGATTTTTAAGTTACAGAAAAGGGCTATGTAAAAATTATCTGCTTGGTCTATTGGCGGTTAGAACACAAATGAAATCCTGCTGCATATAAGATGTGACATACATTATATATATATATTGTTCCTGTAGCTAGATCGTACTTAGGGGAGTAGGAGACCTAGGCCAGAAGCATTCAAGTGTGTGTCGTGACCTACCTCCATCTGCTGAGGGTTATGATATATATTCACCCTATCAAGTTGGATCCTGCCCCGATCTTTGAGGGGCGGTTTCCTCCATATCCAAGTGTCAATCGAGGAATATCGGATGCACTCCCTAGGCGGTTATATTGAGATCGTGTGTCAAGCAGCCAGTCAGTTGGAGGCCTCGGTCGGCGGATGACCGACACTAAAGGGTTTTGAAGACTCGGTAGACGGATGACTGATAGATGTACACTGTGGCAGTCGGTCGGCGCATGACGGTAGAAGTACACAGCCCCTCAGTCTCGAGCGCGTAAGCGCGAAGAGACTAGAAAGATAGACCAGTTGATCGGCGCATGACCGTAGGGGTACACACACACACACACACATATATATATAGGCGTATCATATGAGAATGGACCTCTAATGTGAGAATGAGAATGGTGAATCTCATCCATTAGATTAAATTAGACGGCTAGGATTAAAACACTCACTTAAAATCTCACTTATACCTCACGTGACCTATTTTTCCTAAAAATCCAAATTCACCGCACCTATTTTATTTTTACCTCACGTCACTTTACTACACCCCCATTGCTGAAAATAGCCAAGAAACCGACTTACGCATCACGTTTCTGAGAATAACTAATTAGATTCATATTTCACTGCACCGTTTATGCTTATCACTCTCGTACAAGGTGTTTTGGATGATTTTCTTGCTTAAAATATTCTCCTCTCAATTGTGTTTTATCACTTTATTGAAGCCATCATGTGAGAAGATTCAAGAAACCCACGTTTGATCATTTTCGTACAAACGTTTTGGAGGGTTGTTTGCTTAATACAAGAAAATCTTCTCCTTCCAATTGTGTTTTGTAAGTACGATAATTAATATCTTTTTTGTTGAGAGCTTTCCAACAATTTGTTAACATTTGAGAATCAATAAAAATATCAAGTTATTACATGGCATATGAAATGAAATTGGAGATGCAAAACACAATTTAATATTCTGCAAATAAAATTAATTAAGCAGGAAATATGTACAATAAAAGGATTGGGGGGTGGAAGGGATGGAATCAATTCTCCCGAAATCGCAACCCCTTCCGTGATGCTACCAATTGGCTTAAACCAACCAAATTGCAACATTGAATGGGATCCAAGCTGCTGCGGAGACACAACAAGGGAAGGAATTTATTCATGAGGAGTGACGGGTGTGCGAACTCGAGTTAGTGAATTATGGATTTGGACATTGCGGTGAAATATGAATCCAATTGCCTATTCTTAGAAAAGTGATCACAGCTGCACGGTAAATGGTAAAGTGACGGTGCGGTCAATTTGGATTTTTAGGAAAAATAGGTCACGAGAGATTTTAAGTGACTGTTTTAATCCTTGCCGTCTAATTTAATTTAATGGATGAGATTGACCATTCTCATTCTCACATAGAAATCCATTCTCATATAATACGTCATCTATATATATATATAATCAGCAATAAACATTTTATTAAAGTCGGATACAAGGAATACTCAAACCCATATACAACCAGAAAAAAGAATCCCTGAACCATCTGATCTGACAAGCCCATGGTTATGATGTATTTAACCAATGTTATCAGACTCGGACTGGTCTTTGACTCGGTCAGGGTACTGAGTCACTGGGTCAGGGGTCAACCCGGTGAGTCACTGGTTGACTCGTATGAACTGGTGTAATTAATAAAATAATTAAAATATGGTATATATATTATTTTCGAACATTTTAAATATATAACTGTATAGCCTAGTGGTGAGTTATCACTCAAAGGCTTCTTGTATGCAGGTTCGATCCTGTCATGGTGTGTTTCTTGTATGCATTTTTATTAATTTTTGATAATAAAACCAACTTTTAGAAAAATAAATTAAGTGAGTGGGGACAATGTATTTAGAAAAATAAATTTAATAATAATTATCATATATATGAAAATAAAAATATAAATAAAAGATATAAAAAGAGTGAGAAAATGGGATAGTGGGTTTAAACACATAAAATAAGAGATATAAAATGTAAAATTTTAAGATAAATACTAGTGATTTTATTAAAATAAAGGGGTGCATTTACTTACTTTTACATGAGAATAAGTCAAGGAGTTTAAACACATAAAATTAGGGATGCAAAATATAAACTTTTAATACAAATACTAATAATTTTATAAAAATGAAGAGGTACATTTATCCACCCTCATTTGAAACTGGATACAGCACTAATTCAATGGCAGTTAACCCCCCATCCTATTTCATAAAAAAAATGTATCATAGACAAATTATATCAGCAGCATCACCACTACCTTTATATGCCCCCTGACCCTAATAAATACACCTGCACCCTTGTAACCAAGTAACTACATTAAAGTATATTATCATTTGGCCACTTGTCACTCCATATCACGTGTCTTGCTGGTAACCTGGTAATTAGCATGTAGAGATTCATGTAGCTCCCTGCAATTATTAGCCCCACCCCACCAAATCGACCGTATAAATTACATGGGAACAGAATACCATGCAATACTAGACGAGACAAACATACCAACATTTATCGGTGCCTAAAGTAAAGTCAGAACCAATACCAGCCCCATATAGAAAGAATAGAAGAAGCCGGTACTTGGATCCGGCGGCTTTTTAGTCCTTAAACAAAAGTATGACCGTTGTGACTGGTCTTAGTTCCTGTATTTAGTCTCTGATATAATAGTCACATGATAAAATGTTGAAGATTCAAGATATTTTCTGTCAGTTCTAATGCATTACAAATTTTTTGGCAGTGTAAAACTGCTAGAAAATGGTCCAAGGGAAGGAGATTAAAAAATAAAAGAGAATGCGAAGAAAAAAGCAAGAAATGCAACTTAAGAACCCATCCCAACCCCAATCCAAAAACCTCACTTTTCAAACAAACGCTAAACCATCCCATTTCAATCTTGCACCCATGAACCATTTTTCTCCGTAACCGTGCACAAAAGGCATATAAAGGGTGATGATGGTGACAAGAGGGCGAGAGATGACAACAACGAGTTCATTAGTGTTGGGGTTCCCTTGTTTTGTTGCTTGAGTTTTGATTCATGTGTTCAATGATTTGTGATTTTGCTTATTCCTGTTGTTTTGGCTTGTCGTGGGTTGTTGCTTTTTTTTATGTTTGGAAAAAATAGTTGAAAAGCTTATTGAAAGCTAAAAACTAGCTGCGAGTTGAAAGTTGGTAGGTAGTAGCTGAAAGCTGTTAAACTAGCTTATTAAATTATGTGTTTGGTAAAATTATCTGTAAAAGTAGTTGGTAAATATAAAACAACAAAAATATACATGTTTATATGATTTTATATATAATTTTATTTTATTTTATTGATAAAAATATATTTTGGGATATTTTATAATTTTAGTTTTAAATTAATTTTACATTTGTTACTAATTATTTGTTTATATTGTGCATCTACTATTAATCTTATGCAATCTTAAAATATTTCTAATCAAATTTAATCAAGTAAAATTAGAATACTTTTAAGTAGATGTCATACTTTATTATGTCAATTAGTGCAATGGTTAAAATATCTTCAAGTATAATGTTAAAAATAATAGAAAAATAATGAAAATGTTGTAATGGTTAAAATAAATAGATTAATTTAAATAAATATTAAAAAAAAACCTATTATCTATCAATACCAATATCTTGAAGTATAATGCTAGAATAATAAAATAAATATTGTAAATAGTATAATGGTTAAAATAAAAAGTGTAATTTAAAATTTCCAAAAGATAATAATAAAAATAAAATAAGCTTATTATCTATCATTATCAATATCTTATGTAATAAAAGGATAAAAATAAGAAAACTTTTTTCTTATGTAAAAAAAAAGGTAAAAATGATAAAATCGTACCTTATGAGTGAAAAAATAGAAACAGAAAAATATAATAAAATCCTAACTTATGTATAAAAGAGTAAAAAGGAATTTAATAAATATTTTAAGGACAAAATAAATATAAAAAGTTAGAAACTAGAAGCTAGCATTTTACAAAAACACTACTTGAAAAAAGCTAGAAGCTAGCTGAAATTGTGTACAAAACATGACCACTGTGTATTAATTTTGGATTGTGAATTTTGCTTACTACATGTATTTTTTTTTCTTCAAATTTTCAAAAACCATTTTTATTTTACCATTTTTACATTGCTAGAAAATTTGTAGCATCAAAGAACCACCAAAAAATTCCTTGAATTAACATTTTATCATATGACTATCACATCAAACTAAGTCCACGTGGGACTGTCACATCTTCGCTTAATGATGATACTTGATGGGAGGGACTAAAAACAATGATAGATAATAGTTGAAGAACTAAGATTGGTCAAAAAATTGTTGAAGGACTAAGACCGGTTAAAGAATTATAATTGAGGGACTAAAAGTAAATTTCATGAAAAGATGAAGGACTAAAAACAAAATTACTAAAAAAATTTACATGTGTCTGTTACATCAGACTAGTAGTCCACGTGACTACCACATCATTACTTAACCGTAATATACTTGACAACAGAGACTAAAAAAGTTAACAGAGAAATGTATAAGGGTCAAGATCGATCAAAATTTTGTTTAAGGACTAAAAATGAAATTCATCAAAAGTTGAGTGACCAAACACCTTTTTTTTTTTTATAAGAAAAAGGTATATTCACCTTTTAAACTAACTTTTTAAGTTTCTTTTTAGAATAAACTGTCAAGTTCGTCCCTGAAAGTGTGAGGTGCTATCACCTTAGTCCCTGAATTAAGGAAATTATAAAATAGACCTTGAATCTGTATTCTGTTGGTAACTTTAGTCCAGAAGTGGATCTTTGTTTAGTGACTTTGTTAACAATGTTAAGGTGACACATTAAGTGCCATGAAATGTCCTTGTTGGCTCGCCACTTGGCGTCCATGTCAGTAAAGACTAAAATGAAACATTCAGAGACCAAAATGAAAAAAATAAATAAATATTTTTCTTTCTTCAACATGCTTCTTCTCTCTTTTTTCCCTCTCTTTCATTTTTTCTTCCTATCTTCCATTTCTCGGTCATTATCAATTCTGAGATCACAACAACACACACGTCAATGTTATTACTCTTGTCTCTTCCTTTCGCCTCCATGTTTTGTTACAATCTCAAGATCCAAATGAATCATTTCCATAAAGAGGGAAAAAGATACTATACTTGAACCAAATCCAGCACAGCCAACAATCAAACTAGATTAAGCAACAATCAATCTTTATCTGACAATCTTTCAACCAATCTTAATGCATTGTTAACATTGCCATGCTTTGCATTTACAGGAAATTGTGTTTCAATTTATAGGATCTAATGTTTCCTTAAGCCCTAAAATCCTCCCTGTTCTTCAAGATTCTAAGAAACATTTTTCTAGGACTTTTTTCAAAGCCCCTAGACAAGGGAAACTTCTCCAAACTCGCTTGATGGTTCCATGGACCCCAACATTTTTCTCCATTAATGGAGGCAAAGAGAAAAGAAGAGAAATAAGTTATGTGTGTGTTGCTATGATCTCAAGATTACTGGTAAGAAATGGAAGAGAGGAAGAGATCAGATGATTTATTCATTGCATTTTTCATTTTGGTCCTTACTAATTTGGACTAAGAAGAGAAACAAAATTTTTTTTGGTACCTGCTGACATAGACACTAGGTGGCGAGCCAATAGGGCCACTACATGACACTTAATGTTTCACCTCATCATCCACTAATGATGTCACTAACGTCCATTCATGTTTGGACTAACGTGAATGATGAAATGCAAATTTAGAAACTTTTTTAAAAAAATTTCTTGATTAAAGGATTAAAATGACAACGCCTCACACTTTCAAAGACGAACTTATAATTAGAGGTTTACTTTTCTTTTCATAAAAAATGAAAAACATTATTTTTTATTAATATTTTACATTATATTTTAAGATGAATTTCAAAAAATTAGAAATTAAATATTTTTAATAATATTAATATGTATATCCATATGAAGGTATAAGTTCAAATGTCTAAATTATATATAGAATAAAGGTGTCCACTTAAATATTTAATTAAACAGGCAAAAACTATTTTTTTTTAATTAAACACTTAATGAAAATTCTCAAACACATATCAGACCAAGTATGGGAGAGGGGAATTTCAAAACCTGCCCAACACTATGATCCTTTAAGTCAGAGAGGTCTCTATATTTCGTAAGGACCACTGAGGAAGATTCACAGAATTTTGTTTGTTTTGTTGATACTTATTTAATGTGAGATCAAGTGAAAAATTAATGAATGCCACCTTATCCATCATCATTGACAGATTTCTAAATTGGAAGGAGAAAAGGACATCGACCGGTTATTAGTTGATACTTTTTTGTTTTGCTTTTGGTCCTGGGACATAGACCACGGGTGTCCCCCAACCCACTGGGTCAGAGACTAATCCCGCTCGTGGTGCATGGCTACCGCTGACCCAAGGAATTTTGCACACGGAGGGAATCGAATACGGATTTTCACACTAAATATCATTTCCCCTCATGCGAACGCAGCGAAGCCTTACACCATTGCGCCAACCCTTTGGGTTTGATACTTATTTAATGTGAGATAAAGTGAATGAAACAAATTTATCATAAGGATGTTATAACAACGTACAAACATGAGATAATGCAAAACTAATAATTGACTAGGTTCAGATCTAAAGGTCAAGTTCATATTCCAGAAAGACTAGTAGTATAAATCATTAAATATTATTACCATATAACTAATTGTTTTAGTTGCAACTACTTTAACAGTTGCACAAGTGGTAGCAACAAGTGGAAAACAAAATGGAAAAGTGTGGTAGGAGAAAGGGAAAGGCATAGAAAAAAGGAATGAAGACAGGTGATGGGGGAAGGATGTGGTGGTATCTTAAAACAACAAAGAGTGGCTTCAAACATGCTGGATTGGAAGACTACGCGACCTGTCACTTTTTGATAGGTTGAAAGATGTATTTATCTCAGAAAAGGTCGGCAAAGTAAAGTTGAAATATGTAAATGATGATATAGTGTTGATTGAAGGGATTTCTGAGGAAAAGGTATTAGAAGAGCTGAAGAATGAGGAAGACAGACTACTGACCATCTTTCATACTGTTCATAAATGGAATGAAAAGGCTTATTTGGATAATAGGTAGGTGTGGCTACAGTGTACTGGGGTTCCCCTTCAGGCTTGGGGAGAAGAGTGTTTTGCAAAACTGGTCAGCGGATTTGGGATGTTCATTTCTATGGATAAAGCAACTACTAACTTAGAAAAGCTGGACACTGCAAGAATTCTTGTCAAAGTGTTGGTATCACAACAAATCATGGTGACTGAAAAGGTGTGTATAAATGGGAGAGTGTGTAATGTTAGAATGGTGGAGGAGATACAACAGTATGTGGAGCCTTGCAATTGCTGGAGATGGAGTGACCATGCAACAAGGGAGAACTCAGTAGGAAGCGAAGTAGGTTTGGAGGTATTGTCGTCATGTTCAGAGTTTGATGACGAAGAGTTCGAGCAAGTAAAGGTGGATGTTGAAGGCAACGGTGGCATTTCGGTGAGGGGCGACAAAGGAAGCGAGAAAGGTTCAACAGAGATTTCAAAATATTACATGGAGAGCATTAACCAAAGGGTTGAGATATTGAACAAAAGTCAGGAAGAGAGAAGTCATGTCGGTACGGAGGTAACGAATGAAAAGTGCACACTTGGAGGGGATAAGAACGTTACTTGGCAGGGACGTAAGGAACAAGAAAAGGTGGGAACAAGCGAATATGAGACAAACTTAGTCAAGGATAAATTGGGAAGTGTGGAACATGTAGGTGAAGGGCACCTGATAGAGGGGTTAGACGTGAAAGGGGATGAGGAAAGGCCGGATATGAATGATAGTCATATGGGCCTTGGGGGCCCAATACCAACTGAAAATATGGCCCATTCGAATACTTCTTTAAGTAAGACGCTCCTGGAGGCTAGCGAGAAGGGCCAAGATCCAAGAGATGGGCTCAGCAAATATGTTAAGAAGAGGAAGGCCAAATATCGTGGCCGAAAAGAGAACGACGCCCAACAAAGAGGGAAGGGAACTAGTGAGGAGATATCTATTCATGAAGAGATGTCTACTCAGAGAGACAAGTCGTTTGAGAGTAACCATTTTCTTATGTTGAGAAAAAAGGATACTACTGGGAAGGAGGATGTCGATATATCACTGTTACAAAATGAAGGAATAACTCGTGGAGAACTCAGGGGTATATCTATTTTGGAGTAGAATTCACAGCCGGGTACATTAGGCGTGGGGTGCTCCTCAATCCATAGGGCCTTGAATGATAATGAGTCAGTAAAAACACAATTTCATTTTAGTAACGAATTATCTGATGGGTGCATTGAGAATTGCAATAGGTTGGTGTGGCTCAAGGATGATGAGAAGGAAGCTGGCAAGTTGTGGGAGCTAGGTAAACAGTTTAGTGTAACTTTTGAAGGAGATGATAAAATTATTATGGAACAGTTGAAGAAGATGGAGGACAGAGATCAAGAAGGGTTAAAGAGTGTTAGGAGTGATATAAGGGAGGGGTCCAGAGCTAGTTTCCCATGAAGATGCTCACATATAATGTAAGGGGGTTGGGGGGTAGGGTCAAATGGAAATATGTCAAAGGTATTGTGCAAAGAGAAGAAATTCAACTTTTATGCATTCAGGAAACCAAGAAAGAAGTGGTGGACAAGCTTTTATGTGTGTCGTTTTGGGGTGATGGGGAATTGGAATGGTTTGCATCGCCATATGTGGGGGCGTTGGGTGGTATCCTCTGTGTGTGGGACAAAAAGATGTTTCAAGTCCATAATCGATTTGTGGGAGTGGGCTATATTGGCTTGGAAGGCGTGTGGTTGGAAAATGGATGTGAAGTTGTTATAGTGAATATATATGCTCCATGTGAAAGGGAGGAAAAAAAGAGAATTTGGGAGGAATTGAAGGAGATAAAAGCCAGCTGCACTTCATCTAATTGGTGTATTTTAGGTGATTTCAATAGTGTAAGGTATGCTTATGAGAGGGAGGGTGTTGGTGGGGTACATGGTGGGGATGGTGAAAGAAGAGATTTCAACAAATTCATGGAAGATTTGGGGTTGGAAGATATTCCGCTGGTAGGTAGAAAATTCACTTGGTATAGGCCTAATGGAAGGGCAAGAAGTAGAATTGACAGGGTCGTTGTCACAAGGGAGTGGATTAACTCTTGGCTTGGAAGTATGCAATACGTGCTTGATAGAAATATATCAGATCATTGTCCTATTGTGGTCAAGAATTCGCTTATTGATTAGGGTCCCAAGCCTTTTAGGGTCCTCAATTGTTGGTTTTTGGATACAAATTTTGTTAACATTGTGCAAAAAATATGGGAGGATTTGAAAGTGGAAGGTTGGGGAGTGTATGTTTTAAAAGAAAAGTTGAAAGGCTTGAAGAAAGGATTGAAGACTTGGAACAAAGAACATTTTGGAAGGGTGGATAGAAGGCAAAATGAAGTTGAAAATGAAATGAATGAGTTAGAGAAAAAGGAGGATCAAGGTGAGCTTTGTGAAGATGAGAGAAAGAAAAAGTTAAATCTTCAAGAGGAGTTTTGGAGGCTGGCTTTGTACAATGAGTCATTGGTAAAGCAAAAATCAAGATCCAAATGGCCACTTGAAGGTGATCGCAATTCTAAATATTTCCATATTCTTGTCAATTGGAAAAGAAAGAAAAATATGTTAAGTGGCTTGCATATAGAAGATGTGTGGGTGGACGAGCTTAGTAGGGTGAAAGAGGAAGTGAAGAATTTTTTTGAGGAGAGATTTAGAGAACAAGGGGGGATAAGACCAAAGTTGGATGGAGTGAAATTCAAAACTATTTCACACGATGATAACTTGCTTCTAGTGACACATTTTGATGAGAGGGAGGTTAAGGAGGCGGTGTGGGAGTGTGGAAGTTCAAAAAGTTCGGGACCCGACGGATTTAATTTCAATTTCATCAAAGCCTTTGGGGATCTACTCAAAGATGATGTGATGAGGTTTCTTGAAGAATTTCATCAGCATGGTGTTTTTCCTAGAGGTAGCAATTCATCATTTATTTCACTTATACAAAAAGTAGACTCGCCACAACATTTAAGGGAATTTAGACCAATATCTTTGGTTGGGTGCATGTACAAGATATTGGTTAAAATCCCTTCAAATAGGCTAAAGAGGGTGTTGGGTGACATCATCGATCATAGACAAAGTGCATTCCTTGGTGGTAGATTTTTGTTGCATAGTGCTCTAGTGGCAAATGAAGTTGTGGAGGAGGCGAAAAAAGAGAAGAAAAAATGCTTGATCTTTAAGGTGAATTATGAAAAGGCATATGATTCGGTTAATTGGGGGTTCTTGCTATATATGCTCCATAGATTGGGCTTTCAAGAGAAATGGATAAGGTGGATAAAAGGTTGTTTGGTGAGTTGTAGAGTTTCGATATTGGTCAACGGGAGCCCCACAAATGAATTCATGGTGTCAAAAGGGTTGAGACAAGGTGACCCTCTAGCTCCATTCTTGTTCACAATTGTTGCAGAAGGTTTGTGTGGTATGATGAGAGAAGCTATTGAGAAAAACCTATTCTCTAGCTTCTTAGTGGGTGATGGTGGGGTGCAAGTGAACTTACTTCAATATGCGGATGACACTATTTTTTTGGGGGAGGCAACTTTTTTCTAATGTGGTGACTACAAAAAACATGTTGAGGTGTTTTGAGCTTGTCTCCGGCTTAAAGGTCAATTTTTTCAAGAGTAATTTTGGGGCTATTGGGGTGGATGGAGAGGTGTGGGAAAGGTATGCTTATTTTTTAAATTGTAAACTTCTTCGTTTTCCTTTTGTGTACCTTGGTATTCCCATTGGTGCGAACTCTAGGGTAGAGAAAACTTGGGAACCGGTTCTTAGAAAGTTCTCGAAAAAATTATCCCTTTGGAAACATAAAACCTTGTCCTTTACGGGGAGAGTGTGTCTCATTGACTCCGTTTTGTCATCCCTACCGTTGTTCTTCCTTTCCTTTTTTAAATTACCTAAGCTTGTTGGTAGGAGGATCATAAATATACAAAGGAACTTTTTGTGGGGGAGTGAGGAGGGCAAAAAGAAAATTTTGTGGGTCAAGTGGGAGAAAATATGTGAGCCTAAGAGTTGTGGTGGGTTGGGTATCAAGAATATTTTTTTTTCTTTAATGAATCACTTCTAGCTAAGTGGAGGTGGGAACTCTTTCATGAGAAGGGGTCTTTGTGGAGTGAGGTTTTGATATCCAAATATGGGGGATGGAGAGGGCTTCTTAATGATGAAAATAATAGAAATTAATCTATGTGGTGGAGAGATTTATGTAAGGTGTGTGGGGGTCAAAGCGAGTCTAAATGGTTTGAGGGTATGGTTGAGTGGAAGGTGGGGAATGGTGAGAAAACAAGGTTTTGGCAAGACAATTGGATTGGGGACCAACCACTAGAAATAACTTTTCCTAGATTGTTTCTTAATTCCCTACAAAGACAAGAAGTCATTGCTAACATGAGTGCATGGGAGGGAACAGTGTGGAGATGGGATTTAGAATGGGGAAAAGCTTGGTTTGACTGGGAATTGGATTCTATTAACACCATACGTAGGGAGATTGGTGCAGTTAATTTACAAAAGGATGAGAGGGATGGTTGGCTATGGCTGGAAGATCTCTCGGGCATGTACTCGGTAAAATTAGCTTATGGGAGTGTTATGTAGAGTCTTAGGTGGAAGCCAACAAGTGGATATTTTTTATCTTATCTGGAAGCTTAAAGTCCCACTGAAGGTGAATCTTTTTTGTATGGAGGGTGCTGAAAAACAGGTTACCTACAACTGACAACTTGAGAAGAAGGAACTTAGTCATTCAGAATTGTGATTTCTTATGCCCGTTCTGTAGAGAAATAGAAGAAACTCTTAAGCATATTCTGTTTTCATGTAAAGTCTCTGATGTTATATGGAAACACTTTTTGGCTAGGATGAATTTACTCTCAACACTCCCAGAATTAGCAGAGGAGAACTTCTGGCAATACGTTGTCCTGTATGCAAATTCAACGACAAACAGTAGGTGGAAGGTTCTGTGGTGTGCAGTCCTGTGGGTTATTTGGAATAACAGAAATCAGGTGATCTTTAAACAGAGGCCTTTTGTAAGGGATAATGTTGTCCAGGATATCCTTTTTCATAGTTGGTCGTGGCTTAAAGCATCTGATCCTTTGTTCTGCTATTCTTTGACTCAGTGGCAGTCAAATACTATGCCATGTATAATTGGCTGATTGGTTATTGGTTCGGGTGTAGGGGGAAATAAGGGTGCTCAAATTAATTAGTTATAAAACTAGTTAATCATAATTGTAGCTAACTAGTTATAAAATATCTAGTTAGATAAAACTAGTTATAAAAATATAACTATTTTATTGATTAAATTCAAATGTAGTTATTTAGTTTTTTTAAACTAGTTAAACATAGTTATAGTTATATTTAATATTTAATAACCAGTTATATCTGGTTATGGTTATGGCTATTACTATTTGCACTCCTCCTGTTTATTAAGACACTCCCCTTTTGATTGTTTTTCCCAAAATTACCTTGTATAATACACTGCCCTTTCTCAATCTGCGTAAGACTCTCTGCAACAGGGGCGTGAATGCCATCATTGACCCTACGGCGGCAACATCAAGGGGCAGTTGCGAAGGCTTCCATTGTCAAAATACAAACAACAATGGCTTGGAACCTTTGACAAAAAAGGCAAAGGCCAAGATGACCTACGACATTGCAACACAACGCATCTGCAAAAAGGATTACAAGTCAAGAACAAACAACTTATTTGCAATTAGTTGTTGGTTGCTATAACCTCGAGTTATGTCAATTGAAGAAATATGAAAAAAAAGGTTTCCAACCCTTTTGGAAGTGGAGTTGCTATTTTTCTCCCTTTTTTTTCCTAACCAGAAAAACTCACTCACCGTCTCAGTCTCCATAAGCTATTTCTAAATTGGCACTTCATTTGGGTGATAAACAAAAATGGATTGACTTCATAGTGGATAGAATAGAATCACTAAAGTAACCTTTTTTTTTAATCCTTACGCGAGTAAAAATCTTTTCATGTGAGTAAAATAGCAAATTATGCCTAGGTTTCCTGACATTTGTTTACAAGAACATTTAATTACACGTGCATGATTTTTTTTCTCTTAAAAAAAAGATGAATTTTTTTCCTTAATTTATTTTCATACACCTACATCATACATTCAATTGAGGTTTTAAATATAAAAAAAATATATTATAAGACTAACTTTACTTAATTTTAAAATAAAACTTAATTAATTTAAAAAAATAAAAAAAAATGTAAAATTAGTTTATACAATTAGTTTAGGTTATATAACTAGTTTTAGATATAACTGGTTATATATTCATAACCAATTATATAACTAGTTTTTAAAAATAATAACCAGTTATGTCAAATCATAACTAGTTATACAAAACTAGTTATAATTATAGTTATAATAATTACTTATAATTTAATTATTTAATAGTTATAGTTATGGTTATTAGAATAACTAAACCATGAGCACTCCTACATGGAAAACATAGTTTGCGGTTGGTGTGGTTCACCAGGTTATTTTATTGCAGGTGGCCCCCTGTCGGTGAGAATTATTGTGTGGTCTCTTTTATGGTTGGTTAGATTGATGGTGTAGGGACATTCTTTTGGTTATACAATATTTGCATGATCCATATGTCAAATATAGCATAACCACTGGAGGGGTTGTATGGTGAGCTGGGGACCTCTGCATTGATGAATTATTTTGTACTTTGCGGGTATCACTTATACCCTTGTTTATATTAATATACTTTTTCGCTGGTTGAAAAAAAAAACAGTTAGAAAGTTGTTTTTATTTTCTTTTTATATAAAAGAAATATATCAATTAAACCCGGGCTCATTATCTGTAAGTGCATACTTCACTCAATTGAAAAGTTTATGGGATGAATTTGAGAGCTATAGACCCATCGGTGCTTGCAAGTGTTCAATTCCATGCACATGTGGAGTTATTCAATCTTTCAAACATATAGAGAGCAAGATTATGTGATTCGATTCCTTAAAGGGTTGAATGAACGATTCTGCCACATTAGGTCTTTTCGCCTGTTGTTCGGCAAGAAAGACAAATGGTCAATTCTAAGCCTATTGTAACAATCAAATTATAAGGGGTTTCTAATTCACACTTTTTCAACATGGTCAATTCCTCTGCCTTAAACAGTGAATGATGCAAAGCTGTTATCCTAACATATTTTTAAAATTGTCTATATATATCATACAAACGACTGTACAATATTATTATTTACAGTGTTGCATTTATTAAATTAAATTGTTACCGAAAGAGTAAGCAACTTCTTAGACTACCACGTTTTGAAAAGTTTTGTCAAAAGTTGTAGTCCAAAAATATACTTGTGAAAAAAATTATAATTTCTTATAAAAAATACATACTAATTAAAATCTATGCATGATTTATATATAAAGACCTAAAGGAATATTAGTGTCTTGGCTTGTGCTCCATCTATTTAAAAAAAAATAAAAAAAATAAAGGAATCTTAATTGTAGCAAAAGGAATACATCTTCAAAGAATCAAGTCATATGAATTTTAAACAAAAAGGAAAATAATCATGTCATCACTATTGTCTTGTGTGCTTTGCTCTCTCACGTGTCAAACGATGGCAAGTACAAAAATTAAACTCTACATCATGTAAGACAAAGATAAGAGGAATTATGATGTTTACATCATCATGAACTAACTATCCCAAAAACTAATTAAGCTATCAGGTGAAGATACATGAATAGTTTACATTGAATCTTAAACTTTCTCATTTGGTAATTGTTATGCCAAATATATGTAAAAATGTCCCATAGCTCCAGTGCGAAATCCACTATTATATCTAGTTTCTAGAGTCAATGTTTCACCATCAGCAATCCAGATAGATCCTTCTTGTGGATAACAAACAGACATTCCAACGGGATAACCTTCCTCATTCCCTGGTTCCTTTCCCGTTCCATATTTTGGTGTTGAAGTACATAAAATCCTTCCATCCTAAATTAACAAAAAAAAAATTATAAGTGAAGATGCGTTATAGTATTTGACTTCTTACAATGAAATGGAATCAAGTGTATTTATTATATAACAATAAAATTAAGCACACAAAGTTCAAAATAAAAAAATTATAAGAAATTGTGAAGAGTATATGAGTATGATGACATATATTGTATATCACCTGTCCATATAAAGTTGCGTTGACAACACCTGTATGCATGTGAGCAGTGCCATATACAAGAAAACCACCTTTGTCCATTGGGATGTTTGCTTTCTGGACATGAACAGAGTCAACACCACTATTTGCCGGAATAGTATACTCTGCCTGTAAGAATTGAAAAATCTTGTTGCTCACCATCTCCGAATAAACTAAGAATTTAATTTAGTGTAAAATGTTTTTACATAGACATCCAATAAAAATTCACCTCATCGCTACATCATCCTAATCATTATTAATATGATATGACACTAGGATGAATTCCTATTAGATGTTTGTGTAAAAAAAAATTACACTAGCAATGAATATAAATTAAACACAAAAACTTATAGACATATATTATATTTTTCAACTTGATAGAGATTGAAAAGACTACTTATTTTTTATAGAGTACTACAACCTTGAATAACTTATCTACCTGGCAATCATGAATTGTTGTGGAGCCATTTGATCTCACTCGATCGGTTGAATCAAGTATATAAACCCTAACTGGTATTTTGTACATGTCCCAGTCGACCCACCTTATTTTATATCTTAAGGAAAGCCTTCTCTTTGGGCCTTGAAAACCTTCTCTTAGTCTGCATTGTACGTTGTCCTGACAACAAAAGATACCTCCTTTATAATTTGTAGTCAATGTTTGGTTATGAAAGTCCCTTGTGACATTATAGAAGTCCTTTGGAAGATTCATAAGGTCGCATCTACATTCAGTGCAACCTTTCTTATCTTGCGTGCCACGTGTATCAATGACCAAGATGTTGAACAACCATTTCTCTTCATATCCATCGGGAATTTCTGCAGGGTTGCCTACTTCTATTGCAAAAGGATCAGGAATGTTTGAGGATGTTCCTCGTGATTCAACTCCAAGGCCCCAATAATGTGGAAGAATATATCCATTGCATGTACCTTCATTTCTCTTGTAAATGAAATCATTATCACGACGGAGCTTAGGATTGTGTGACATAGTAATATTTGCAAAGTATCTTATTGCAAACCAATGGTGAAGGTAAGTTTCATACAGAGGTATAGAATTTCCTTCTTCATCTACTAATTCAGTATCGAAACTTTTTACCCCAATATGACCCTTTGGAAACTCAATATTCATAAATGTTCTTGTTGCAACTATTCCGGGTCCCATTTCAAATTTTTCAGACTCAAAAGTAGCTGTTTTGATAAGATTTCTATGCTCTTGATCAAGGGAGTATGTTGTTCTTGACAATAATAGCAATATTGATAATGAAAGTATCGTTACTTTAGATATAAACTTCATGTGAACCTGTACCTAAACCAATAGTGTTAAAAAAAATAGGCAAGTTAAGTTTGAACAAGATAAAGTGTTAGAACTTGGATGATAAATATTGTATTCCATATAAAAAGAAAACGAGAGATTCACCATGGTGGAGATTTGCTCTTTGCCGAAAGTCTAATTGTTGAGAATTTAAAATTGTTTGGAGATAAATTTGTGTACATATGGAGGTCTTGTTTGCTAGTTTTATAGTAGAAGGTTTTGCAATAGCATAATTGGCACAACTAGCTAATTAAATACAAATTCAAGATAGATGATAACTTTTGGATTCTGTTAAACGTTGTTGGTGTTTGGAATTTACAAGTACGTAGGTTGGACAAAATTTGTTAAGAAAGCAAGGTGTTAGTCTATGCAAGCCATCAAGCATCTAATTGTCTGGAACTATTTATAGGTATAACAAAATGACAGAAGGTTACAGTTATATCAATAGATTTTTTACAATAATTTTTTATGCCCGTATTTATTAGTTTTTTATTCTTGATTTTGTTAATGATTTTATATAGAATCATACATGTGAAAAAGATAAATATTACCTCATATGCTATATATTTACAACATACCACTACCACTAAAGTTTTTTTTAAGTGTGTGTGTATTATCTACCTCAATATTATGTGATTTGTTACATTTTATGCATAAAATGTTTTTATACTAACCTTCTTATCATAACAAAATTATGTAAAATGTAAAAATCTGTTAATAAAATATAAAAATACATAATCTAATTAAATACATCTATAATATATTTTTACCACAAACATATAGACTTTTTTTAATCATTTGAAAGGATAAACATAAACTACAAAATTAAAGACAAATAAACGTATTGCCTATAGCATCGGCACAAAATAAATCTTTCATGCCATTGGGTCAAGCATGCAAAACAGACATTACTGTATCAGAAGCTGCTCCTGCCTTGGCCAACCAATCTGCAGAATTGTTCCCTTCTCTCATAATATGCTGGAAGGAGATGTTCCAATGCAGCAAAGAGAGTTCACGAATTTTATTTATCAAGGGGGCATAAGGATGAGAGAGAGCAACCCCTTTGGTAATAAAATCTATGGTTTTTTTTTTTTAATCAGACTCACAAATAATGTGTCTTGTTCTGTGATTCCATGCTATAAGGAGACAAACACATAGACTTTTGTGACTAGGAAATCGTTTTTTGATAAAAAAAAAATTGCAATTTTTATGTAACTTTCGTACCTCAATCGCAATGAAGGAATATCGTCAACGCAGCTGGAGCCGCTAGATCCCACAGCAAGTATCCTCAGTCGGCGAAGCCTAGATCCCATGGGTTGTCAAACAGTTTTAAAATTATGTGGAATTATATCAATATTCTTTTCATCACATAATTTAATGTAACAAACCAATATCTAATGCATTGTATAAATGATTTTTTATTTACATAAAATTTTGAAATATAAATTAAAAACATTAAAAAATACATAAATAATTAAAATAAATAAGGCAAAATTATAAATAGCAAATACTTAGAAATAAAAAGAGAAAAACATAATTTTTTAAAGAATTAATCTCAAGTATAAATAGTTGAGGTTTAATATGAAATAAAAAAAAATTGAAATATAATTTTAAATTAATTAAAGTTAAGATTTCAAAAGAAGAAAAATTCAACATAAAATTAAAATATAAAAATAAGTAACAGTGAATATAAAAAAGCAGAAAAATAAGTTATAATAATGATACCAATTGTTATAAGGAGAAAAATGCATATTGAAAGATGTGATCATCAAGAGCATTAATCTATACAACATAAAGGTTGTCTTGACACTAAAATCGAGGTAGCTAGTCATAACCTAAATAGCTTATTGGGGGCATATGTGATTGGGCTCAAAGTGGCCCAAAATCAGACCGAGTTTAGAAGAAGGCTATGTTGGAGGCAAAATTACAACGTAGGAAGCTCGTAAATGATGGTGGTCTACACTTTTGGAATCAAACTAATCCCAAACTATTGGTTTCTATAGTTGGCCTACTTTAGGTGATCTCCACCTTCTTTATGACTTCTTGTCTAAAGCTAGGTTGGCTTGGTGGAATTCGGTTCTGAAGGATTCTTAGACAACTCTCTCTTAGGCCTTAGGTTTCCCTTACCATACTACTAGTTGTGCATCAAGTTCTGAGGTGATCAGTCTCAAGATCTCATGACAAAGCAACTAGGAGTATTGACGTCACAACCAACCCAAAGCACTCATTTTAGGGCAACTACACTAATCCACAGTTCAATTTGAATCAAATTGCTCTAATACCAAAATGTAACACCCTAGGAATGCTACCTTAACCTGAACCTATATTTCTAGGCATGGAAACTTTGAATATAAATACATCAGAGATCAAGTGAGAATAAAACAAAAACGTATTATAAAATATATTACAAACTCTTGGTACTAGGTGTCGTGCATCACATAATGAAAGAAACATAAAAATTAAACACAAACTGCTGCACACTAGGGGGGGTTAACTAACTCAAACATCTTGTCCTCTACAAGCGGCTGCAAGCAACTCTTCAAGGATGTCCACTGACTTAACCTGAAGACATGTAAACTTAAAAGAATGGGACATAAGTCTTAATTAGTGCTCCAGGGATTCTAGAGGTAGGCTAACTCTTATATCCTAGAACCTTTCCTCACTCTTATGATCTTTCCTCTCACTAATCTAGAACCTATAACTCTCCAATACTCATTCTCAAAACTACGCCTGACTTGGAACCCTTTACTCTTTATTGGGTCTAGGCCCAGGTCTTTGACCCATCTAGTTCCTCACTAAACATATATCATTTCATCTCTTGGGTGAGAACTTCACCTTTTCTATTACTTACCTTTGCTAACTTTCTTACTCTATGCCTTTCCTTTCCTTTTTATATATTCATAACCCCTTATGATACTAAGTGAGGGCTTACCTTTCTTTTCTTTAAGCTTTGTTTTAACTTGCCCTTTTCGGACTTACATAACATTCTTTGGGATTGATCCCCTCGCTTACCCTAAGGGTAGCACATTTTCAACTATGTCCTCACTAAGCACATAGGTTCCCTTGATTTGACTTATTAACCTAACTTAGCTTAACTATCCTATCTAGCAGGCCTAAACACTATATATCATATACCCGATATGATCTTCACACATGCCACACATAGGCATTCACATCATACATTTCATTATTACATTTTCTATCTTTCACTTAGTTCATATTAACCTTGTTTCTATCTTTCTCTTAACTCTTGTCATCAAAAGATGTCCTTTTTATTTAACATCGTATTTATATGCCCCTCCGGTCTGAGGGGTTAAATTCTAACATGACCAAACCTAAATAGGTCCTAATGTTATTGTGGAGGCATCTATTAATTTTAAGTGTCTTAAGTATCTTCTTACATGAGATCAATCATTTCCACACATACATTAATCCTAGGCAAATGCAACAATCACATAAATACAATTACTATAGCTATATGAACAATCACCACCAAACAGTGCAACACAACACATCAACAACATTGGTTATGCAAGGGAAACAAGCATGAGAAATCAATTAAACAAGCATAGCCTTCAACATTATCCAACAATTATTTCTAAAAGGTCCTAGATTTGTTCTTTGGACCTATTCTTGCATAAGCTAGAAGGGGTTCTCGCTTTAAGTGTTTTTTATTTTATTTTAAGAAAAACACTTTTTTTTAAAAAAAAAAAGTAGATTTTTGTTTTTTTTTATGTGTTTGTCTACATATTTTTTTTTTAAGAAACAACTCCTATTTGCTTCTTAAAAATACTTTTTTTAAAAAGCAGTTTTTTTTAAAGTTTAAATAAACTGGCTAGAATATAGATGACTAAGATAGTCATTAATCAATCCAACCAAACAAGCCACATAATGTAAAATAATAAAACAAAGAAACAATTAAAACATATTTTTGGAGGATGCCATGTTCAATCTTCTACAGGTTTTCCGGTTCCAAACATTTCCATTTTAATTAGTGCCAACTTAAGAGCGTCTTTATGGAGACTGGAGAGACCCATGAATACATCACAAGCAGTAAAAAATAACCAGTTTAAATAAGTTTGTTTTTTTATTTTTTATTTTTTTTTAATTTTTAGAATAAAGGCACTTTTATGAAGAAGAAAGAGTGCCATTCATGGATAGTACATTAGCATGTAATAAAGATAAAATTTGGTGAGGAGCTTCCTCAGTCCAAAAACATTCATGAAATTGAAAAGCAAGATCTGCTAGCTTATCTGCAACCATATTTGCATATGATAAGTAGTCTTGACCAGCTTTGCTCTTCAACATGTTGTACAGTATTTGGCAATCTGTCTCAAAGGTGGTATTTGTGAAACACATTTCAGCAGCACAGTTATACTCCATTTGAAAGCCAAAGTTTCCGCAACCAGAGGGTCATATAACAAGAGGGAAAAAACTTTGTAGCCATTGCCAAGTGTTGTCCCATATGATCTCGAAAAATAACACCTATTCCAGTACCTAAGCCAGTCTTAACTGATGCATCAAAATTAACTTTGACTTTAAAAGATGCAATCATGCCAAGAAGCTTCTGGATTGGGATATCTTTATGTGAGAAAACCCAAGAATTTCTACGTTTCCATATGGCCCATGTGAATTCGAAGACATTGCAATAAAATCAGCATCCTTTGTGGACATACAGACTCCAATCCAAGCCGCAAAATTGTTAATGGTCTCAACTCATCAATCTGAATCCCAATATTAGATTTAAACCAGATTCCTATCTGAGGACATAATGCTTCTCCATACAAAACTGGGGTTGTGTCCTATCTGTGCTTGCAAGGGACCACCCAGTGGGTAGTATTTTGCCTTTAGAACCTTGGAAATAAGTGAAGCTACGTTTAAATTGCCGTTATGGCAATCGTTACCTACGATTCCAGAAGCAAGAGTTTCGATACTTCTGCGATGAAGTGACTTTGGACTTCGTACTTCAAATATATTAACACCTATCATTTTTAAAAAATTACGCATAGCTCATTTGCGTTTACGTATGAACCATATACATACAATAACCCTTGATTAAAGTAAGAAAGGTAAGAGTATATGGAATGTAAGTATGATTTTCAAATACGTAATTTTCGCAATTAATCGCAATTTGCAAGTCAGCCTCTGTTAAAAGTCATGTCCACAAAATGTATGAATAAGACAAGAAAAAGCTTTCAAATGGGGGGAGCTTAACTTCAATTCATGTGGTCCTCAAAAGTGTATTTAATAGTAACATGCAAAGCATTTAATGGTGGAAAACGAAATTCAGTTCGATACGAATTTATGCGATACTTTACGCATGTGTTTAAAGAAGAGCAACACCAGAAGTATTTAAAGAAAAGCAGTCATAAATTTTGTCCGATTCGATTTGAATCTGATATAGCTTTGTTTGAATATATTCAAGGTGAGATAGAACGCAAAGAAATCGAGTAAGATAAACAGAAACAAAATTATTTTAATATTATCTAAAAAGTGAGGTTATAGTTTTATATAATAGGATTATGTGAAAAAATTATATTTATTTATTAATTTATTAAAGTCATTAAATAGATATAATTATATTAAAATTTGCAAAATAAAAATAAAAATTAACGTACGTAGAAACAAATACAATTTATATAAAATAAAATAATGTAAAAATTAAACATAAAAAGATCTATTATGATGATGACAAAACTAATACACAATAGTTGACTTTATCTCATACATATATAAAATTAAGAAGACAAATAGACATATAAAATAGAATGAGACAAAATGAACTTAATTTTATCATATTTTGTTTGATTTTATCCCATTTCAATCAATCCAATACATAATATGCCTACGCAAAAAAATCGAAAACATAATATTTAATACATTAATTCAATCCAACCAAACAAAACTACTTTAATTAATATGATATAATAAAACAAAGTAGCAGTTGAAACATCTTAATTAGGCTATTATACCATGTTCAATCTTCTAGTAATTAAGGTCTTCCCAAACTTTTCCACTTGTGTGCCAACTTGGATATAGTCCTAGTGGATGATCCATCTTCCATCACAGCACATGCAGCAGACTTTTGCAGTTCCTTCATTCTCCTACGAATTTCTTCACCCTCAAACCCCTCCATGAGACTCTTTATGAGTTTAACAATTTCCTCCTTCACCACCACACTATTGCCACTAGTGTTAACTTTTGGTCTCACAGCAACTTTCAATCCATCAGTTACCAAAGCAGCATTGGTTCTTTGTTCAGCAAACAAAGGCCAAGCTATCATTGGCACTCCATGCACCACACTCTCCAAAACCGAATTCCAGCCACAATGAGTCAAAAATGCACCAATTGACTTGTGGTCAAGGACTTCAACTTGTGGGGCCCAGCCACACATAACCAAACCCTGCCCTTTGGTTCTCTCTAGGAACCCCAAAGGTAAAAAATGCAAAGGATCATCCACCAAACCATCACTAAAATAAGTAGCACTTGCTCTGTCATTTGGTGCTCTCAAATTAACCCACAAGAACTTGTGCCTACTCAATTCCAACCCCAAAGCAAGCTCATTGATCTGCTCTTGGGAGAGTGTGCCACCACTTCCAAAGGACACATAAAGAACTGAATTAGGTGGTTGCTTATCCAACCACAATAAACACTCACACCCACTTTTGGGACCACTAGGCCCAGTTTGTGTGATAGGCCCAATTGAAAACACAGGAGGGTAATTACCATTAACATCACCATTACCACTACCATGTTGGGATATTGCTTTTGTTGCTTCTTCTTCCATTTCCATGAAGCTATTCACCAATATACCATCATGAACACCACGGTATCTTTGGCAGCGTTGAAGGAACAGCTTGTACTCCAAACTGGACCGATTTTGAACACTATTTGGAAGATCTCTGCCATAGATAGAGACGCAACCCGGAATCTCTATCAAGTTCGGGTGATCTCTATACTCACAAGAAACTTGTTCATCCAAATCTTTAGAGTGAAGGCAAAGTGATAGCAACATGGTGGAGCAAGGGAAATAAATGTAGGACAACATGTTGAGCTCCTTACCGAACTCGAGTGCCTCGGGGACCATGGCATCGGCAATGAGAGCAACAACGTTGGTGGTGTCAAAGAGTGATCTCAGGGTGTCCCTCACGGAGGGCATGGCGCGAGAAACCGAGAGCTGGATTTGGATTTCAACGGAGACCCTATTGTTGTTTAGGTCCTCGAAGTGCACCGAGGGGAGGAAAATGCAGCGAATGTTTTGAGGGAGGGCATCGAAGAAGGGTTTGGTGGCCATGTTGTTGGAGGGTGAATTCAGTGTTGGAATGATGCATGTGATGTTGAAGGTGCTGTTGTTGTTGTTGTGGAGATTAAGGAGTCGTTTTGCGAACTCGAGGATTGAGACTTGGTGACTGAAAGCTGGGATAGAAACAAGGACTATGTGAGTTGTTGCTGACTCCATGGGAAGAATTGAAACTGTGTAGAAGGTTGAAATGAAACCAGATACAAGGACTGTTTGCAAAGTGTAACGTGGTGTGTTCTTTCAAGAGGGGTAGATGGTTGTATTTATTCATTAATCACTATTGAGGCATTTATGTTGGTAAGAGAGAAATCGCGTTTGGGGACTGCTTCCCCCACATTGTTTTAATTTTTTTTGTACACTAGTAGAAGAGTACGTAGAACCATTTTTTTTTCTTTAAATTTGGGCTAAAAATGATTATTTTGTTTCCTAATTTAAAAATAGTTAACTTTTAGTCCTTATTAATCAAGGAGACTAAAATAATCACAAAAAACATAAGCTTGAGGACCGAAAAATGGGTTATTTTTAAAGTAGAAAACAAAAATAATTACTTTCTTATTTTCCGTTTAAAGTAGACCAATTCCAATTTTTTGAGATTAACTTTGTTAATTAAGTCAAATGCTGATGTAATTAATATATATTTTGACACTCTACCGCCAGCCATGTGTTTTCAATTAATGTTATGGGGCATCTGATGTGTAAATGATGTCCAAATCATCCTTGGTCAAGTGTGTTATGCATTTTTTACAAGTTGGTATGAGATGTCCCAAACAAGGTGCCGGCAAGGTTGACGATGGTCTTGAGGTTGGTCATGGAAAAGCTGGCGAAAATGACACACAGCAACCACTCGTCGTGGTGGAATCCCACGAAGAACTTCCGTGACATGAGCTCATCGATGTTGCTATTCAACATCGTTACCGTCGTATTTGTGGTAATCATTGCGCATGGCCACATTCCACAGAAGATTCTGGGCTTTCGAATATGATAAGAGTAAATGGGAAAGCAAAATGAAGACTTTTTGACCGTAATTAAAAAAAAACTAATTATCAAACTAAAATATAAAAAAAATTATTTATTTGAAGTGGATGATTTTAGACACATAGACATAATAAAGAATCAAGACAGTTGACGCTTTAAGAAAAAAGACAAATTTGTTTCCTTGTCATTTGAAGTTTATGTGTTTATTTATTTATTTTTAAATAATTAATGTCTGGTGTCAACACTCTTGACTCTTTAAGTTTGATTTTATCGAGGTCTTTTTTGTGCACACAGGGGGTGCTTGTTGTTTTCTGGAAGAGTCAATTATTATGACGCTTTGAGTGTTAGTTTAAGTATTGGATAGTAAAGTATAAAATTTAACGAATGTAGTTTTAGTATACAAGTGATATATATTGAAGTAAATGTTTTTTTTGTTGAAAAAAAATAAGGAAAAATATGTTTTTAGTAGCTGTACTTTATAAAAAAAATTTGTTTTAGTCCTTGTACTTGGTTCCTGAACTTTTTAAAAAATAGTGATTTTAGTCCCTCAGGACAAACACCATGTAGGAAATGATGTTAACAGTTTTTGTTATGAGAGTCTAAAAACACTGATTTTTTAAAAGTTCATGGACCAAAATATTTAATGGTGAAGTACAAGAACTAAAACCAAGAATTTAAAGTACATGGACTAAAAACATATTTTTTCTAATATATATATATATATATATATATATATATATATATATACCTTACTTTAATATATATTTTTAATTTATGTATCAAGAGAAAACAAAACTTTCATTGTGTTTTAAAAAGTAATATCTCTGCTATTACTTTAATATATATTTTTAATTTATGTATCAAGAGAAAACAAAACTTTCATTGTGTTTTAAAAAGTAATATCTCTGCTACCACATGGTTATATATATATATATATATATATATATAACCATGTGGTAGCAGAGATATTACTTTTTAAAACACAATGAAAGTTTTTTTTTCTCTTGATACATAAATTAAAAATATATATTAAAGTAAGGTTTTTTTTTTGAAAAAAATACATGATACATAAACAAAAATAGCTGTGTAGTTTAGGCAGAAGGGGACAATCCTAGACGTGTACAAAACGTCAACAATGATGACTCTACACAAATACTCCCTCCGGTCCTTTATATAAGAAACAAATAACTAAATCGTCAAGACCAATAAAAATAGTTAAATTAGTTAGTTATAATTAATAATGTCTTAAATTTTAATTTTATTCCAAAAGTACCCCTTAAATTGATTGTTTTAAGTAGTGGTTACATTAATGACACTGCACCTCCACCAATAAGTTTAACTTGTATGGTTAATAGACCAATAAATGCATGAGAAATGAGTAGGTGTCTCATTAATGGATTTCACAAGATGAAGGATAAAAAAGAAAACTAGCAATTAATACAACTTAAAGTGGGTCTATGTTTCTTATAATTAGGACCAAAAAAGAATCCTCTTTTGTTTCTTATAAAAAGGACCGGAGGGAGTACAACGCAAGGAGTCAACATAGTTGACGCCATACATTAACTATTTTAAAAAAATAAATAAACAAACACAAAACCTCAAATGATCGAGAACAAATTTATCTTTTTTTTAAAGCGTCAACTGTCTTAACTCTTTATTATATTTGGGTAAACTACCTTTATAGTACCTGAAAGTGTAATCCACTGTCACTTAAGTCCCTCAAAGTATGAAACTGTCACTTTAGTCCCTGAAAGTGCAATTTGTCTGTCACTTTAGTCTTTTTGATAAAAAAATTTCTTTAAAATTAACGTTCGTGCTTACGTGATATGCTATTTACCTACGTAACATGTTATTCATGTAGTTAGATAACGTGTAATGTAGGCACAAACGTTAATTTTAAAGAATTTTTTTTATCAAAAGGACTAAAGTGACAAACAAATTGCACTTTCAGGGACTAAAGTGACATTTTCATACTTTCAGGGACTTAAGTGACAGTGGATTACACTTTTGGGGACCAAAGTGACAGTTCACCCATTATATTTAAGTGTCCAAAATCACCCACTCAGATAAATAATTTTTTTTTTATATATTTTAGTTTGATAATTAATTTTTTTTTATATTACCATAATGGTCAAAAAGCCTTAAAATGAAAGGTTGCTCATTGCCGTGTGGGAGAGGAAGAAGTTATGCAATAGAGTTGGCTTCTTTTTTCACTGTGAAATGTCCAAGTGTATGACAGCTTGGTACAGATACCAAAATACCACTAGAAGAAAACTTAGGTGAGACAAGACAAGTAAATAGAAAAGGAAGACCATGCCTTGAAAATAGTTAAATTGAGTATCGTGCCAAAATGATAAAATAATTAAAATAAACCTCAATTGCACTGGTAGACACTAGGCAACATAAAATAATAGTAATTCGTATATGAGTTGTAGCATTATTCGGGTGGGTGCGGTTTTAGTCGAAAAATATTTTTACACCAGCCCGACTTAACCCATTTCTAACCTATTTATTTTATTTTTTTACCCGATGATCCATGTTTACCCACCCGTTCACATGTATTTCACTTTGGGTAGTTCGGATTTTGGTCGGGTGCGGGCTTTGTGATCACCCCTAAGTCATAAATGATAAATGGCATTTTGATTACCTATGTTGAAGCATATGTTGTTACGTCATAGACTCATAGTGTCCAAGCCGGTGCGAATAAGGTAATATTTTTGAACCCTTTTTTTTATTACCCTATACTATTGTCAAGAAGAAAACATGGTAACCACCATGGTCCTAATTTCGTGCCACTTCAATTTCAGAAAAAAAAAAAAAAAATTCAGAACAATAGCATACTCCACAAGAATGATTGATCCCTCCATGGCTCCATCTCTACCATATGATAAGAAAAAGCTGTGTGGTCCCTTTTGTTACGTCATAGTTGATGGATTGATGGGTCATTAGAACATATAACTCAGTGAGAGCAACACACTTTTTATACAATCTTTGTAGGGGGGTGGGGTTCTCATTTTGTTGCATGACGCTGGCCAGCGTGCCACATGTGGGAAAGTTTGGCACTGTGCCACAGTGAATAGGAGTCGTCCAGATACAACAATTAAAATCCAACGGTTGTTACTTTTTATCTTTATGCCGATGTAATAATGGTTAAGTCATTTTGTAAATAACCTGTAATACTATCTCTAGTCCTAATTATAAACAATACTCCTTCCGTTCCAATTTATATGACGTTTTAGAGAAAAAAATTTGTTCCAAAATAGATGTCGTTTTACAAAATCAATGCTGCATTAAATATCTTTTTTCAGGACTACTCTTAATTAATACTTAGTGAGAGTAGTGTACTATGAGTAATTAATTAGAGAGATAAAGGATATATTAGGAAGTTACCTAATATTTTCTAGAAAATTCAACAAATTAATTGCATTCCTTAATACATGTGTCAAAACCTTAAACGTCATATAATTTGGAACAGAGGGAGTATAGGACAAATCATCAATACCAAAGAAAGTAATTATTGCAGTTTTTTTAATTAATTCTGTCATAATTTAATTTTTATTCCAAAAACACCTTTTGCTTTAAGTGATTATCATAGTGCATAGGGAATAGAGTAAATAATAAAACAAGGGTACAAAAGAAATTTATTTTAAAAACAAGTGATTGTTGTTTATAATTAGGACAAAAAAAAAGTTACTTTGCTACTTATAATTAAGACCAGAGATAATAATATTATAGGTTATTTAAAAAATCACTTAACCATTATTATATCCTCATAAAGGTAAAAAGTAATAACCGTTAGATTTTAAGTGCTATATCTGGACGGTTCCTATTCACTGTGGCACAGTGCCAAACTTTCTTAACTGTGGCACGCTAGCCATCGTCTTGTTGCATATGGGAGCAGTTAGTGAACTGGAAATTAAAATGTAGGGTTTGCTAGATATTGTTGCATCAAGAGATTGTTAGGGCTTTGAGGGAGACATTTAGTCTTTCAATGTCTAATGTTTAATTTTAAACATTATCTCTTTAATTTATGGCAAATGCTAAAATATTCTCCCCTTTTACTTCCTTAATGTGTCATAAGAGCTCTGATTAGTATTTGTCTTAAAGAATAAACTATTTTCTAAACTATCAAGTATTGAAAGTTGATATCAAGCATAAATTTCCTATTAAATAAAGAATATTTTAAAAATAATTTCATTAAATAAGACAAAAATAATTGATATTTACTTATATTTAAGATCAAGATACAATAATTTTTTTTTCTTAACGGAAAGGAGTATAACAAAACTTGCTTTTAACCGTAATAAATATTGTTTTTAGTAACAATAAAATGGCAACTAAAATATTAAAATTTTACAGCAATAAAAGTCTATTTGGATAAATTTTTCCAGAAGTACTTCTAAGAGAAAAAAATAAGAAGAAAAATGAAATGAACTTCTTCATAAATTAAAATTAGCTTATATATAGATCAATTTGTAAAAACTCTTTCATATTAGTTTATCTAAAAGATGGTTTTTAACTTATGTATAAGTTAACTTTAACTTATAAAAATACTAATTTCATTTCTTTTTTTTTTCTTTTAAAAATGTTTTTGTAAAAGTTTATTCAAACGCACACTTGACTCATTATATGACGTTGTACAATATTATGATGTCGTATTGTTGCAGTCTTAGCTAGTAAAAGAGATGAAAGTGTCAAGAATGAAAAGTGATGAAAGAAAGTGAAAAGTGGGTAAAAAATAAGGTTGTTTGTTTGAGGTGAAAAAGAGTTAAAAAAAAAGATAAAATATTTGAATTGAAGTGATTTGATAGATAAAAGAATTTAATATTAAATAAAAAAATATTATTATTGTTATTATTATTATTATTAAATATTATTTATTATTATTATTTTATTAGTATTATTATATTATTAAAATGTATCTGCACAAAAAATATTATAATAATATATGAACAATATTCGTCAAGTATTATTATATTATTAAAATGTATTATTATATTATGAATGTTCTCTTTCTCACGGCCAAAAACAAATGGCCATAATCAGTTATGCAAAACATATAACCGATTATGGCCATGAGGAGTACGTGATTCGTTAAAAAAAAAAAAGCTTCGCATCGTTGTTTTCGTTTTGCGTGCCCTTTCACTCTTTTTCTTCTCATTTTGGGATGAATGAAAGTGCTGTGTAGTGAACCTATCATTTTTTAAAACTTTTCATCCTCTTTCATCCCTTTCAAACATACACAATTTTACACTTTCATCTGTTTTCACTTTCATCCCTCTCTCTTCACACATTCCAAACATAATGTTTGACTATTTTTGATGATAATTTTTTTAACTAATATTTTAAAAATAAAATCAGAATATAAATAATTTTTAAAATAAAATTATAGTATAATACATTTAAAATACAGACTGTTTAATATTTTTATCTTTAAAACAATTAGAATATTTGATCAAATAATAAGATGCTTTCCTTATTTGTACGTTGATGGCTATATTTATAACATTATATAAAGGGGATACCGCTTTCAGTAACCGCCTTTTGATCTCCACATTTTTAAGACCATTTTACCCATATTAATATTACATATCATGTAACAATTAAACTTTTGTCTTTATTTTTTTTTTGTTTTAAAATATTTTGTCCGTTCAACTGATAGTGCAACTATCCACATATCTAATATCATAACTTCCTCACCCATGACCCATGTTTCATTAACTTCTTTTATCTCTTTTTTTTAAAAAAAGAAAAGAAAAAGAAAATATAAAGAAATAATAAGGCACGAAGTGCCTCTTTTCCCCCTAGTATATATAAGGACAGAGACAACTTGATATTAGGTGAACCACGACCCTTAATTTATTGATTATATTGATTACTAGTGTTCTTTTGCCAACCACTTTTTGTTTCATCTACTGCGCACGTTTATATTACTACCTCCGGTCCTTTTTATAAGAAACAAGTTCTAGTGTATTTTACACTAAAACTTGTCTCTTATAAAAAGGACCGGAGGGAGTATTTCGCTACTGTAAAATGGGAGGCATGTACTATAAAATGATAATGACTTAATTGCACATTTTGTCACTTAATTATTATTATTTTATAAATTTAACTATTGAAGTTTTTTTTTCATGTATTTTATCATCATATTTTTTATTTTTTGCACATTTTATCAATTTGTTAAATGTATAACGAAGTGTTGATATATTCCTAAAAAATGATGTAGTTTTGTTAGTAACAAAATGGTTAAATGTATAACGAAGTGTTGATATATCTCCAAAAAATGATGTAGTTTTGTTAGTAACATAATGGTAAAATATGTGAAAATTAAAAAATATGATGATAAAATATACGAAAAACAAACAACAAGGTGTTAAAATGTGCGAAAAGAAACTTGGGAGGTAAAATGCACAAAAATTAAAAAACACAACAGTAAAATGTGTGAAAAAAATACTTGATTGGTAAAATTCACAAAATGATGATAGTTAAGTGTTAAAATATGCAATTAAGCCAAAGGTAATTTCATTTTTACAGATGATTTAATATAGAGAAATGTTTTGAACATATTTTTTAATACATTCTTTTAACATATTATTTTCTATTAGTTGAAATTTATTAAAAGCAAAAAAAATGTGAGTCTCACATGTTATTTTATTTAATGAATTTCTCTATTTAATAAATTTTAACATAAAGTATGTTTTTTTAAACAACATAAAGTATGTTAGAGGGTATCTTTTTAGCATTCTTCTTTAATGTAGATATATATATATATATATATATATATATATATATATATAGAGAGAGAGAGAGAGAGAGAGAGAGAGAGAGAGAGAGAGAGAGAGAGGGGGGGGGGGGAGAGATTATTAGAATAATTTATTATATTAACAAAATTTGGAAAAATGTATTTTTAGTACCTATTCTTTCAGTCAAACATGGTCAAGGTTTTGTACTTATATATTAATTGTTAAATTTAGTCCTCAAACTTAAAAAAAAAATGTGAATTTTATCCTTCCTCTAGAAGAATTCATCATTTTTTTTTTAAATTAGAAGGACTAAATATATGTGTTTTTTAAAGTTTAAGGACAAAATTCATTAATTCAAAAGTTTATATGAAAATCTTGACCAAGTTTAATTAAAAGTACAAGGACTAATTAAAAACATATTTTCCCATAAAAAATATATATTATATAAATTGGGAAAAATGTTTTTAGTTTTCTTAATTTTGGTCAAATATAGTCAAAGTCTTTATATATACTTTCATATTGATGAATTTCAAGGATCACAATTTCCTCCCTAGCATATGAAAAACCCGAACATAGATAGAAGGGGCCAAAAACTTAAAGTTCATATATATATATATATATATATATATATATATATATATATATATATATACAAAATATTCGTAACTATATATCATAAAATATTAATTAGATTAATAATATATCAAAACATATTTCTTTCTTATTGCCACTTACCAAAAAAAAATCTCATATATAAAAAAAACTATAATTAAATCAACAATAAATTTTTAAACAAATTTGTTTTTAAAAATGAATATTTTTATAAACAAAAATCAATATAACAAGCATTATTTTAACGTATTGAAAATAAACATAATTAAAAAAAAAGCAAATTATATATGCTATTTATTTATCTTTTAAGTCAAGATTTTCTTTTTCTTTTTTCTTTCCAATATCTCATCATCAATGTAATAAAAAACATATAATAGAAACTTTATACATGTTATGACAATGGTCAATACCTTGGAAATAAATTTTGGCATGTCTGTAGTGCAACTCAATATATATAGCTAGTTTATTTTTTAAAAGTTTACACATCGATTGACATATTTAGACTCATACATTTGAGGTTAGAAGTACTTTGAAAAATCACAAAACAATGCCTAAAAGACAAAGATACAAGGAGAAAATAAAGATAATTTACTGAGAGTTGTAATAGGAAAAGAGTATTTGTTGGTTCTTTCAAAACTGAAGTTGCCAACCTCTTTTAGTGTTTATAATAAGTCTGTTCTATTGACAAAGGTTAATAAATAAATTTTAATTCTCAAATCAACTAAAAGGAGAAAAAAATGCTATCATTTATAGTCTTAGCAATACGAATTATAAAAGGAAAATATTATTAAAAAGAAAAATAAATGATACTTAAATATGTTGTAAAAAAAAAATTACACTTATCTCTACATTGAAGACTAAAAAAAAAAAAAAATAGGTGTCTAGGATTAATTTATAGCAATTTGAAATCACCAAAAAATGATAATTTATAACAATTTTAAAAATTGAATGACTTAATTAAAAAATATCTACATGATCAACACCAAATTATTTATTTTTTAATTTAGGAACCTACTTAAAAATTCTCAAATAATTTAAGAACAAATTGAGTAATTTAACCTCTATTTAATTATGAGTTTTGCTATTTAGATGGAGAGAAAATAATACTAAATTACAAGAATACATGTGGATAAGTTCTATTGGTTGTTTGAAGATTAAAAAAAATAAAAATACAATCGTTTATTTGACAGAAATCAAAGAAAAAGTTTTGTTAGATGCATTCGTCCAATTTATTTTCATAACAAATAGGATTTCTCTTCAATTATTTATGCGGAAGTTACAATATTTGGCAACGAACAAAGTGAAGAAAAACAATCATTCTTGCAGAGAAATCATGAAACATTTTCCTTGCAGCCTCCCAAACTTTTCCATTTTGTGATCAATTGAGACAATGTAGTTGTGGAGAATCCATCTATTTTCATTGCACTAGCACCAGCATCTTGCATCACTTTCATTCTATTACGAATCCCCATTCCTTCATCACCAACCATTAAACTCTTAACAACTTTGGCAACTTCACACCTTTCCACAATGCCACTCTCATTAGCCTTTGGCCTTGTAGCCACTTTGAGGTCATCAACTAGAATTGTTGCAATCATTCTCTGCTCAGCAAAGAGTGGCCAAACTATTATTGGCACCCCATTCACCAAAGACTCAAGGGTAGAAAACCAACCACATTGATTAAGGAATGCACCAATAGCTTTGTGACTAAGGATCTCAACCTGGGGTGCCCAAAATGGAATCACCAAACCTTGGCCTTTGGTCCTCTCTAAAAACCCACTTGGTAAAAAACTCAAAGGATCTTGCCCTGATGAAGAACCACCAAAATAATTAGCACTAGGTAAGTCATTTGGTTCTCTCACAACCCACACAAACTTTTGGCAACTTTGTTCCAATCCCAATGCTAGTTCATTCATTTGGGGTTGAGAGAGTGTGCCACCACTACCAAATGACACAAACAACACAGACCTATCTGTTTGCTCATCTAACCATGCTAAACAGTGTGACACATTAATATTATTATTATTGTGAGTGGTGTCGCACACTTTTTTTACAATAGGTCCTACCATGTACACTGAAGGGTTACCCTTGCTTTCTTCCACCAAGGCTCTGAATGCCCTTGCTTCCAATTCCACAAAGCTATTGACCAAGATTCCATCAGCAAGACGTAGTGCTTTGGAACGCAGAAGAAAATGCTTGTAATTTTCGCTGGACCGATCCTGAAGTGAGGTTGGGAGATCTCTTCCGTGAATTGGTATACAACCTAGCGGGAAAAGATCCAGAAAAAAGATACAAGTGAATAAAGATAAACAATTGATACAAGTGAAGTTATAAGGTTGGTTTGATAGTGAAAGGAGAAGAGAAAAAAAAAAGAGATCGTGGATTCGAATCCTCCAAATTAACAACTAACATTTATGAATAAAAAAAATTGATACTTTGGACAGTTTATTAATTTTGGTCAAACTAGTTTATAATTAAGTTAATCAAAATAGTTTATAAACTACTAAAGTGTTTTACTAAATACACTGACAGTTAAATTCTTTCTAGTTTTTTAAGAAGGATGAACTTATCAAGATTAGTCTTGGGATGTTCAATCCTTTGAATGTTTGTGGATCTAAGACCTCATTGGGTTGAGATGTATTTAGAAGGTTTTCTTATCTTTGCTCTCACGTTCTTATGCATTGATATATAACGGACTATAATTAATCTATATGAAGAAGGTTCTTACTTTGTGCAGTGAGTTGCAATTGATCTATGGCAAGGTTCTTATTTGATGAGCAATGGATTAAGATTTTTGTTCTAAAATCTGAATTGGAAAGCTTTTGGGGCAAGCATAAAGAATTTTCTTGTGAGTTCTAAGGTCTTTATAATTTCTAGGTTAAAATGATATGAACCCATTGGATATAAATGACCTCAAAACTCATGAGCAAATTCAATATACTCAGAGCACCAAAAAAAAAAAAAAAATTCAATATACTCATAAAAAAATCTTCCAATTCAGATTTGAGAACGAAGATCACGACTGACACAGCTCATCAAACAAAAACATTGGCGTAGATCCAACGCAGCCCATTGCATAATTAACTAACCAAGCAAGAACCTTGATATTAATCAATTTCAACTTGTTGTTTATCAAAGCATAAGAACGAGAGAGTAAAAATAGGAAAAATATTTAATACATCTCAACCTAATAATGTTTGGTAACCGCAAACCTTGATATAATATTCAAAGTAAAAAGAAAATCTTAGACCCATAAACGTCAACGTCTTGCAACAAGGAACCTAAAATATAAAAGGATTGAACCCCACAAGTTTGACTAATCTTGATAAGTTCATGGTTATTAAAGAATTAAAGAGAATTTAACTCACATAATGTTTTCTCATTAAAAAAATTATTATCCCAATATTTTTGAATGGTACGTTTAGCCTCATTTATACATTATTTATAATTTATAATATCTAAGTAATCAATAAATCAAAATTTGAATAAAATCCTAATAAGATCTACAGATAACATAATTCTTGATCTTATTTAAACAAATCTTAATAAAATATTTAAAATCATCATACGATTTCTAAATAGAAAAATCCTAGTTAGATCTACAAATAAAATATATGAAAATTACAATAAGATCTTTAAAAATCCTGAATCAAGTCCTACAATAATCCTAATGAAATTAGCAGATAAAATATGTAAAATCGATCATAAAACTGTTTAACATTTCTTTCATTTCCTTAATTCGGATTCATGTAATCGACCCAATCATTCGTCCAGACCTATATTGCTATTATTGCATCATGGTCTCCAAACTTAGGAAACTATTTTCAATCCTCTAAAAATGTCTCCATTCCATTAAATTTCTGATTCCTAATGAATAGTTATGTCTCAATTGTAATTTTTTTTTTAAAATTAAAATTAAAATAAACCGTCGAAAGTATCAAAAGAGTAAAATATTACAAGTATTAAATATTTGCTCGTACCAGGGATATTGATTGGTTCTTGCAGCTCTTTGTATTCACAAGAAATTGTTTCGTGCAGCGTTGATGAATGTAAACAAAGTGAAATTATTGTTGCCGCTGTAGGAGAATATATGTATGATAAAATGTTAAGTTCCTTGGCAAATGGGAGCAGCTCATAGGCAAAATAATCTGCAACTATAGCAACAATGTGTGATGTTGAGGTGATTGACTTCAATGCATCATGGATAGAAGGCAGAGACTGAGACATTGCAAGTGGAAGTTTGAGTGCTGGAACAGTCTCTTGTGGCAAGTTCACTGGAGGAAAAGTAATGGTTTCTATGTTTAGGGCTGAAAGGGAAGCAATGATGGATTTGGTGGCATTGGGAAGAGACTCTAGCACTGGAATGATGAAGGTGATTCTGATGTTGGGATGGAGCTGAAGGAGTCTCTTGCTGAATTCAGAAATTGCTATTTGATGGCTGACAACAGGCACAGAAACTACTACTATGTGAGTTCTCTCCATGGATATGAAACTTGGGTTACTTGGCTTTGTGCATTCAATGGTGTTGTTTATGAAAGATTGTTTGGTTCGTATAAAAAAGAATTGCAAACGGCTATTTGGCTAGTCTAATGTTGTATATATTGATAAAACTATACCAACTTGATTTTTTATAACACACTAAACCCTCCATTGATTTTTTATAACGATCTAGTAGAATGAGCTAAGAATTTTTCCCTTATTAATAAGTATATGCATGCATTTAATGAGGATAAAAAATTATATATTATTTAAACTTTTTTTAGTTCATTCAATATAATTTTGTTTTTAATTCTTTCCTCGTTGAATAGTACCCTACTATTATCCTATCCATAATCGTCCACTGGGCACCTGAAATTTGCATATTATATACTTCAAACATCAAGGTAATTGTCGACTAACGTTAACCTTCTTTTATTAGTCGCCCATTTATTAAACTGCAACGAATCAAACGTGTAGCCAACTTCTAGAGAGGTGTAGATAGATTTTATGTACATATTGATTACTACTACAGTAATCTTTGCACTTGATTCAAAAAATAATGGTTTATTATTTCGTAAGAAGTGGCTATATATAACGTTTAAGTGCAGCTAGCATAACGCATGCAACTTTCAGGCACAAACAAATAAATAAACAAAGAATTAAGAAAAAATATCATGAATAAAAATAAAAAATTCAAAAATTATACATTTATATACTATTAAAATAAAAAAAGTTTAATTATTCATTTGCTCCTATACTTGCACAATCTTTTCTCGTTTTAGTCCCAACAACTAAAACAATTTACTTATTTGTTTATAGTTTCACTCCATGATATTTGGTCTCCATTTTCAAAATGTTTTTATTCTTTAATTTTTATTCTCACTATTTTATTTGAATTCTTAACCTCACAGATAAAAAACAAATCTAAATTAATTATATAAGCAACAATTTCAATTCCAAAAAATAAAAATTACGAACAAACGCAAGTCCACGTCTTTCCGTTAGCATAATATAAGTGAAGTTGTTTAACTTACCCGAAAAAATAGAATTAAACAACCTTGTAGAAAATTATTGGTGCAATTAATTATGTACTTCAAAATAATTGTTACAATTTTCTTAATTGCACCAAACATTTTCTGTGGAATTGTTTAACTCCATTTATAATTGAGGTAAATTACACAACCCAATATAAGTTAATTGAATCAATTGTGTAAAAATTTTAGTTACAGTAAGCAACCCTCAAGCTTAAACTTTTCCATTTTAGTGCCAACTGTGTTAGGGTCATTGTTGAGGATCCATCATCCTTTAGTGCATCAGCAGCAGCAACTTTCAACTTTTTCATTCTCTGTCGAATTCCCTTACCTTCTTCCCCCACCATTAGATTCTTTATGACCCCACCTATCTCTTCCCTTTCCACTATCCCCTTCTCATTTACCCTAGGCCTAAGAGCCACTTTCAAACCATTAGTTAGCAAAACAGCATTCATCTTTTGCTCGGCAAAGAGTGGCCATGCAATTAGTGGAATCCCATGCACAACACTTTCAAGTGTGGAGTTCCAACCACAGTGACATAGGAACCCTCCAATTGCACCATGAGCAAGGATTTGAACCTGAGATGCCCAATAAGGAACCACCAAACCATGCCCTTTTGTTCTCTTCAAAAACCCATTTGGTAAAAATTCAGAAGGGTCCTCATTTTTATTAGCACCAATGTCAGCAATAATGCCAAACTTGTTAGGAGGTCTTAACACCCACAAGAACTTTTGACCACTCAATTCCAAACCCCAAGCAAGCTCGTTTATTTGGTCATGAGAAAGTGTGCCACCACTCCCAAAGGAAACATACAAAACAGAATTGTGTTGTTGCTTGTCCAACCATCTCAAACATTCTGAGTCACTTCCCTCATTGCATGACTCCTTTTGCACAAAGGGTCCTATTGCATAAACAGAAGGGATTCCTCTTCCCTCTTCTTGTTGCAAGGCCCTTATGGTCCCTTCTTCCATCTCGAAAAAGTTGTTAACCAATATACCATCAGCTAAATAGAATCTTTCATTACCTTCAAAAAAAGTTGTTAACCAATATACCATTAGCTAAATATATTTAAAATTAGTCTCACAGCTACCTAAAAAACTGAAACTCTTGAAAATATCTTGAAGTCTTACCAGAAAGGAATTATTATTATATAGTCCAAGACTATCATGACTCAATTAATCTTCACATGATACATAGTCCAGTATTATTAATTATTTTTTGTAAATTAAAAAGCTTGACTATGCGTCATGTAAATATTGATTAGAATCATAGGCATGTAGTTATCCAAAATTATCTAATAATTATTCTTTATTGAGGAGCTAAAAACCCTAATTAAAATAATTATTAAAGAGAAAATAAAAATAGAACCTTTCATTACCTTCAAGAAATTGCTTGTATGCTACACCTGATCGATCTTGAAGAGGGTCTGGTAGATCAGTCCCACGAATTGGTATGCAACCAGGAATCTCTATAGGTTCTAATAGGTCTCTGTACTCATAAGAAATTGTCTTGTCTAGCATGGAAGAATACAAGCACAGTGATAGTAACATAGCTGTGGATGGGAAATATGTGTAGGACAAGACATTGAGTTCCTTTCCAAAGGGTAACACTTGTGTTATCAAACCATCAGCAACGATTGCAACAAGCCTTGTGCTACCATGCAATGTCTTCAATGCATCATAGATTAGAGGTAAAGAACGAGAGATAGTGACTTGAACTTGGATTGCGGGGTGAGTGTCATGTGGAAGGTCCTCCAAGTTTATTGGTGGTAGGAACATGTAGTTTATGGTTGAGGGAAGAGAATCAAAAAGGGCTTTGGTGTTGTTGCAAGGTGAACCAAATGTGGGGTTGATGCATGTGACATGGATGTCATGGTGGAGATGAACTAGTCGCTTAGAGAACTCGAGAATTGAGCGTAGATGGCTGTATACCGGGACTGAAACTATGGCTATGTGAGTTGTGACCTCCATTAATTCAAATGTAATTTGATCACTTAATGTGGACATGGTTTATAGAAACATTGGTGAATTTATAGAAATGCAAGAGTTCTTAATTGAATCTGTGTCCCATGGTTTGAAACTTCTATGATGAAAATACAAACTGAAGGATTTGAAGATTGTATCGTAAAGCCACCATCATAACTTGTTGTAAATTAAGGTGAACTGCAGTTATCGGTTTGTGGAAATTTATTAAACTGATTCTACAGATTTGTTACATTTAAGAGATAACATAATTAATAATTACATGCATATCTTTGTTTTGAGTTTTGAAAATGTGAGAGTTACGTGAAAAATCTTTGATAAATTAGTAACTTCAATAAAAAAATACTGGAACTGATGACAAGCTTTTAGAAATTAAAAGGATTGTATTAGTTCAAAAAATAATGCTAACCAATATTTTTAGAACATTAATTAAGAAATTATAATAAAAATAATTTATCTTACTAAGTGCATGTTTGGGTTGCTGGTGCACCCAACCCAATCTCTGTTTCCAAAAATATCCTCTTCCTTACTTTTACGATGAAAATGCATCGTACTTCGTGTTGCCGCATTTGAAACGGCAATACAAACAGGTTCTAAGTGGGGTTAGTTACAACTTACATCAATCACACAACCAAAATTTTATGACAGAAAATATTTAATATTACCAATACATTCTTTTCATGTATTTTTAATAATAGTTTTCTCTTTATTGATTGTTTATATCAAAGCTTTTTGAGTACCCATTAATTAGTAGGACTCCTAAAAAAAGGTAATATTACTTATACAAAGCATAACACAGCTGTTAATTATTTTTAAAATTTCATTTTGCATCACATTTTTGTGTCTCCCGTTTAAAATTACTTTTCTATCCGTTTTTTTAAACAATTTGTTATTGGAACACAAAAATTTGATTATGACATCATATACAATTATTTTATTTCTCACTTTTTTTTTTCATTTTTGTATACATCTAAAAAATACACTCTAAAATCAAAGAGACAACTTTTTGTTGTCCAATTTTGTTCTTCAAAATTCATTTCTTTCTTTTTCTTTTAATTCCTATAAAATTCCATTTTTCAATTCTTATAATTTCATTTAAAATACTACAAAATTTTGGAGCCATCGTTTTACTCATAGAGATTTATATAATATTTTTATGTAAATTTATTTTTTCCTTTATACATTTAGTCTTGACTTTTTATTATTAACCTGTCATCTCGATCCTAATTAGGGTAACCAAGGAGGTTAAGTATATTTTTTAGGGCAAACTCAATCTCTTAAAAAGTTACATCTCCAATAGAATAATTATTTTTGCCTAGATATATTTCTTTTCACCTTAAATACCTCTCTCAAATTTTGATAAATTCATTTTCTATTATGGAGCAACATTAACGTTTAATTTTATGCAATGGGAGTGAGAGTGAAACAGAGAATCTATGATAGTTTTTCACAATTCAGGAAGCAACTTTTATCTACCAGTCACAAATAACACAATGACTTTCTCATCATGATAAAGTAAAAATAGAAAGAACATGAGTCATGAAACAAAGCATAATCCTTGCCAAAGGGATCCAAAAGGGGCCTATCTAGTTACATCCTTTTTATTCCTACTAATCACAACCATTTAATTGTTGATTGATGCATGGTCTTCTTAGAATACCCATCTTCTTTGTTTGCATCAATAGCAGCTTCTTTCAATCCCTTCATTATTTTCCTCATTTTTCCACCTTCAACTCAGCAACTTCTTCCTTTTCCACCATTCCATTGCCATTCACTTTTGGCCTCAGTGCCACTTTGAGGCCATCACTTAGCATAACAGCATTCATTCTTTGCTCTGCAAAGAGTGGCCATGCTATTAATGGCACACCTTGCAACACACTCTCAAGGGTTGAATTCCAACCACAGTGACTCATGAACCCACCAATTGAACTATGCCTCTGAATTCCAAGAACCCATATGGTAAAAATTCCAATGGGTTCTCATTTTCGGCATTGAGATAAGCACTACTAGCTGAACTATTAGGTGCTCTTACAACCCACAAAAATTTATGATTGCCCAATTTCTAGGCCAAAAGCTAGCTCAATAATTTGGACTTGTGATAATGTGCCGCCACTCCCAGCAAGCATTTTCAATAAGTTACTTTATCACATATCAATACATGGCATATGAATATGGTCAAATAAATGAAACTCACATCAGAAGACTCTGGATGTTTGTCAAAAGGGATGCTAATAACAAAGCCCTTCAAGGAATATTTAGAGATCTGCATAAAAACAGCTGAAGTAATTATAATATGCTTAAGAGTACTAAATTCTTTAGAGATACTGAACTGAAACTGAACCAAACCCAATTAACATTTTATCACAAAACCAAATGGGTATAGGAAATAACAATTTTGATCAAGACTAACAATCAACAGCCAATTCAACACATAAACTACAAAATCATTTTTTCTTCGTACAAGACTAAAACATGAAAAATAAGGTTTTTAAGTATCACAATATTACTAACCTTAAACCCAACTTAGTTATCAAGATAAGCATGTCAGTCGGGCTTCATTTCTTTCAAAGGCACCCTGTCATAAGGTCTGCAAAGAATATCATTTAAAATAAATTATTACATTGATAATAGAATTACATCTATGAAGTCCATTGGGCACAAAGTCATAAGATGAAATCTCTTCTCATGTGAATGAGAGGTGAAATCTCATCAGTTGAATGGTATGCACAAGAAAATAAAAATTGTTGTCTAGTTCCCAAAACACAAAAAATAAAAAAATTAAAAAATAAATAGCTGCTTATTATTAAATCACTGAAATTTAGGCGTATGGAGATCTGTATGCGAGTGCAATATGGGCAGCCACAGAGGACCCACAAAATAGCGGAAATCTCAGCACTAGCAAATGAGAAAAATTCTAATAAAAACAAATATTTCTTCTTAAATAATTATTGAAATACTTTCTCACCTTTATAAAACAAAGATAAGCAAAATAAACATGAGAGCAGAGGACCACCTTGAATTACTAAGATTAAGGTTCTGAGAATTAAGATTTAGCGATAAGCTCAAATCCATTCAAAGTCACAGGTGCCTCTATGATAAGATTTTGTGAATCATCTGAACCACAATGAACATTGAGATAGGCGTTAGAATCCAAAGCTTTGATGAACAAAATTTAATCAAGATTAACAGCAAAATCAAAGACTTACTGTAGATTCACAGAAAATAGAATTTACATCATCAAAACTAACATTAACCTGTTCAAATATAGGCTTATATGTTATATCCCTTCTTGAACCAGTCATTCTCAATGACCTCAGCAATTGTAATTGTAATCCTTAACAACACCAGAATGTGAACTGAGTTCAGTCAAGTGAACAAAGAGTAATAGACAGGGGCGGACCCAGACTCAAATGTCAAGGGGGGCCAACAAAAAAAAATCATATAGCAAATATATACCATCATATTAACTATTACGAATAGTATTACGAATAAAATATTGAAAATATATAAAAAAAATCATATATAAAATATGGAAAATTGAAAGTACTTTTGTTTTCGTGCGGTGTCTTTCAACATTTTCCTATTGTCAATATTGTGGCTCTGACTCGTGATTACAATAACCACTGTTGTGCATTTCTAGAATTTAAAAATTATAATAATTTTTAATCAATCTAATGACACTTGTTTATATTATATTTGAAAAACAAGAACTCCTTCAATTGCAAGAATAATAGAGTTTAACAAAGCCCCAAAAAAATAAAAACTGATTATATAATAACTAAAATTTGATAAATATAATATTTAGATAAGTTTTCTTAAAAAAAAAAGAAGATAAAATTACTATTGATTTTCTGTTTCTCCAAAAAAAAAAAAAATATATATATATATATATATATATATATATTCATTTTATAATTTAGAAAACTGAGGAGATAAAAATTGATTGTATAACAACTAAAATTTGATCAAATAAAATATTGAGATAAGATTTCTTAAAAAAAATTACTATTGATTTTATAATTTAGAAAAAAGTCAAGAGATAAAAAATAATTGTATAATGACTAAAATTTAGTAAAAATATATAATATTCATATAAATTTCTTCAAAATAAATAAATAATTATATATTGAATTTTTAACAGAAATCCTTGCTGGCTGGAGAGCAAAAATATAAGCTCAACCTCGTCTATGTATTATTCCCCCTGAAGCTGCTATAACATTTTAGCCAAAGCTGCTTTTTATATTTTATAATTAGTTTCCTTACATTACAAATTTTATTTTGAAAAAATCGGGTTGGGGGGGGGGGGGGGTTTAGGGTTTAGAGTTTAGGGTTTAGGGTACGTGAGTCCGCCTCTGGTAACAGACATGGAGATGGAATTAGATGCAATTCAATTAGTCAGCATACTCTTTTAAAATTTTTGTACCTAGATCAATATTTCTCGTTGGCTGCCAACACTTTCGTTTAAATGGCATGACACTTGCTCAATCTTACCTTGATAATCTTTTCAGAGCAAGGCCAAAAAATGTTTCACACAGTATTCAATAAAATAGTGAAGATATACAAAAGACTACATCAATTCATATTGTGTGAAACATTTTTTGTTTGGTAGTTTCACATTAAATCTTTAAATCTTTGTTTGGTAGTTGTTCTGCCAAGTAAATGTAGAAATGTCCCATAGCTCCAGTCAGAAACTTGTTTTGATATCTGGATTCTATAGTTAGAATTTCGCCATCTTTGATCTTGATAGAGCCTGGTTCAGGATAACAACCTGACATTCCAACTAGATAACCTTCTTCGTTTCCTGGTTCCTTTCCCGTTCCATATTTTGGTGTTGAAGTACATAAAACCCTTCCATCCTAACATAATCAAAGACATAAATTTAGAGAAGATGCATTACAATAGTTAACATCTTACAAAGATAAAGAATTAATCAAGAAATTTTACTACTTAAAAATATCCAAAAGCACATATTGCTTAACATAACTCAATCTACATCAAATCATAAAGATTATATAGAAACAACGACATATATCAAATATCACTTGTCCATATAGAGTTGCATTGACAACACCAGTATGCATGTGAGCAGTGGCATATATAAGATAACCACCTTTTTGCATTGGGATGTTTGCTTTCTGGACATGAGGGGAGTCACTGTCACCAATTCTTGGAATGGAAAATTCTACCTATACCAAAGTAAGAAATAGATGTTACTCAATCCCTCACAACAATGTAAAAGGCTACTATTATGGCTTGAAATTTAATTGAGACTGAAAAGTATACTTGTCATCTATAAATTATTGTATATTGAATAAATTATTTACCTGACAATCATGAATTGTTGAAGAGCCATTTGATCTCACACGATCAGTTGAATCAAGAATATAAAACTTTAGTGGCACTTGGTGTTCATCCCAATCAACCCACCTTATTTTATATCTTAGTGAAAGCTTTCTCGTTGGGCCATGGAAACCCTTTCTTAATTTGCATTGAAAGTTATCTTGACAGCAAAAGAGTCCTCCTTTATAATTTGGGGACAATGGTTGCCCATCAATGCCCCTTGTGACATTGTAAAAGTCCTTTGGGAGATTAACAAGGTTACATCTACATTGTGTGCAACCTTTTCTAAAATATGCACCACGTGTATCAATAGCCAAGATGTTAAACAACCATTTTTCTTTAAATCCATGTGGAGTTACTGTAGGGTTACCTAATTCTACCGCAAAAGGATCTGGAAGATTGGAGGATGTTCCTCGTGATTCTCCTCCTAAGCCCCAATAATATGGAAGAATAAAATCTCGGCATGCACCATCATTTCTTGTGTAATTGATACCATTGCTAAAGTCACGAGATTGCTTAATGTAGCGTGACATGGTAATATTTTCATTGTATTTTATAGCAAACCAATGATGAAGGTAAGTTTCGTACAAAGGTACGGAATTCCCATCTTCATCAACTATTTCTGCATCAAAACTCTTGACCCCAATATGACCTTTTGGAAACTCAATATCATACAATGATTTGAGCGCAATTTTTCCCGGACCCACTTCAAATTTTTCAGACACAAAAGTAGCCGACTTGATATGATTTTCAGGCTCTAGAAAAATTGAGTATGTTGTGCTAGAGAGCAACACTATTATTGATAATGAAAGTATCATTACTTTAGAGATAATCATCATATTAACCTGTACATATATAAAACCATTAGTACTGTAGAATTAGCTATGAAAAATGTTGGCATAGTTATTTTCTTTAGTAATCTTGTAGATAATTCATGCAAATGCGTTAAAATAGGTTAACTAAGTAAGATTGAAATAAAAAAGCAAAGTATGAGAACATCCACGATAAAAATTGCGTACCATATAAGAAAAAGATATAGGGATGACCATGGAGAAGATTTGGTCTTCGCTGAAACTGTACAATTGTTGAAATTTTAAAGGGTTAAATTTATGTGTATAGGAATTGCTGCTTTTATATGTAGTATATGGCTTGAAAATGGTATATCTGGCTAACTAAATGCCAAATCAACGCATGTGATGATTGTCTCATTTTGTTGGATGTATAAGGTGTTTTTCAATATAAAGAATAATGGTTTAAACCAAATTTGATAAGCATTGACCCGATTATCTAACTGTGTAAACTGTTGCACAACTCTTATAGCTATTTGTAGGTGTAAAACAACATGATATAGCAGTTTATTTGGGCAAACTCACCTACATAGGAATCTCCTTTAAATGGTCAACTTTTTTCTAAGGTTTTTTTATTTTTTTTATTTTTGGTTCTTTATTACTTTTTACTTAATTAGCAAATATGCGAACATTGTTTCGATATTTTTTAAACTTAAATATTATTTAAAAGTTATAAATGAAAAATATTATTTAAAATTTTAAAAGTAACAACAAAATTTAATTAAAAAAATAAGTAGTTTAGGTTTAGTGGGAAAGCAGTAAATTTAAAAAGAATGCACAAGAAATAATTTCTTAGCATAAGTTAAGATTTAAAATTGAAAAGAAAACTATAATATAATTTTTTTTATATGTAATTAATATAAGAAATTTAAGATATGATAAGAGGAAAAATTACATATATAAATGATAATTTTATACATGGTGGTAATCCTAAATAGTGTTGGATGAGAATGTATGGCATTCCTTCCTCATTATTCACCAACATTTTAGTATGGAAAAGAGTTATATTTCAATATAATTGAAGTTTATAATAAAAAAAATAACTTTTAGTATACAAATTAATTAATAATGTAAATCTTTTTAGTGACAATTCATAAAAATTAAACACTTTTTTTTATAATTAAATCATTTTTTTTGTCTCAAAACTGTCTCAATTGAACCATACTTTTTTAATACATAATATATGTTCTTATAGCATAAAAAAAAAATACATTATCATTTAATTACAAATTGTCATTCCTTTATATTAGTGACTATTCTAAAAATCTCAATAAGAAAAACTATTTTAATTAACTTATAAGATAAAAACCTTTCATTCGTATTAAGCTCTTATTTATCAAATTAAAGATTTTTTTGTTAATCTATTTGTAGGTCTCTGAAATATTTGAAAATTCTTAAATTTGCTCACTAGACTATTTGTTTTTATAATTGAATCATTGATCAAGTAATTATTTATTAATTAAGTTCTTAAGATTTTTAAAATCGTTATAAATTATCATTTTCTAAAAAGTATAAACCATCATAAACTTCCAACAAACCCTCCTTTTTTAGTTTAGATAATAAATTCAAAAAATTGAAAACCAACTTGTAAATTTCCAAATACTTTCGAGACCTACTAAATAATTTAATCTATTTTTTTTTCCAAAATCTAATTCAAACTTTTGTGTGTGTATTTTGTCCAAACAAGTAAGGTTTAATTAAATTTTTGGTCCCACTATTTATTTATTTTGTTCAATTCTGTCCCACTATTAATTAAAGGTTCAATCAAGTGTCATTATTTTTAAAAGAGCCTCAATGCAGTCTTTTCCTACAACTTCTTCATTAGTGTTTACAATTAGCGATGGTTTAAAACTAACGCTAAAAGGGCGGAAAGGACTACATTGAAGCTCTTTTAGGAATAATGGGACCTGATTGAACCTTTAATTAATAGTGGGACGAATTGAACAAAATAAATAAATAGTCGAATCAAAAAAGTAATTAAGCCAACAAATACCCTTAAACCGATTTTCCTCGTAACTTAAGAAACTCATCGTCTTGTTCTATTTTTCTTTCTCACTTCTCAAACTCCCTCCCTCCCTTCTCTCTCCATGAGAAATGGCTTCAAGTGTCATTGTAGGATACTCCCCACCAGAGTTTTACCAAAATGCCGTCATATTATGGCATGACGACACATCGACAACTTTGAACCCATGTGGGCGTCCACCGCGACCCGACCCTGGGATCCACCCCTGATCCAATAGGTTCGGGTCCAAGCCTTGCCACAGGTTGCAATTTCCACAACAACCTCCCATTCACTCTTCACTATGTCTTCGTCTCTCCCTTCCTCTAACGTATCCAAACCGTTGTTGAGGTCGTCATCGCACTTTCTGTCATTGCTGACAATGCCAACGTCCTCACCCACGATGGCGTCCCTATCGATCCTTCCCAACTCATGGTCATAATAATCTTTTTCTTCTTCTTTTTTTCACGGAATATGAATGTAAAAGTTTATTTGGGATTATAGATTTAATTTTCTAAATTATGATTTCAGGCAGATGTTTATTTTACTTACTAACTAACTAATGTAGCAATCATTTTTTTAAAATTTGTTTTGGTAGGTTATCTATCAAATTGAGATTAATGTTTCCCTTTCAAAATAGTGATCATTTTCGATTTTGTGGCACGATTTTGATCCCCCCCCCTTTTTTTTACTGATTCAAGATGTGAAATTTGTGCCATTAGATTCATGAACATGTATACTTTGAATCCATCTAATGTTCGAAACAAAAAAAGGGCCACAAAAAGTTAAAAATCACTTGAAAATGAGCAACCAAAAAATTGAAAAATCTAAATTCTCTTTTGGTTGCTCGTGAGACTCACTTTTCACGTGATTTTCACCATATTTTTTTATTCTTTTTGGTTCAAACATTAGTTGGGTATTCATGTATGTGAATTTATTGGGGGCGAGTTTCATGTTTTGAATTAGTCAAAAATATGGTTCAAAATTGTAATTCAAAATTGAAAAGTTTTAGGAGGGCAACATTGACTCAAATTTGAAAGGTAAAAGACTAAAATTTATCTCACAAAAGATAAAGAAACAAAACGAATTTTTGCACACAAAAAATAAGGGACCAAAAATATATTTAGGCAAAAACTTTTTTTCCAAGCAAATTGATTTTTGGCCGATTTGCCTGATTTTGGATCACTTCAACGGATTTTTTGCTAGTTCTTTGCAAAACCGATTTGTAGAGTAAATGAATTGGTCTGATGACCCGTTCCCAATTCAACCAATCAAACTAGCTGGTTCATATCGATTCTAACAATATTGATCAATATCATACCAAAGTTATGAGTATAGTTAAAAAGTGTCATCTTCCTCCAACTAAGAAATTAATTATAAGTTCACTATTTAATTGTCTAAGCTTAGAGCATTGTTACATGAAACACAATATGCTTGAAAATTGTGGGGTTAGACAATACCTTTTTTTTTTGTTGATAATTATCATGTAGACGTATTTTGTGTGGTATCATTTTAAATTTTTTTCTAGAATTTAAAATTGTATTATTATTATTATTATTATTATTATTATTATTTTGATGTTGGGTCTAGTTATATTTAAGATTTTCTTCTTCTTAAAAGGAAAAGTTCGGCAAAACATATTTTGGGAAAAACTTTTACGAAATTGAGAAACAAATTTTTCATTAAAGAAAAGATGAAAAAGGTAGCTTTTTTTTTTAAAAAAAAAATTTGAACTAAAGTAACCTTTAAAAATAAGTGGAACATAATAATCTCCATGTCTCTCATCTTGAACTAATTGATGTTGGATAAAGAAACAAAGTTTTTAGTTTTAAATGAACTTTTAAGCTAAAATTGCAAACTTCTTCAATTTAAGTTTTTCTAACATTAAATTTAAAATAATTTTTATGCTATAAAAAAGTTGGTAACAATGTCCCTAGAGTCGTAAAAAAATTAGACAATTGACTCTTAAAATTCTTAACTGACCAAAAAGTTAAAATTTTTATTCCCCACTGAATTAAAGGATTGTAATGATTAATTTACCAACTTCATAAGAATATTAGTATTATTAGTTTTAACATAGGGTATAAATAATAAATAAGCCCCAAGGCTTTCCAAAATATTGATAAAAAATAAATAATTCATTCAATAAAATAGTGAAGACATACGAAAGACTACATCAATTCATATTGTTAAATCATTCAATTAAAATACTTGATAAATTAATAGCAATACTTTTATACACTAAAAAGAATATTAATACTAATAACATTTAAAATAAGACAAAACAAGAAAAGAAAAAAAAGCTTTTCTTTTAAATCATAAGTTGCATCGCTAGATATAAATTAGTAGTTGTGTATTGTTAACATTGTGATGATTGTGGTAGATCAACTTTTATATACCAAATCACACATCAACAACCAATAATACAATAAAAATAACATAAATGGTCATAAGACAAACTATGGATTAGAAGTAAAACACCGTCAATATATACAATCAAAATGATTCATAGTGATAATACAAGTTTTACTTGTTCGATATTATGAGATTCAATCAACTACTACATGTTAATTTAGGAGTTGTCCTTGGCAATTGAAAGTCTCTTGAACAACCCTTCCGGTTAATTTTCTTTCTTATAACATGTTTAATTTTATAATATAACCACTTGATGTCATATACAATAAAAGAACTTTATATTAAACAATGCATAGGCTAGAGGAATTACAATATTTATGTTACCAAGAACGTCCAATTACCCTACAAGCTAAATAAGATATTCGAAAAAGATAAATGAATAGTTTCACATTAAATCTTTAAATCTTTGTTTGGTAGTTGTTCTGCCAAGTAAATGTAGAAATGTCCCATAGCTCCAGTCAGAAACTTGTTTTGATATCTGGATTCTATAGTTAGAATTTCGCCATCTTTGATCTTGATAGAGCCTGGTTCAGGATAACAACCTGACATTCCAACTAGGTAACCTTCTTCGTTTCCTGGTTCCTTTCCCGTTCCATATTTTGGTGTTGAAGTACATAAAACCCTTCCATCCTAACATAATCAAAGACATAAATTTAGAGAAGATGCATTACAATAGTTAACATCTTACAAAGATAAAGAATTAATCAAGAAATTTTACTACTTAAAAATATCCAAAAGCACATATTGCTTAACATAACTCAATCTACATCAAATCATAAAGATTATATAGAAACAACGACATATATCAAATATCACCTGTCCATATAGAGTTGCATTGACAACACCAGTATGCATGTGAGCAGTGGCATATATAAGATAACCACCTTTTTGCATTGGGATGTTTGCTTTCTGGACATGAGGGGAGTCACTGTCACCAATTCTTGGAATGGAAAATTCTACCTATACCAAAGTAAGAAATAGATGTTACTCAATCCCTCACAACAATGTAAAAGGCTACTATTATGGCTTGAAATTTAATTGAGACTGAAAAGTATACTTGTCATCTATAAATTATTGTATATTGAATAAATTATTTACCTGACAATCATGAATTGTTGAAGAGCCATTTGATCTCACACGATCAGTTGAATCAAGAATATAAAACTTTAGTGGCACTTGGTGTTCATCCCAATCAACCCACCTTATTTTATATCTTAGTGAAAGCTTTCTCGTTGGGCCATGGAAACCCTTTCTTAATTTGCATTGAAAGTTATCTTGACAGCAAAAGAGTCCTCCTTTATAATTTGGGGACAATGGTTGCCCATCAATGCCCCTTGTGACATTGTAAAAGTCCTTTGGGAGATTAACAAGGTTACATCTACATTGTGTGCAACCTTTTCTAAAATATGCACCACGTGTATCAATAGCCAAGATGTTAAACAACCATTTTTCTTTAAATCCATGTGGAGTTACTGTAGGGTTACCTAATTCTACCGCAAAAGGATCTGGAAGATTGGAGGATGTTCCTCGTGATTCTCCTCCTAAGCCCCAATAATATGGAAGAATAAAATCTCGGCATGCACCATCATTTCTTGTGTAATTGATACCATTGCTAAAGTCACGAGATTGCTTAATGTAGCATGACATGGTAATATTTTCATTGTATTTTATAGCAAACCAATGATGAAGGTAAGTTTCGTACAAAGGTACGGAATTCCCATCTTCATCAACTATTTCTGCATCAAAACTCTTGACCCCAATATGACCTTTTGGAAACTCAATATCATACAATGATTTGAGCGCAATTTTTCCCGGACCCACTTCAAATTTTTCAGACACAAAAGTAGCCGACTTGATATGATTTTCAGGCTCTAGAAAAATTGAGTATGTTGTGCTAGAGAGCAACACTATTATTGATAATGAAAGTATCATTACTTTAGAGATAATCATCATATTAACCTGTACATATATAAAACCATTAGTACTATAGAATTAGCTATGAAAAATGTTGGCATAGTCATTTTCTTTAGTAATCTTGTAGATAATTCATGCAAATGCGTTAAAATAGGTTAACTAAGTAAGATTGAAATAAAAAAGCAAAGTATGAGAACATCCACGATAAAAATTGCGTACCATATAAGAAAAAGATATAGGGATGACCATGGAGAAGATTTGGTCTTCGCTGAAACTGTACAATTGTTGAAATTTTAAAGGGTTAAATTTATGTGTATAGGAATTGCTGCTTTTATATGTAGTATATGGCTTGAAAATGGTATATCTGGCTAACTAAATGCCAAATCAACGCATGTGATGATTGTCTCATTTTGTTGGATGTATAAGGTGTTTTTCAATATAAAGAATAATGGTTTAAACCAAATTTGATAAGCATTGACCCGATTATCTAACTGTGTAAACTGTTGCACAACTCTTATAGCTATTTGTAGGTGTAAAACAACATGATATAGCAGTTTATTTGGGCAAACTCACCTACATAGGAATCTCCTTTAAATGGTCAACTTTTTTCTAAGGTTTTTTTATTTTTTTTATTTTTGGTTCTTTATTACTTTTTACTTAATTAGCAAATATGCGAACATTGTTTCGATATTTTTTAAACTTAAATATTATTTAAAAGTTATAAATGAAAAATATTATTTAAAATTTTAAAAGTAACAACAAAATTTAATTAAAAAAATAAGTAGTTTAGGTTTAGTGGGAAAGGAGTAAATTTAAAAAGAATGCACAAGAAATAATTTCTTAGCATAAGTTAAGATTTAAAATTGAAAAGAAAATTATAATATAATTTTTTTTACATGTAATTAATATAAGAAATTTAAGATATGATAAGAGGAAAAATTACATATATAAATGATAATTTTATACATGGTGGTAATTATAAATAGCAGTTTGATAAGCATGTGATGATTGTCTCATTTTGTTGGATGTATAAGGTGTTTTTCAATTTAAAGAATAATGGTTTAAACCAAATTTGATAAGCATTGACCTGGTTATCTAACTGTGTAAACTGTTGCACAACTCTTATAGCTATTTGTAGGTGTAAAAACAACATGATATAGCAGTTTATTTGGGCAAACTCACCTACATAGAAATCTCCTTTAAATGGTCAAATTTTTTCTGAGGTTTTTTATTTTTTTTATTTTTGGTTCTTTATTACTTTTTCTTAATTAGCAAATATGCGAACATTGTTTTCATATTTTTTAAACTTAAATATTATTTAAAAGTTATAAATGAAAAATATTATTTAAAGTTTTAAAAGTAACAACAAAATTTAATTAAAAAAATAAGTGGTTTAGCTTTAGTGGTAAAAGGAGTAAATTTAAAAAGAATGTACAAGAAATAATTTCTTAGCATAAGTTAAGATTTAAAATTGAAAAGAAAATTATAATATAAATTTTTTTAACATGTGATTAATATAAGAAATTAAAGATATGATAAGAGGAAAAATTACATATATAAATGAGAATTTTATACGTGGTGGTAATTGTAAATAGCAGTTTGATAAGCATGTGATGATTGTCTCATTTTGTTGGATGTATAAGGTGTTTTTCAATTTAAAGAATAATGGTTTAAACCAAATTTGATAAGCATTGACTCGTTTATCTAACTGTGTAAACTATTACGCAACTCTTATAGTTATTTGTAGGTGTAAAATCAACATGATATAGCAGTTTATTTGGGCAAACTCACCTACATAGAAATCTCCTTAAATGGTCAAATTTTCTTAAGGTTTTTTTATTTTTGGTTCTTTATTAATTTTTTTCTTAATTAGCAAATATGCGAACATTGTTTTGATATTTTTTAAACTTATATATTATTTAAAAGTTATAAATGAAAAATATTATGTAATATTTTCAAAGTAATAACAAAATTTAATGAAAAAAATAAGTAGTTTAGCTTTATTGGGAAAAGGAGTAAATTTAAAAAGAATGCACAAGAAATAATTTCTTAGCATAAGTTAGGATTTAAAATTGAAAAGAAAATTATAATATAATTTTTTTTACATGTAATTAATATAAGAAATTTAAGATATGATAAGAGGAAAAATTACATATATAAATTAGAATTTTATAGTGGGGGTAATTATACATAGTGTTGGATGAGAATGTATGGCATTCTTTAGTCATTATTCACCAACATTTTAGTATGGGAAATAGTTATATTTCAATATTATTTAAGTTTATAATAAGTAAATATCTTTTAATATACAAATTAATTAATAATGTAAATCTTTTTAGTGACAATTCATAAAAATTAAACAATTTTTTATGATTATATCAATTTTTTTTTGTCTCAAAACTATCTCAATTGAACCATACTTTTTTAATACATAATATGTGTTCGTATAACTTTAAAAAAAATTACATTATCATTTAATTATAAATTGTAATACCTTTATATTTGTGACTATTCTAAAAATCTCAATAAGAAAAACTATTTTAATTAACTTATAAGATAAAAACCTTTCATGAGTATTAAGCTCTTATTTATCAGATTAAATATTTTTTTTGTTAATTTAGTTAGTAGGTCTCTGAAATATTTGAAAATTTTTAAATTTGCTCGCCAAACTATTTGTTTTTATAATTGAATCCTTGATCAAGTAATTATTTATTAATTAAGTTCTTAAGATTTTTAAAATCATTATAAATTATCATTTTCTAACAAGTATAAACTATCATAAACTTCCAACGACCCCCCCCCCCCTTTTTAGTTTAGATAATAAATTAAAAAAAGTTGAAAACCAACTTATAAATTTCCAAATACTTTGGAGACCTACTAAATAATTTAATTTTTTTTTTGAAAATCTAATTCAAACTTTTGTGCGTGTATTTTGTCCAAACAAGTAAGGTTTAATAAAAATTTTGGTCCCAGTATTTATTTATTTTGTTCAATTTTGTCCCACTATTAATCAAAGGTTCAATTAAGTCTCATTATTTTTAAAGAGCCTCAATGCAGTCTTTTCTGTACAACTTTTTCATTAGGGGCGTTTGGTAGGGGATAAGTTTTTTCATACCCGGGAATGATGATTCATGGGAAAGTCAATTGCTGGGAATCATGGTTCCTGGGAATGGTTAAAATATGTTTGGTTAGTCATAGTATGTTTATTGGGAATTAAAGTTTCTTATGTTTGGTTACAGTAGAACTTTCCTGGATATATACTTTTTTTTACAAATATACCCTTTATTAAAATAACTTCATTATTATAATAATATTATTATGAATTACTATCATATTAGAGGTTGAATTATAATATTATAATACAAAAGATGAAATAATAAATAATGAGATAAACTTAGATAATAAAGTAGTTGGGATCTATGTTTAAAAAATAGATAAAGATAAAAAATTACAAATTTTAAAATTAATATTTTTTTCAAAATTAAAGAAAGATAGAATCACGTGGATAAATGCAACGTTCAACAATGGAGATAAACTTATACATAAAGATGAACCCTACGTAAGGATATTTTGTACTTAAAAAAAGGAGTAATGTAGCCTTTTCATATTATTAAAAGTTTCCCCCTAGTCAGGATAGTTAGATTCCCACCTCCCCCTGTGGGAAAGATTTAGTGGGGAACTGATTAAAAAACATTCCCAGAAAACATCCTTTCCCAGGAATCTTATTTTTTTAAAATAGAAACCAAACATGGGAAACTAACATTTCCAACCTAACATTCCTAGGAATCTAAAAATTTCTCCTCTACCAAATGCCCCCTTAGTGTTTACAATAAGCGATGGTTTAAAACCAACGCTAAAAGGGCCGAAAGGACTACATTGAAGCTGTTTTAGGAATAATCGTACCTGATTGAACCTTTAATTAATAGTGGCACAAATTGAACAAAATAAATAAATAGTGGGATCAAAAACGTAATTAAGTCAACAAATACCATTAAACCGATTTTTCTCGTAACTTAAGAAACTCATCGTCTTGTTCTATTTTTCTTTCTCACTTCTCAAACTCCCTCCCTTCCTTCTCTCTCCCTGAGAAATGGCTTCAAGTGTCATTGTAGGATACTCCCCACCAGAGTTCTACCAAAATGTCGTTATATTATGGCAAGGCGATCGACAACTTCGAACCCATGTGGGCGTCCACTGCAACTCGACCCTGGGATCCACCCCTGATCCAATAGGTTTTAGTCCAAGCCTTTGCCACAGGTTGCAAATTCCACAACAACCTGCCATTCACTCTTCACTGTATCTTTGTCTCTCCCTTCCTCTAATGTATCCAAATCGTTGTTGAGGTCGTCAGCGCACTCTTCATCATTGCTGACAATGCCAACATCCTCACCCATGATGACGTTCCCATCGATCCTTCCTAACTCATGGTCATAATAATCTTTTTCTTCTTTTTGTTTTTACACAATATGAATGTCAAAGTTTAATTGGGATTTTAGATTTAATTTTCTAAATTATGATTTCATGCAAATGTTTATTTTATTCACTAACTAACTAATGTAGCACTCATTTTTTTAAAATTCGTTTTGGCAAGTTATCTCTCAAATTGAGATTAATGTTGCCCTTTCAAAATAGTGATAATTTTCGATTTTGTGGCACGATTTTGATCCCTTTTTTTTACTGATTCAAGATGTGAAATTTGTGTCATTAGATTCATGAACATGAATACTTTGAACCCATCTAATGTTCGAAACAAAAAAGGGCCACAAAAAGTTAAAAATCGCTTGAAAATGAGCAACCAAAAAATTGAAAAATCTAATATCAAAATTTTTTCTGGTTGCTCGTGAGGCTCACGTTTCACGTGATTTTCACCATATTTTTTTATTCTTTTTGGTTCGAACATTAGTTGGGTATTCATGTATGTGAATTTTTTGGGGGCAAGTTTCATGTTTTGAATTAGTCAAAAATATGGTTCAAAATTGTAATCCAAAATTGAAAACGATCACTGTTTTAGGAGGGCAACATTGACTAAAATTTGAAAGGTAAAAGACTAAAATGTATCTCATAAAAGATAAATAACCAAAACGAATTTTAGCATAAAAAAATAAAGGACCAAAAATATATTTTAGGCAAAAACTTTTTTTCTAAGCAAATTGATTTTTGGCCGATTTGCCTGATTTTGGATCACTTCAATGGATTTTTTTGCTAGTTCTTTGCAAAACCAATTTGTAGAGTAAATGAATTGGTTTGATGACCCGTTCCCAATTCAACCAATCAAACCAGCTAGTTCATATCGATTCTAACAATATTGATTAATATCATTCCAAGTTATGAGTATAGTTAAATAGTGTCATCTTCCTCTAACTAAGAAATTAATTATAAGTTCACTTTTTAATTGTCTAAGCTTAGAGAATTGTTACATGAAACACAATATGCTTGAAAATTGTGGGGTAAGACTATATACCCTTTTTTGTTGATAATTATCATGTAGACCTATTTTGTGTGGTATACTTTTAGGATTTTTTTTCTAGAATTTAAAATTATTATTATTATTATTATTATTATTATTATTATTATTATTATTATTATTATTATTATTATTATTATTATTATTATTATTATTATTATTATTATTGTTAGTCTTGCAGTTAACTTTCCTCTGTTATCTCTAACGTCCGTGCCTACGTGGTACCTAGGTGATGACGTGGCAGCTGACGGTTTCCATGTGTCATCCACATGGCTACCATGTGTATAAAAGTTGACTTTTCAATTTAGTCTCTGAACTTAACCATTTGCTAACATTTTGGTCCCTGAACTTAATCACTTACTGATATTTTGGTCTTTGAACTTAACCACGTACTGTCATTTTGGTTCCTAAAAGTATTTTTGAATTTTTAATTAAGTCTCACACTGCATGAAAATTATTAGCATAATCATCACTATATTTCCTTACTTCCATTCCATACCCCTCATATTTTCACCTTCCTCTTCCACATTTTGTAGTTCATCTTGACTTTCACATCCACCATTTGCATGTAAAGTTCGCTATTTATTCAACTAAAACATCAATTCTAATAGGAAAATAACACAAACATCTTAAAAAACTATTTAATTTTTTTTCTTAAAAAACATTGTCTAGTTTCTTTAAGAAGTTACATTTTATTCAATTGAAAATTTTCAAATAGCTTCTTTAGCACTCTCAAGTAATCATTACATTTAAAATTATTTGATGTCTATATATACCTTGCGATAGTAGTTCATGAAAACAACTTTCGTGAACAACGATGTGAAAACTTCAAAGAATAAAAAAAAAAATAGAGGCAAGATGTACTACCATTGCCCTATCGAAAAGGTATGTAAGGAAATAGTCATAACACTTTCTTTTTTCTCCCTTTCGTGATTCTCAAGTTTTTTTTAACTGTCTTTTCGTGATTAATGTTATTCCATAAAATAGATTAATTAATTAATGTAACATTCTACACATATTAATAGCATATAAGATAATAACTTGATTTGGATAGAAGATCTGGTTTAGAACCTTATAGAATCTTGTTAGCAATGTCCTGGGTTTAGCCGGTAACTACTGTTTTATAATTGCTCATAAATTAGTTTCATATTTATAGTATAATTTAAATGGAAGAATTGGTAAGAGAAAGGTGAAAAATATGAGGGGTAAAGAATATAAGTGAAGGAATATGATAATGTCTATGCTAATACTTTACATGCAACATAGGACTTAAATTAAAATTTGAAAGTGCTTTCAGGGACCAACATGTCATTATGTGGTTAAGTTCAGGGACCAAAATATCAGTAAGTTGTTAATTTCAAGGATCAAAATGTCAGTAAGTGGTTAAGTTCAGGAACCAAATTGAAATGTCAACTTTTATACACGTGACAGCCACATTGATGACACGTGGCAATCGTCAGCTGCCACGTCATCACTAAGGTGCCACGTAGGCACAGACGTTAGATATAACAGATGAGAGTTAACGACATGACCAATCTGTCGCACTTTTTGCACATTCAGAGACTAAATTCAAATTTTTCATCTTTCAGGGACCAATCTGTTAGCGCCTCACACTTTCAGAGACCAAAATTGGTGTTTACCATTTTTTATTGAGTCTCTAGATTCATTAGAATCATCATAAATTATCATTTTTGGAGAATTTCAAGTTGTCTTAAACTTTCAAAGACCCATTTTTTTTAGACACTCATTTAAAAAAATCAATTTAAAAACTTACTTATAAATTTCTAATTACTTTGGTTAGATGAAAATAGGGGGAGAGTGAAAATGAGGTGTATAAGTATAAATAATATTGATTATTTGGTATCATAAAAATAGTGTGAAAATATTAATAAAAAAGGTGAAAACAGGGTGGAGGTTTATTAGTACTTTTTTAACTTTTTCTTCACTTATATTCATTTATTTCTCCATCTCTCTCTCTCTTTTTTTTCTATTTTTTTTTCAACTAAAGAACTTTTATTTCCACTTTATATATTTTCCATCTATTTTCTGTTTTCATTTACCTTTTCTATTTTTATTCACCCTTTCTTTCTTTCCTACCAAATATACTTTTTTTTCTCCTACCAAATAGACTCTTTAGTAAGGTATTTGGAGAACTTATAAACTCTTTATTTGACAAAAAAATTAATAATAATTTAACATTTTTTTCCCCAAAATTACTTCAAACTTTCGAGTGAGTTTTGTCCAAACAAGTAACCATAAACCAACTTCCTCATAACATAAGAAGAAAAGAAACCCATCATCGTCTTGTTCCATTTTTCCATTCTCACTTTTCTTTCTTCGAAAATGGCTTCAAGTGGCGTTGTGGGAACCTCCCCAGCACCCGAGTTCTACCAGAACGTCGTCGTAATGCGGCACGGCGATCGCATCGACAGCTTCGAACCCACGTGGGTCTCCAACGCGACCCGACCCTGGGACCCGCCCCTGATCCAACAGGGTCGGGTCCGAGCCTTCGCCACGGGTCGCAAGTTCCGCAACAACCTCCCTTTTACTCTCAACCGCGTCTTCGTCTCTCCCTTCCTCCGATGCGTCCAAACCGCCGCCGAGGTCGTCGCCGCCCTCTCCGCCGTCGCCGACGACGCCAACGCCCACACCGGCGATGGCGTCACCATCGATCCCTCCAAACTCAAGGTCAAAATCGTCTTTTTCTTCTTTATTCAGAATGTCAAGTTTAATTAGGATTATGAGTTTAATTTTCTAAATTCTGATTTGATGCAGATGTTTGTTTTATTCACTAACTAATGAGGTACTCGTTATTTTAACTTTTAGTTAGGGTAATAAATAACTGGATGTTCTTGATGAGAAAATTATCTGATGGTTTTAGTTAGGGTAATAAATAACTGGATGTTCTTGATGAGAAAATTATCTGATGGCAGTTTTTTTTTTTAGTTGTTTTTGTTTTGTATAATAAAATAATTCGAATTTTAAAAGACAATCAATTTCAGAATCATTCGAGCACGTTTTTCACAAAAGAAAAAAAATCAATAATCAACCGATGACTCTAAATTAAAGAATTTTAAAATAATTATTATCAGAGTAAATAGTGTATACAGTGAGCTATAGTGTTATTCGATGAATAAACCATCAATTTGGTCGCTCAAGTATTACTCTCTCTCCTAATTAGTCCTTAAAGAAATGAAATTATATAAGTAGTCTCTAAAGTATTGAATATCCATTAATTTAGTCCTTACATTGATATATTTTATTAACGTTGGGGGACTAATTTAAAGGTGCTTTTTTGATACTTAAGGCACTATGTAACATGGTTCTAGTAATACTTTTACAATAATTATCTTAAAAGTCTTGCTAATAATGATCTCTGATTGGTTGTCAATGTAGAATATTTTACTTTTATACTGACAGTATATAGAAATCTAATTAAATTTATGGAATGTTTACCTTAAAAAAATAAAAAGAGGAAAAACAGTTAGGCATTTTTATGTTGTGCATAGTACTATCTAGATAGGATTACTGTGGTCTTAAAACAACAATGGCAATAGGACATTCTTTTTTTTTTTGTCACAGGTTTAACAGAATAGTATCCAGTCCTGAACAACCTTTGATTCTCCGAGGTGGTTCTTGCAGTGTACCAAGGTCAAGCATTAACTTGTCATACAGTAAAACAAAATTATGTATAAATAGATTTTCCAGTAACATTGCTGCACAAGATGATTATGTTTGATTTGTTCATTTGGGATGTTTGCCTTTGAGGGATACATGTCGAAATTTAGACCTTGGCCTAGTGGCGAAAACTGCATGTATACACTCTGCACACATTGTATCATAGAGGTTCAGTTTCATTTGCGCTGCAGAAGTAGAATTGTATAGTTTTGTGAATGAAAGGATAACATGGTGTTTCATACTTCTCTTTAATAAAATTTTAAAATGACTTACAAATCCTGAGTAGATATATCAGCTATTGAGTTTATAAAATTCTAACCCTCTCTTCCACAACTGCAGGTCTCTGTTGAATATGGATTGTGTGAAATGATGAGCAGGGCGGCGATCAGACTTGAGGTGGTTCCTAAAGATGGAAATTGGGGCTTCGATATATTAGAGCGCGAGGCCATGCTTCCGGCAGGGACAGTGGATAAGAATGTGGAAAGGGTCTATAAAGAGGTATAGAGGACTTCATCTTCATTTTCAATTGTGATTTTTTGGCACACTTGACAATTATATATAAGTATGCAAACATTGTTTCTAGTGCTGATGAAAACTTTTTTGCTTGAGGAAACTTCAGTTGCCCAAGTGGGAAGAAGATCCCAATTTGCACACAAGGCCTAGATATAAGCAAATAGTCAAAGACCTTGCAGACAAATATCATACTGAGAACTTGCTGCTTGTCACACACGGTATAATATTCAATTTCTTGTCCATCATTCTATCTGGAAAGGCACCTTTTTATTTGTGAATGCAATCTTTCTCTAGTTGCTCCCCATGTTACATTAATGAGCAAGAATGAAATTTACTACTATAAAGCAAGAAAGTGCTTGAACCTGAACCTGTTGATCATCGAATAAAGAAGGTGCTCAGTGCTCTATTTTGCAAACTGAATTCTAATTACATTGCATCTTTTGTAGGGGAAGGTGTTGGGGTGGCTTTTTCTTCATACAAAAAGGGGACTACTGTATACGAAGTTGATTACTGTGGATATGTCCAACTTAGACGCCCAATTTTCAAGAAAGACCAGTCATTTACTGCAGGAGAATTTGAAGTTCTTACTCACAATGGTCAAACTGGCGTTAGTTTCATCCCAAAGAAAACTTCATAATGGCCATCTACACGTTTTGGGCTTGATTCTCACTTATTACTCTGGCTACTTCATATTTGAGTCCTCCAAAGTCCAAAAGACTTCTCTATTGTGAATGCTTGATTGAGTAGGAAAATTTAAACATCATTATTCTTCACTCAATTGAATAGTAAACATAGGATCCGATGAAAAGAAATAGCAATAGCTAGGGCTTTATTCTTCTATTATATTCAGAATAAGTTAATAGATACATTATATGAATTTTCTGAAAATTTGGTTTACTATAGAACTCAATGGTGATGAAAGATCTATGTAGACAATTATTATTGTTGTATTTGGCGTATGCTGATAGCATACTTTATTTATTGCTGTGTTGCAAATATAAAACTTGTCTGTTGGAAAGAAAGGAAGAAAATGCTTGTGAGTGTGTGTATTTGAAAGGAAGAATCCTTTCTGTTAAAAGCTGTTTGTTGACCTTATTTCAACTTTTTTCCATCGCGATCAGGTCTTAAAATTATGTTATGTTCAATTTGCTTTGGAAAGAATTAGTTTCCTCAAAACTGCACATTCATGATCATCTTTATGAAAAGCACACCAATGTTCGGGCGGCTATTTGTTTAATTTTGTATGATTTCAATTATCAAAGGTTTTTTTTTTTTAACCAATTGAACTGATTAAGGTTTTATATGATTAGTTACATATGAACCGTTTATGCTCGGGACAGGTTACAAGCCTAAGTTGCATATGCGTTGTATAGCAGTTTCTTTGCTATAGGGAAAATGACATTATTTTCTAATACGCAAATGTTGGAAGCTTAAAGATTTTAAACAGAGAAATCTCAGTATGGGAGTTCAAAAAGCTCGCTCATTCAGTAATGAAAATGTGGCTTTATGCCAGCTTTACATGACAGGAAAAAAGTCAAAAGATAACAACCACGTTTACATCACCTAAAGACGTGGTAAATCTCATAAGGAATAAAAGCTAAACTAACCTCGAATAATTAGGACTTTATTAACCGAACAGCAACTAACATGGTCTTAATGTGACAAGTCTTATTGACTTACAGGTCCAAAAAATGTTGGCACGTTCTTAGTGAATTTCTCCAAATTATTTACCGAAATTTATATGTTAAAATATAAAAGACAATTTACTTTGGTTTAAGACTATAGAAGACAATATGGTGTGATCTTTGGCTGCAATATAATGCTAGTTGAATGAAATCAAGATGTTGAAAATAATTATTTGGACCGCTTTAATATCTATCTGCATACTCTTCATTAATATTTATTTAACTCGTTCGGATTGCAAGTGAATATCATTGCAGAATGCAGTTGATACCTTGAACAATCAATGATAAATTAATTAACATATATTAGCAAAAAAGATCGATGCAACATATTTTACAAATATCATATGACTAGTAGCTATTACTTGAAACAACTCAAAAGTCCAACACTATGACAATTTAGCCATCAGAAAGATCAGCAATATGGACAAATGCAATGTCTGTTTTTGGTTATCCTACGAATGGCATCAGTATCAATAATTTCAAACTGCAACGAATGACCAAATTATAAGTATGGCACATAATTTTTAGCCTGTAATTACAAGACTGCAACACAACAACACATGGAATAAACGACAATGACCACAAAAGTCAGAGGTTTGAAGGGCTTGCAGGTGGGTCCATGTGATCAAACATGTCCACAGGGAAATCATCGAAGAAGCTGTCACTGATTTTGGAGTTATCAATTGCATCCCTTGTCCCAAATCTGCAACTTCCAGGTGGCTCAAAGAAAGGGAACCCAAAGGGGTGTTGTGAACCTATTCCAAACTCAGATGCATCGATAGGACACAAGTCTTCAATGAAACATGGCTCATCAATTGTGGGCAAGAGATCTTGGTTTTCCATTGAGAATGTGAGGCCATTTTGGAGTTCTGGAATCTGAGGAAAGGCAATCTGTTCAGTGCTTTTATTATAGTTCTCAAAAAGGGTAAACTCTTGTTCAACATGGATTGTGTCAGAACTAGGCAACTCAGACTTGATGATATCTGGCAAAGCCACCATTTTGATAACCTCAGAATTATCAATGTAGGGCAGTGAGCATGACTGAGGCTTTGATGATGGTTCCCCCTCTGATGATGAACTGAACTTAGGAGCCTATACAAGTGAACAAAATTAATGTTATGCCTATGCAAAAAAATTGCAGTAGTGAAAAGAACACTGTCACATAGAACATTTTACTCATTTTTCCAAGTCTACTACCACATTCTCTGGGAAAGGAATTTTTAAGAATTTTGGGATCCTACAAAGGTAACAATACAAACAGAGGAGTGTACATAGAGGAATATTAACAAATAACAACCAACTGTTTTCAACAGGACAAACTAGTTCTTGAAACTTGCTTTAGTCTTGTCAAATTTTCAGTTGTCTTGTTTATGAAAATTTGTTTTTTTTAGTGAATGCATTATTAAATAGTGTCTCAAATTTTCAATTTTGTTTTTTTGTGTTGAATAATGCTGAATTCTGAAGAAAAAACAGAATGGTAGAACTATAAAAGCCCGGAAATATAGGAACCTTTTCAATCCAATTACCTCCAAAGTTGGAACATCAATAAAGGTAGGAACTTTAGTTTTGTTTTTCTGTGATCTGGGAGTTGTTGCTGATGTCTGCAGAATCCTAGCCAACCTCTTTTGCCTACTGCTCCAGAAATTTTTAACATCATTGTCTGTTCTCCCTGGCAAATAGGATGCAATCTTAGCCCACCTGTTCCCAAATTGTGCCTGCAACTCTATCACAACCCTCTCTTCCTCAAGTGAAAACTTGCAACCACTTTGAGAAGGCCAGGAGAGACACCAAAAGACAACAATCAGATAAAAAAAAAAAATTAAATTATCTCCTTTTTGTAAACTTAAAATAACAAGTTTTCGTCCATGTATTTTTGAAACCCTGAAACTTTAGACCCTAAAACCATTAGTTTTCGTCCCTTGCAGTGTTAGCTTTAAGATCTAAAGTTTGGATAAAATACATCATCAAAATTATGGTTTTAATAGTCAAGGACTAAAGCAAAAAAATGGCTTTTCAGGAACTAAAAACGCCATTAACAAAAAAAAAATTGAGACCAAGCAACCCCATCATTGTAAAATCATCAAACACAAGTGCAAGTAACAACCATAAACCATGCATGGATAATTGGACACACTAACATGGACCAACTTCTAGTGAAAACTTGAACTCACTTTAGGTAAGACCAAGACACAAAACCCCAAAAGGCCAAGCCAAAAAATATGCAAACCCCATTAAAAAAAATGCGATCTATAAGCAAGACTACGACCAATGTGAAGCAACCTCATCATTGTAACTTTCAGTGCAAGTAAGTAACAACCAACCATACATGGATATATGCACATGCACAATCAGAATGAGGAGAAAATGAAGAAACATTGACTCACTTCTTGAGGTTTGGTCGAAGCTTATTGACCCAACGAAGACGACAGGACTTGCCAGTCCTTTGAAGAAGACCCTTGGATCGAATGGAGCTCCAATCTCTGGGACCATACTTCTTCACATGGTTAAGTAGCACCTCATCTTCTTCTGCTTTCCATGGCCCTTTCCTTATATACTCTTCTTGCTCCTTTTTCCCGTGCATTTTCCACAAAAGACAACAAGATCAACACAAGGCAAAGTTTTCTCTGATTTTCTACCTTGATCACCTTTTTTTGTACCCCGTTAAACTACTGCTTCTCACACACTACTATACTATTGTACTATGTTGTTCTATAGGCTTTTACGGTTATGCATGGCAGTTATTGCCTCGTTCCCACTAACTTGCCCACGTTCTCTCTCTCTCTCCCCCCTCTCACTCTCTCTTTCATTATTATTTTTACTATATTATTAAATAATTATAACTATAATTATTACTATTATTAATTAATTGATATTAATTAATAAAGGAGAATATGTTTTACGTTCTAATGTGAATTTCTTTAGTGATATTTTCCATATATTTTAATGATATTTTTATAATTTAAATTTTTTACCATCCAATTTTGTTATACTTAAATACTTAAATAGTATAAATTATATTAGTTAAGATTTTACTTGTGTAAGAACAACTTTACTCTTGAAATATTACTTTTTCACTCGCATTATCCACCTTAATCAAAACAAGTAATAACTATATATGTTGAGATCCAGTTTTTATCTTAATTCTTAAACAAAGTTGCTTCTATAAACAACTATATTTACATTTATATTGTCATCATTTTATAAAATATAGGTAAGCAACTCTTAAAATATCAACGTTAAAGTTGCAACAAAGTAATGAGTGTATATAAAAATGGCTGACTGTTGATTTAACAAATTTTATTTTTAATTTTTCTTATAAAATAATAAAATAATTTTATGTAGATTGGTGAGTAAGATCAAAAATATAGAAACTGGTATTTTTTTATGTTATTAGTGCAAACAATAAAGGGAAAAGGATGAATTTAAGTACAAAATTAAATAATCCACAAAATTTTAGTACAAAATTAGAAAATAAATAATCCACAAAACAGAAAACAAGGCAATTAAATAATAATTAAATTAATCTCAGTCCTAAATTATTTCTTCACAATTTTTAATTAGGTTTCTAAACTTTTTTTTTTACCAAGGGATTTAGCTCAGCTTGTTGAACAATGTGCGTGAATTATTGTAAACCTTTTAATATCTAAGTTCGATTCTTACAGATAAAAAACTATTTTTTTAATTGAATATCTGAACTTGTATTTGTTTTTTAATTAGGTCTCTGCTAGGACCTAATTAACAAACAAATAGAAGTTCAATGACCAAATTTATCACCTCTATATGCCAATAGAGATTAACTCTCTTTTGATGTCTATTTTATGTCAATATGCTTGCCTTGGCTTTCACCTTTATTATTCTTAAAAAAAATACTAATTAGCCTAAAATTCTTTATTGGTCTTCAAAGAATTTGACAACTTTAAGACCAAAAACTTTATGCTTGTGATATAATTTCTTAGCATCTGATAAATTCTTTCTTTATAGTGATTTTAAAGGGTATCGCATAATTCCCTTATTTTCTTATATTCCACTTGTCAAGAAATTTCACTCCCACTTATTGAGAAATTTTACTCTCACTAACTTTTGGAGTGAGTATAGAGTAATAAAATAAATACTCATTTCATGATAATATAATATCAATGTTATGATAATTCTTAACTTAGTAAATTCAAACCTTCTAGTACAAAACATGTATAAAATTTAAAAACTTTATATATGGACGTATAATAAAATATTATAATAAAATAGATCATGCCTATGGGTACAGAAATGATTAATTTTCCAACTTTATAAATATTAGTATGAGTAATTTTAACATAAGATATAAATAATAAATAAGTCTCGAGACTTTCCAAACTATTGATAAAAAATAATAATTCATACAATAAAATTACAAAGTCAAATACAAAAGACAACATCAATTCATATAGTTAAATCCTTTAATAACAATACTTTATAAATCAACAGTAATACTGTTATACATTGAAAAGAATATTAACACTAACAACATTTAAAATAACACAACATGCAAAAAAAAAAAGAGTTTTCTTTTAAATTATAGGTTTCATTGTTAGATATACACTAGTAGTTGTGTATTTTTAATGTAGTAATGATTGTGGTAGATCAACTTTTATATACGCAATCACACATCCACAACCAACAATACAACAAAAATAACATATGGTCATAAGACAAACTATGGATTTGAAGTAAAACACCATAAATACATATAATCAAAATGATTCATAGTGATAATAAAACTTTTACTTGTCCATATTTATGCGATTCAAAAACCTACAACATGTTAGTTTAGGAGTTGTCCTTGGCAATTGAAAGTCTCTTGAACAAGCTTTCCAGATAACTTTCATTCTTATAACTCGTTTAATTTTATATTATAATCACTTGATGTCATATGCAATAAAAGAACTTTGCATTAAACAAGATAAGGGTTACATGAATTACAATACTTATCTTATCAAGAACGTCCAATTATCCCATAAGCTGGATAAGCTATTCGGGAAAGATACATGAATAGTTTCACATTAAATCATTAAATCTTTGTTTGGTAGTTGTTCTGCCAAGTAAATGTAGAAATGTCCCATAGCTCCAGTAAGAAACTTGTTTTGATATCTGGATTCTATAGTTAGAATTTCGCCATCTTTGATCTTGATAGAGCCTGGTTTAGGATAACAACCTGACATTCCAACTAGGTAACCTTCTTCGTTTCCCGGTTCCTTTCCTGTTCCATATTTTGGTGTTGAAGTACATAAAACTTTTCCATCCTAAGATAATCAAAGAAATAAATTTAGAGAAGATGCATTACAATAGTTAACATCTTACAAAGATAAAGAATTAATAAAGAATTTTACTACTTAAAAATATTCTCTAAAGCACGTAATGCTTAATATAACTCAATCTACATGAAATCATAAAGATTATATAGAAACAACGACATATATCAAATATCACCTGTCCATATAGAGTTGCATTGACAACACCAGTATGCATATGAGCAGTGGCATATATAAGATAACCACCTTTTTGCATTGGGATGTTTGCTTTCTGGACATGAAGGGAGTCACTGTCACTAATTCTTGGAATGGAAAATTCTACCTATACCAAATTAAGAAATATATGTTACTCAATTCCTCATGACAATGTAAAGGGCTACTATTATGGCTTGAAATTTAATTGAGACTGAAAAGTATACTTGTCATCTATAAATTATTGTATCTTGAATAAATTATTTACCTGACAATCATGAATTGTTGAAGAGCCATTTGATCTCACACGATCAGTTGAATCAAGAATATAAAACTTTAGTGGCACTTGGTGTTCATCCCAATCAACCCACCTTATTTTATATCTTAGTGAAAGCTTTCTCGTCGGGCCATGGAAACCCTTTCTTAATTTGCATTGAAAGTTATCTTGACAGCAAAAGAGTCCTCCTTTATAATTTGGGGACAATGGTTGCCCATCAATGCCTCTTGTGACATTGTAAAAGTCCTTTGGAAGATTAACAAGGTTACATCTACATTGTGTGCAACCTTTTCTAAAATATGCACCACGTGTATCAATAGCCAAGATGTTGAACAACCATTTTTCTTTAAATCCATGAGGAATTACTGTAGGGTTACCTAATTCTACCGCAAAAGGATCTGGAAGATTTGAGGATGTTCCTCGTGATTCTCCCCCTAAGCCCCAATAATATGGAAGAATAAAATCTCGACATGCACCATCATTTCTTGTGTAATTGATACCGTTGCGATAGTCGTGAGATTGCTCAATGTAGCGTGACATGGTAATATTTTCATTGTATTTTATAGCAAACCAATTATGAAGGTAAGTTTCATACAAAGGTACAGAATTCCCATCTTCATCAACTATTTCTGCATCAAAACTCTTGACGCCAATATGACCTTTCGGAAACTCAATATCATACAATGATTTCAGCGCAATTTTTCCCGGACCCACTTCAAAATTTTCAGACACAAAAGTAGCTGACTTGATATGATTTTCAGGCTCTATACTAATTGAGTATGTTGTGCTAGAGAGCAACACTATTATTAATAATGAAAGTATCATTACTTTAGAGATAATCATCATATTAACCTGTACATAAACCATTAGTATTATGTAGTTAGCTATGAAAAATGTTTGCAGAGTCATTTTTTTAGTAATCTTGTAGATAATTCAAGCAAATGCGTTAAAATTGGTGAACTAAGTAAGATTGAAATAAAATAGCAAAGTATCAGACCATCAATGATAAAAATTGCATACCATATAAGAAAAAGATATAGGGATGACCGTGGAGAAGATTTGGTCTTCGATGAAACTGTGTACAATTGTTGAAATTTTAAAGGGTTAGATTTATATGTATACGGAGTTGCTGCTTTTATATATAGTACATGGCTCGATAATGGTATATCTGGCGTAACTAAATGCCAAATCAACATATATGATGATTGCCTTATTTTGTTGGATGTATAAGGTGTTTTTGAATTTACAGAATAGTGGTTTAAACCAAATTTGATAAGCATTGACCCAACTATCTAATTTTGCAAACTATTAGGCAATTTTTATAGCTATTTGTAGGTGTAAAAACAACTTGATATAGTAGTTTAGTTGAGCAAACATGTCTACACAGTAATCTCCTTTAAATGGTAAAAAATATTTATGATTTTTTTTGTTTTTATTTTTTGTTCTTTATTCTTTTTTTTCCCCTTAATTAGCAAATATGAAAACATTGTTTTGATGATTTTTTAACCTAAATACTATTTAAGAGATAAAAATGAAAAATATTATTTAAAATTTAAAAGTAATGGTAAAATATATTTTGTGCCCCTTTATTGTTCGGATTTAGTCCCTCTAGAATTCATTGCCCATTTTTCATCCCTTTAATTTTTAATTGCTCCACTTTTGGTCCTTAAACATAATTTAGGTATCGCTTTATAGGGGAACAAAAAATTATTTATATATCTATTTATAAAGTTGTTGCTAGATAGAGGAAAAAATTGTGCCCAAAATAAGGGCATTGATGACATTTTGCTTCACCTTTATTGTTTTTAATACACTTATTACATTTAATGCTACTTTATGTCTTCTTATCCAACTAATAATTAATTGAAGATTTTATTTAATTAATTTAATTGTTTACTGAATTAATTTGGATTTAGTCACATGAGAGAAAATTAAAATCAATTTGTATTATGTGCATAAATGTGAATTTTCTTTTTCATATTAATATTTTTGTAAATAATTAATAATTAAATTATAAATAAATAAATAGAACACAAAAGTTAACATTTTTTTTGCATTAAAACACATTAACATTTGAATTATTAAAAGAACTGTACTTTATTTTAGTTTTGGTACTTTTCCATAATTTATTATTGTATTAATTGTACTTTCAATATGAATATATTTTTTCTTTATAATATATTCTCATCTAAAATTATTAAAGATTTTTTTTACCGAAGCAAATTTGATTTTTTTTATCATAATCAATTTGTATTTAATTAAACATGGCAAAATTTTGATTTTGGTAAATATTACGTGATAATGTATTAAAACATTAAAATTAATTTGTGCATTTGTTTCTATTTTCTCCATATAAATTAAATTTGCACTCAAATTTTAATTGTTGTTTTATTGATTTTTTTACTCATGGTTATAATAATTTTAATATAAAATTGTATATCTGCAATTCCAGTTAAAGTCTATATCTAAACCGATTTAGATATTATATTTTATTTGGATATTGTATTTTATTTTTTAAAATAAAATTCATAATTTAAATATTTATCTTTATATATAAAAGAAAGGTTGTTGAAACTCATTTTTCTGCCTAAAATAGGATTACTTTTGGTATTTTACAACAATGCATTTATTAGGGTAAATATAGACTATAGCTTATTATTATTAAATATTAATAGTATTATCAAATATTAAATAATCATTATTAATAAAAACAAAAATATGGCTTCATTGTATTAAATTAGTCAAAAACCATATTTTCTATCACGAGATATTTTTATTAATTAATCATCATTAATAAAAAAACAAAAATGGTGACTTAATTGTATTATATCATTCAATTGATCTGAAAAATGCACCATCCCTGCACCACTTTCTTATTCCTTTTCTTTTCTTTTCTTTTTTCATTTTTCTTTTGGTTTTTGTTGTATATATAAATGTGTAGTAAAATATCTTATTAGGTGCGACTTGTGCGTTGAGGCTAATAGTGGCATGAAGAGTTCAAAGATTGTGGATTTTCTTCGATGGGTCATGGGATACTTGCAGAGACAATTATTGTGGCGTTGATGACGGAGACATGGTGGTGATTTGATGGTGTTGTAGTATTTTTTATGTTTCCCCTTTTTTTTCGGTTTCTCTTATTTCTCTTTCTTCTTCTTCTTTTTTCTTTTTTGTACTATGTTTACCGTTAGTCTTTGGTTGCAAGTGTTAGCATTAACCTTACTATGGATCTGGGAATTAGGGATAAAAGGGTGATTGCATCTAATTATTTTTGCTTGTAAAGTTTTTTGAATTTTACTTTTGCTTTTTGTTTACAATAAGTTGATTATGGTAATTAAATTTGGGTGATAAATGTACTATTACTAATACCCATAATTGATTTGAAAAATGTATTGTCTCTATACCTCTTGGTTATTCCTTTTTTTCTTTTGATTTTTGTTGTCTAAAAATGTCATTTTGGTTTGATAAACAAAATAAATACTTGTTTTGGCTTAAAGAAGGTACACTCATAAGATTGCATAAGTCGATGTAATCAGTGGTAGAGCTTCACAAAATGTTTTGGAGCGGCCAAATTATAACATAAATTAAATGTAATAATTTTGATAATAAATCTTATGAATGATTTTAAGCATTTAATTGTATGATTTAAATATTAATTATTTTTATGATACTAAAATATTTCTTTATTTTATTAATAATACTTTTCAGAGTTTTTTTTTACGAATTTTAAGCCACTGAACAAAAAAATTAGAGATTTTATCTGTAATTTATTTTTGTGAAAAAATTCCAAAACATAAGTTTTTATACTATTTTTTTTCATGAAAATATGCAAAGAAAAAAAAACAATAAAATTTTCTATGGATTTTCCAATGAATTAAAGAAAATAATCATATTTTTGTCCAAATCATAGCAAATTTTGCAGAGAAAATTTGCAAGAAAATAAAAAAAAATCGTAAAAAGAATTTGTAAGAAAAACTCACAAGAAAAAATTGCAGGCAGGAAAATTTGTTGGTTTAAGTTATATTGTATAAACTTTCCTATACAAGATGGGAATATATAAGTCATAAGAAAATGAGTATGAAGAATGCAAAAAAAAAAAATCTATTATAAAAAATAATTAATAAAATAGTTAATATATGAGAAATGAACAACTTTAAAAAGTATTTAAGAATATTGTAAAAAATCTTATTATAGAAGCAATGAAAAATATAAATAATTTATATTATATATATATACATATATATATATATATATTTAATTTGGTTAAATATATAAGTTTAAATATCATATAAATAATATATATAATTTTTTCTATTACATTTCAAAGGTCATTGTTGGCAATTTTGGCAAGTGTACCAAACCGCTCAAGTAACATAGTGATAAGTAGAGTATCGTCTCCACAAGGACTTGTGTGACAAATGGGTAATTATTAATATATTTTGTAGACTACGAATATTGAGAGAATTAAAGTAACCAAAATTAAAAGCAAGTGCATAAAAATAAAGAGTAAAAAGGAAGGAACTTGATTCGGGAATTTTGTCGAATAGTTGGTATGTGCAGAAAATGGGGTTTATATCAATGGTGAAAATTGTCGGGGTTTGACTTCATTAAATCAACCTATCATGCATTACTAATAATTCCTATTCAATTAAACATATGCTATCATCAACCCACAATTTATTCTAACCTTAATCCCTTAAGCGAAAAAACCTAAGTCCTTTGATTCCACTATCAATCACTTGAATTAGTGTAATCAAAGTACTTACATTAAGAATAAGGGTTTTAATGATGCCCAATCCTTTTTACCCTCTCCCTAGGAATAAAAATTATTGGGTGCTCCCTTCAGTTCGCAATTCAATTGAATTTACCAATTACAATAAAATAAAAAGAATCATGCACTCAAGTGATTAGGCCAAGAGCAAGCAATAAGTATAGAAGAGAAACAATAACAATGCTTAATTAAATAGAAATAATGTAGTAATTACATAGAAGAAGATTCAATTACATCAAACCCCAATAAAGGATGAAATTAGCTACTCATAGTCATGGGGGAAGAAGAGATTGCAGAGGAGACAAAGGAAGATGAATCCTTGAGCATGGAAACGGTTCCTTAATGTCTCTGACCTCTTTGCCTATGAAAACCCCAAAGTTCTGAACCCCTTTTCCTAGCCTAGAAAGTCTATTTAAATAAGAAAATCGCAACTTTCTAATTTATTTCCGCTGAACGTGCCATGGCCATGGTGTCTACCATGGTTGGCCCGTGGTTGAATCTGACTTTTAAAATTGACTTCCTGAAGTCTGGCATGCCCATGGTAGCTACCACAAGCAACCCATGATGTACTCTGGTTGCGGAATTTGACATTTTTCTTCAATTTTCTTCCAATATAGCTACTCATGGACTCTCCTTTGCTTGATCCAAGCTTCAACAAAGATCCTACAAAACACAAGCAAACTACCCAAAGATCAAACGTAAAAGGTATAAACTAGAAAATCCTAAACAAACTAAACTTTTATTCAAAATTTTCCTAAAATGAACACAAACAAAGCTTAAAAGCATAAGAGATATCACATAGTTGCCCCTAAATTGCTACAAAATGTAGGTAAAGATGGCAATTATCAGTCATCCTCCAATCCACGGCAGTTGCCTTCTGCATATGTCCTTGCCTAAGTTAGATTAGTCACTTTTTTGCCGAAGATAGCCTTTACGTTAGTTAAGTTTTACCTCATAGAGTCAAAAGAATTGAAATATATTAAACTTCAGAAGCTGCTTATAAGCACGTAGATACTATCATGTTTCAATCTAGAAATACCATCCATAGAAGAAACAAACGTAAGAAATAAACAATGTATTCATTTCATATATATATATATATATTATAAAATCGTAAAAAGTTTGGGGGGAGGGGGCGTCATGGCCCTCATCTCCAAAGAAGCTCCGCCACTGGGTGTAAACAAGCTCCAATTTATTCCTTACCCTTAAACATTAGTTGATGAGAAATACATTCTATATATGCATTTTTCCCAATTGACAAGCATCACATAAATAATCAATATTTCATATTGCAAGCATGTTTCTAACCATATATATCATCGAGTTGCATAAATTTCATAGCATTCATATTAAAGTGACTATAAATGTGTTATAGTATAAAATCATAATGTTTGGAAACAAGTGTTTATTAATTCACTTGATTCAAACTAATCAAAAAGATATTATCAACATTTCAACTGTAACAACTTTTGAATCATTTGAATTCTGTATCATACAATCATTATTCTTAATGAAAGTGAATATCCTCTTTTCATTTTTTTTATCCGTAATATCCTTTTTTTTATTAATAGTGCAACAATGAGCAAATTCTTATCTAAGTTAGGAATTAACAAAATATCATGAATTAATTTATGACTTCTTCTAGTGTAAACAAACATTGTACCTTTCCCTTCAGCCTACTCAATTTCTCCATTTTCAAGCTTGACTTTGATTCTAATAGACCTATCTAAAGAGGTGAATATTTAGGTCATTTGCCATGTGATTTGTGCACCTACTATTTACATACCATACAATTTTTAAACCTAAATAACATACTTTTGTAGCCATATACGAGTGGTCTTTAGCTTAGGGTTGCTCATCAGTGAAGTTGACTTGATGTGTAGGTTGTGATTGAGATTGGTTCTACATAAATTTGCAATACCTTTCTCTATGTCCCCACTTCTTACAATGGTTACATTGAATTTGAGGCTTCCTTTATATCAACAAACTTTTAACAATTGATTTGTTCTTTTGCATGTAAAACAAGAAGAAAAATTGTCCTTTGGTTCATATTCAATTGAACTCCTGTCTATCTTACCTTTTTCATTTTTATCATCCTTTTTTTATAATACCATTTCTTTTTATCCCTCTAGACAGGTTGGTTTCCCCTTTTCTAGCTTGAAATGCACCTTCAGTTACATTATCCATTTTCATAAAAATTATCTTTTCTTGAACTTGTAGTTTACTCACCATCTAAAGAATAGTTAATTTCAAAAGATTAAATGACTCCTTAATGGTAGGAACATTAGCTTCAAATTTTTTGGATAAACTAACGAACATCTTTTCTACTATTTTCTAGTTATATCCTCACCATACAACCTTATCTAGTTCACCAATTGTGACAACTTTGAAGAATACTCTTTAAACATATTTATTTTCCTTCACTTTTAGCATTTCAAATTCTCTATTAAGAGTTAATAGCTTGATTGATCTTACACTTTTATCACATGTATATCCTTCATTTAGCTCATTTATATTTGTTAGGCTATTTCTAGATGCATAATACTTGTAAAAATATCATCTGTTAATTCAGGCTAAGTGTATGCAAGTAACAATTTTCTCCTTCTTCAAAGTCTCCTCCTCATGTTACTTCATTTGAGCTATGGTAACATTAGCTTTCAATGATGGAACTTGATTGTTTTGATCAACATACTTTCATAAGCCAAAGGACTTCAAGCATGATACCATTTTAGCAACTTGTATGTGATAATTTTTGCCAATAAATTATGGAATAGGAAAGGTAGTATTGCTTCCTGAAGCCATTTGCCCACTCACCAATGCTTGATCTTTTGTCTCAATGTTTTTTAAGGCCTGTAGCTTATAAGAACACAACTTTAAATATTGTTTTTAAAGAAACACAACTAAACCATAAAACAAAACCTTAAGGATAAGAAAAACATGAGAAGAGAAGAGAAGAGAATAGGCTAATTTCACTTTAGCAATGTTACCATACTAATCTTCATATTTATATGAAATACAAAAGAAATCACATCCATACATTATAACCATATATGATGTTAGTAAATGACATATATCTCATTATCATTAGGTGAACAAATTTCCTCAAAATTGGGACAAAGAAATGAAGAGGAACTAGCAGTAAAGAGATAAGAAGGGAGGAAGAAGGATCAAGGGGAAGAAAGGACTACGATTCTATATTAACCAATCAAATCTATCAATTACTGATGACCATGTTGTCAATAAAAGAGAATGTTTTATGTTCTAATATTGTGAATTTCTTTAGTATTTTTTCTGTATATTTTAATGATATTTTTATAATTTAAATTTTCTACCACCCAATTTTGTTATACTTAAATAATAGTATAAATTATATTAACTGGTTAAGATTTTACTTGTGTAAGAACAACTTTATTCTTGAAATATTACTTTTTCACTCGCCTTGTCCACCTGAATCAAAACAGACAATAACTTTGTTGGGATCCAGTTTTTATCTTAGTTATTAAACAAAGTTGCTTCTATAAACAACTATATCTACATTTATTATCATCGTTATTTTATAAAATATAGGTAAGCAACTCTTAAAATATCAATGTTAAAGTTGCTTCAAAGTAATGAATGTACATAAAAACGGTTGAGTGTTGATTTAACAAATTTTATTTTTACTTTTTTTATAAAATAATAAAATAATTTTAAGTAGAGTGGTGAGTAGGATCAGATATATAGAAACTGGTAAAATTTAATTATTTTTTCATGTTATTAGTGCAAACAATAAAGGAAAAAGGATGGATTAAGTACAAAATTAAAATTAGAAAATAAATAAATCCAAAAAACAGGGGCAATAAATAATGATTAAATAGTCCCTGAACAATTTCTTGACAATTTTAACCAGGTTCCTAAGTTTTTTTTTACCAAGGGATCTAGCTCAATTTGTTGAGCAATGTGTGTGAGTTGTTATAAACGTACTGGTACCTAAGTTCGATTCTTATGGATAAAAAAATATTTTTTAATTGAATCTTTGAACTTGTATTTGTTTTTTAATTATGTCTCTGGTAGGACCAAAGTAACAAACAAATAAAAGTTTAGGGACCAAATTGAAAAAAAAAGAAGCTCCAGAACCTATTTAAAAATGACAAAATCGTCAAGTCCCTGCAGGCCAATATTCTCACCTCTATAGGCCAATAGAGATTAACTATCTTTTGATGTCTATTTTATGTCAATATACTTGCCTTGCCTTTCACCTTTATTATTCTTAAAAAATTACTGAGCCTAAAATTCTTTATTGGTCTTTAATGAATTTGACAACTTTAAGACCAAAAACTTTATGCCTGTGATATAATTTCCTAGCATCCCATAAATTCTTTCTTTATAGTGATTTTTAAGGGTATCGCATAATCCCTTATTTCTTATATTCCACTTATCAAGAAATTCCACTTCCATTTATTGAGAATTTTCACTCTCACTAACTTTTGGAGTGTGAGTATAGGGTAATAAAATAAATACTCATTTCATGATAATATACTATCAATGCTATGATAATTCTTAACTTAGTAAATTCATACCTTCTGGTACAAAACATGTATAAATGTAAAAACTTTATATATGGACGTATAATAAATATTATAATAAAGGTTTAAATATCATTTTAGTCCTTGCAAATTAGCATTTTTTGCTTTTCGTCCTTGTAAATTTTTTTTTGTTTTAGTCCTTGCAAATTATGTTTGTTTTGTTTTTCGTCCTTAAAGCGGTTTAGATAGCAATTTTTCCACTGTTCAAAGTGCTATCTAAACCATTTTAAGGACGAAAAACAAAACAAACATAATTTGCAAGGACTAAAACCAAAAAAAAGCAAGGATGAAAAGCAAAAAAACACCAAATTGCAAGGACTAAAAAGGTATTTAAGCCTATAATAAAATAGATAATGTCTATAGTTATAGAAATATCTTATCATGACATTTAGTCCATAACCATGATTAACTATTACTTCCCTAGGGGTCAAGTAATAATTCCTTTATTACATTGTCTAGAATACTATGGCTACTCCCAAACATGTAATCCATATAGTAATTCATAAACTAATCATTTATCACATTGTCTATGACGTTGTGGCTACTCCTAAACAAGTAATCCATATGGTAATTCATAAATTAAAATTGTATGTTTTACTAGTTTAAACATACCAAACAATGAATCTTGCAACATAGCGGGCTAAATTTTTAACTCAAGTAGATCCATTTGACTTTATGATAGAATTATCAATTTTTGTACCCAAATTCATACTATATGAGTACATCATGAAATTAATTTGGTTTTCTATCAAAATATTTAATTTATGATAAAACTATCAAATTATATATCACTTCATAATTCTTGTGGGTAAATTATGAGAAGAAGAAGAAAAAGACATTTTATCTTGGTTAATTATACAGATATAACTTTATTTTAAGTTTTTTAACTTTAAATTTAAAGTAATTTTTAAGCTATAAAAAAATTGCTAACAATGTCCCTAGAGTTTTAAAAAAAATAAACAAATGACTGTTAAATTTGGTAACTATCCAAGAAGTTGAATTTTGTTATACCATATTGAATTAAAGGATTAAAATGATTAATTTACCAACTTTATAAAAATATTAGTATGAGTAATTTTAACATAAGATATAAATAATAAATAAGTCTCGAGACTTTCCAAACTATTGATAAAAAAAATAATTCATACAATAAAATTACAAAGTCAAATACAAAAGACAACATCAATTCATATAGTTAAATCCTTTAATAACAATACTTTATAAATCAATAGTAATACTGTTATACATTGAAAAGAATATTAACACTAATAACATTTAAAATAACACGACATGCAAAAAAAAAAGAGTTTTCTTTTAAATTATAGGTTTCATTGTTAGATATACATTAGTAGTTGTGTATTTTTAATGTAGTAATGATTGTGGTAGATCAACTTTTATATACGCAATCACACATCCACAACCAACAATACAACAAAAATAACATATGGTCATAAGACAAACTATGGATTTGAAATAAAACACCATAAATACATATAATCAAAATGATTCATAGTGATAATAAAACTTTTACTTGTCCATATTTATGCGATTCAAAAACCTACAACATGTTAGTTTAGGAGTTGTCCTTGGCAATTGAAAGTCTCTTGAACAAGCTTTCCAGATAACTTTCATTCTTATAACTCGTTTAATATGCAATAAAAGAACTTTGCATTAAACAAGATAAGGGTTACATGAATTACAATACTTATCTTATCAAGAACGTCCAATTATCCCATAAGCTGGATAAGCTATTCGGGAAAGATACATGAATAGTTTCACATTAAATCATTAAATCTTTGTTTGGTAGTTGTTCTGCCAAGTAAATGTAGAAATGTCCCATAGCTCCAGTAAGAAACTTGTTTTGATATCTGGATTCTATAGTTAGAATTTCGCCATCTTTGATCTTGATAGAGCCTGGTTTAGGATAACAACCTGACATTCCAACTAGGTAACCTTCTTCGTTTCCTGGTTCCTTTCCTGTTCCATATTTTGGTGTTGAAGTACATAAAACTTTTCCATCCTAAGATAATCAAAGAAATAAATTTAGAGAAGATGCATTACAATAGTTAACATCTTACAAAGATAAAGAATTAATAAAGAATTTTACTACTTAAAAATATTCTCTAAAGCACGTAATGCTTAATATAACTCAATCTACATGAAATCATAAAGATTATATAGAAACAACGACATATATCAAATATCACCTGTCCATATAGAGTTGCATTGACAACACCAGTATGCATATGAGCAGTGGCATATATAAGATAACCACCTTTTTGCATTGGGATGTTTGCTTTCTGGACATGAAGGGAGTCACTGTCACTAATTCTTGGAATGGAAAATTCTACCTATACCAAATTAAGAAATATATGTTACTCAATTCCTCATGACAATGTAAAGGGCTACTATTATGGCTTGAAATTTAATTGAGACTGAAAAGTATACTTGTCATCTATAAATTATTGTATCTTGAATAAATTATTTACCTGACAATCATGAATTGTTGAAGAGCCATTTGATCTCACACGATCAGTTGAATCAAGAATATAAAACTTTAGTGGCACTTGGTGTTCATCCCAATCAACCCACCTTATTTTATATCTTAGTGAAAGCTTTCTCGTCGGGCCATGGAAACCCTTTCTTAATTTGCATTGAAAGTTATCTTGACAGCAAAAGAGTCCTCCTTTATAATTTGGGGACAATGGTTGCCCATCAATGCCTCTTGTGACATTGTAAAAGTCCTTTGGAAGATTAACAAGGTTACATCTACATTGTGTGCAACCTTTTCTAAAATATGCACCACGTGTATCAATAGCCAAGATGTTGAACAACCATTTTTCTTTAAATCCATGAGGAATTACTGTAGGGTTACCTAATTCTACCGTAAAAGGATCTGGAAGATTTGAGGATGTTCCTCGTGATTCTCCCCCTAAGCCCCAATAATATGGAAGAATAAAATCTCGACATGCACCATCATTTCTTGTGTAATTGATACCGTTGCGATAGTCGTGAGATTGCTCAATGTAGTGTGACATGGTAATATTTTCATTGTATTTTATAGCAAACCAATGATGAAGGTAAGTTTCATACAAAGGTACAGAATTCCCATCTTCATCAACTATTTCTGCATCAAAACTCTTGACGCCAATATGACCTTTCGGAAACTCAATATCATACAATGATTTCAGCGCAATTTTTCCCGGACCCACTTCAAAATTTTCAGACACAAAAGTAGCTGACTTGATATGATTTTCAGGCTCTATACTAATTGAGTATGTTGTGCTAGAGAGCAACACTATTATTAATAATGAAAGTATCATTACTTTAGAGATAATCATCATATTAACCTGTACATAAACCATTAGTATTATGTAGTTAGCTGTGAAAAATGTTTGCAGAGTCATTTTTTTTAGTAATCTTGTAGATAATTCAAGCAAATGCGTTAAAATTGGTGAACTAAGTAAGATTGAAATAAAATAGCAAAGTATCAGACCATCAATGATAAAAATTGCATACCATATAAGAAAAAGATATAGGGATGACCGTGGAGAAGATTTGGTCTTCGATGAAACTGTGTACAATTGTTGAAATTTTAAAGGGTTAGATTTATATGTATACGGAGTTGCTGCTTTTATATATAGTACATGGCTCGATAATGGTATATCTGGCGTAACTAAATGCCAAATCAACATATATGATGATTGCCTTATTTTGTTGGATGTATAAGGTGTTTTTGAATTTACAGAATAGTGGTTTAAACCAAATTTGATAAGCATTGACCCAACTATCTAATTTTGCAAACTATTAGGCAATTTTTTATAGCTATTTGTAGGTGTAAAAACAACTTGATATAGTAGTTTAGTTGAGCAAACATGTCTACACAGTAATCTCCTTTAAATGGTAAAAAATATTTACGATTTTTTTTGTTTTTATTTTTTGTTCTTTATTCTTTTTTTTTCCCCTTAATTAGCAAATATGAAAACATTGTTTTGATGATTTTTTAACCTAAATACTATTTAAGAGATAAAAATGAAAAATATTATTTAAAATTTAAAAGTAATGGTAAAATATATTTTTTGCCCCTTTATTGTTCGGATTTAGTCCCTCTAGAATTCATTGCCCATTTTTCATCCCTTTAATTTTTAATTGCTCCACTTTTGGTCCTTAAACATAATTTAGGTATCGCTTTATAGGGGAACAAAAAATTATTTATATATCTATTTATAAAGTTGTTGCTAGAGAGAGGAAAAAATTGTGCCCAAAATAAGGGCATTGATGACATTTTGCTTCGCCTTTAATTTTTTTAATACACTTGTTTTATGTCTTCTTATCCAACTAATAATTAATTGAAGATTTTATTTAATTAATTTAATTGTTTACCTAATTAATTTGGATTTAGTCACATGATAGAAAATTAAAATAAATTTTGTATTATGTGCATAAATGTGTATTTTCTTTTTCATATTAATATTTTTGTAAATAATTAATAATTAAATTGTTAATAAATAAATAGAACACAAAAGTAAACTTTTTTTTTTGCATTAAAACACATTAAATAATGATTATTTTATAGACTATAGCTTATTATTATTAAATATTAATAGTATTATCAAATATTAAATAATCATTATTAATAAAAACAAAAATATGGCTTAATTGTATTAAATCAGTCAAACACCATATTTTCTATCACGAGATATTTTTATTAATTAATCATCATTAATAAAAAAAAAACAAAAATGGTGACTTAATTGTATTATATCATTCAATTGATTTGAAAAATGCACCATCCCTGCACCACTTTCTTATTCCTTTTCTTTTTTCTTTTTTCTTTTGGTTTTTGTTGTATATAAATGTGTAGTAAAATATCTTATTAGGTGCGACTTGTGCGTTGAGGCTAAGAGTGGCATGAAGCGTTCAAAGATTGTGGATTTTCCTCGATGGGTCATGGGATACTTTCAGAAACAATTATTGTGGCATTGATGACGGAGACATGGTGGTGATTTGATGGTTTTGTAGTGTTTTTTATGTTTCCCCTTTTTTTCGGTTTCTCTTATTCCTTCTTTTTTTTTTCTTTTTTGTATTATATTTACCGTTAGTCTTTGGTTGCAAGTGTTAGCATTAACCTTACTATGGATCTGGGAAGGGAAAGGGTGATTGCATCTAATTATTTTTGCTTGTAAATTTTTTTGTATTTTACTTTTGCTTTTTGTTTACAATAAGTTGATTTTGGTAATTAAATTTGGGTGATAAATGAACTATTACTAATACCCATAATTTATTTGAAAAATGTATTGTCTCTATACCTCTTGGTTATTCCTTTTTTTTTCTTTTGATTTTTGTTGTCTAAAAATGACTTTTTGGTTAGATAAACAAAATAAAATACCTTTTTTGGCTTAAAGACGGTACACTCATAAGATCACATAAGTCGATGCAATTGTAAATAAACTCCAACTTATTTCTAACTCTTAAACATTAGCTGGTTGGAAGTACATTCTATGCATTCTTTCTAATTGACAAGCATCAAATAAATAATCATTATTGCATATTGCAAGCATGTTTCTAACCATATATATCATGGGGTTGCATAAATTTCAAAACATTCATATTAAAGTGACTATATTTGTGTTATAGTGTAAAATCATAATGTATGGAAAAAAGTGTATATTGATTCACTTGATTCAAACTAATCGAAAAGATATTATCAACATTTCAACTGTAACAACTTTTAAATCATTTGAATTCAGTATCATGCAATCATTATCTTAAATGAAAGTGAATATCCTCTTTTATTAATAGTGCAACACTGAGCAAAATCTTATATAAATTAGGAATCAACAAAATATTATAAATTAATTTATGACCTCTTCTAATGTAAACAGAAATTGTACCTTTCCCTTCAACTTACTCAATTTCTCCATTTTCAAGCTTGACTTTGATTCTAACAAACCTATCTAAAGAGGTGAAAACATTAAGTCCTTTGCCATGTGATTTATGCACCTACGATTTATATACCATACATTTTTTGAACCTAAACGACATACTTGAGTAGCCATAAACAAGTGGTCTTTAGCTCAGGGTTGCTCATAAGTGAAGTTGACTTGATGTGTAGGTTGTGATTGAGATTGGTTCTGCATAAATTTGCAGTACCTTTCTCTATGTCCCTACTTCTTACAATGGTTACATTGAATATGAGGCTTCCCCTTATATCAACAATCTTTTAACAATTGATTCGGTTTTTTGCATGTAAAACAAGAAGAAAAATTGTCTTTTGGTGCATATTCAATTGTACTCCCATCTAGCTTACCTTTTCATTTTTTATCATCCCTTTTTTTATAATATCGTTTCCTTTTATCCCTCTAGATAGGTTGTTTTTCCCTTGTCTATTTTGAAATGCACATTCACTTACATTATCCATTTTCATAAAAACTATCTATTCTTGAACTTGTAGTTTACTCACCATCTAAAGAATAGTTAATTCAAGAGATTACATGACTCCTCAATGGTAGGAACTTTAGCTTCAATTTTTTTGAATAAATTAACGAACATCTTTTCTACTATTTTCTAGTCTTTCATATCCTCACCATACAACCTTATCTAGTTCGTCAATTGTGACAACTTTGAAGAATACTTTTTAAATATAATTATTTTCCTTCACTTTAAGCATTTCAAATTCTCTCTTAAGAGTTAATAGCTTGATTGATCTTACACTTTTATCACGTGCATATCCTTCATTTAGCTCATTTATATTTGTTTGGCTATTTCTAGATGCTTAATACTTGTAAAAATATCATCTATTAATTAAGGTTGAGTGTGTGCAACTAACAATTTTTCTACTTCTTCAAAGTCTCCTCCTCATGTTGTTTCATTTGAGCTATGGTATCATTAGCTCTCAATGATGGAACTTGCTTGTTTTGATCTACATTCTCTCATAATTAAGCCAGAGGACTTCAAGCATGATATCATTTTAACAACCTATATGTGATAATTTTCCCTAATAGTTTGTGGAATAGGAAAGATAGTACCCACTCACCGATGCTTGATCTTTTGTCTCAATGTTTTTTTAGACCTATAGCTTATATGAACACAACTTTAAATATCATTGTTAAAGAAACACAAGTAAACCATAAAACAAAACCTTAATGAAAAGAAAAACATGAGAAGAGAAGAAAAGAAAAAATAGGCTAATTTCTCTTTAGTAATGTTACCATACTAATCTTCATATTTATATGAAATACAAAAGAAATCACATTTATACGTTATGGCCATATATGATGTTAGTAAAGGACATATATCCCATTATCATTAGGTGAACAAATTTCCTCAAAATTAGGACAAAGAAATGAAGAGGAACTGGCAGTAAAGGGGTAGGAAGGGAGGATGAAGGATCAAGGGAAAGAAAGGACTGGGATTCTATATTAATTAACCAACCATATTTGCCAATTACTAGTGGCCAAGTTGTCAATAAAATCAAACACCAAATTCAAAACACATCAAATGTTAATTATGGCATCTTGAGCACTAATAAGGGCGTGGTGTGATTGTCAGTGAAAAAAAATGAGGTACGAACAAGGAGCGACTCCTAGTAGGCTTCGAGAGGGAGAGATATGTGAATGAATTGAATACACACCATAATGAGATGGATCTAGAGACTATACAGTATTTCATTGTATAGTTAAGGGTAACTTAAAAGATATCCAAGGGATTCCAGGTCATGACTCATTTGTTAAATATATGCAAGGGTTCAAATCAACTGCAGGAGAGAGTTGGAGACGTTTTGTGCAGGAGAGGAATAATCAGTATTAATATTATTAATTAGTATTAATCATTAATTATATATTAAATATTTCAACTTGTTGTTTATGATTTTTTTTTCAAAGCTAGATTTTTCAGGTTACCGGCAAACAATCTAAGTCGTTTATTAATTTATACTTTATCTAATGGTGGTAAAATTAATATTGTAACTCATCGATGAACCACTTATTTCATGGGTTCACTGTAGACATTGGCTTAATGTATTGATAATATCATTATCCCATTAAAATTAGTTAAGTGGAGTTATAAAGTTGGTTTGGTGGTTGAAAGGAGAAGGAGGGAGGGAAAGGTTATGGGTTAGAATCTCTCCCACTAACATTTTAACAAAGCTAACAATATCTTTGGCTGATCAAAAACTCATAATTGGGCATAAAAAACATGGAAACAGAAGGTATAACCATAAAGTGATAAATTTTGCGTAATTACCAAACTTATTTGAAATATAAATGAAATAGAAGAGAAAGAAATAAAAAGAGAATAAATAAGAAATATAGAAATAGATGGAAAATAGAATAGAAAAAATACATTATTTAGATGAATAGAAATAAAAAAAAAAGTGAAAAAAATTCTCTTCACTTATTTGGACGAGTGAAAAAAAGAGTGAGAAAAAATAAATATATTATATAAAAATATTTTATAATAATTAAAAAATTATATAATATTTTCTTAGCATAAATTATTTATTATTTTTTAATTTTTAATATTATAAAAAATTAAAACAAAAAAATCAAAATAAGAGAGATATATCACTTTCCTCCTATTTCATTGTAATTTGGAAAGTGTTTTATAATGATGCTACAAAAATAATTTTCTTTCTTCTTATTTCTCTTTAATAAATGATAAAAATTTAATATCTGTATCATCTATCTTCTTATTATATTTCCACTTTATTTCTAAACGTTGAATCTTCATTCTCCTACTCACCCCAAACAAATTCAGTGTTAATGTCATCGCACTACAACAAAAGGTACTTTTGGCAACATTTGGAAAATGTCGCAAAATTATGAATAAATGTTGCTAATATACTTTTGCAACATTTTATCAATTGTTGGATAAAGCCTACGTCGCTAAAGACTTTTAACAACATTTTTACATAGTAATCGCAACATTTTAAAAATGTTACCAATCTAGCATTTTGTAACATTTTAAAAATGTTGCCAAGTTATCGTAACATCTATAAAAATGTTATTGTAACATTTTAAAAATGTTGCCAAATTATTGTAACATTTTTTAAATTATTCTTGTAACATTTTTAAAATGTTGCTAAATTATTAAAACATTTATAAAAATGTTGCTAAAGCTATTGTAACATTTTAGTGCACACAGTAAAAAGTTATGGCTTATTAAGGTCAAATAATCAAAAGGTCATCTCAAAATCAAACAATGCTACACAATCTACATATTAAAACTTCAATCTCGAATGATTGATATAATGAGAAACATGTCAAAAGCATTTAAAACAAAGTAATAGCTACAGACATACTGAAACTTCAATCTTGGATGTCACACCAAGTTACTTCCCCATTTTACCAATTGCTTGTATTATCGTTATCAACTGATACTAACTAACAATTTCATATTGAATTCATATCTTCAGTGGTGTGTCCTGTGCCATCATAATATCCACATACTTGTATATCTTGCTTCAAAATACTGTTAAGTCTAGTTGTGGTATCCATCTGCTGTTGTGTAAGACCTACCTGCAGAAAAGCAAAGAATTAATACAACATACACTCTTACAAGACCCCTCTTAATAAATGATGTAATGGGAAGTAAAAAATACAGAAAGTCAAAAACAAGATTAATAGGAGTATCATATCATCAAGACTGTTGAAATGTACAAAAATCAAACATCCCCAAGTAGCTTAGCCATTCAAACATTTGCACTCATTCTTCAAGAGGCCAAAATTATTAAACAACTTGTCTGGAGATTAACAACTCACATAAGTTGTGAAAAGCAATGCAGGCATTTCTCACCCTTTGTGCACATGCACCTATGCTGTAGACCAGACACAATTTTGTCTCAACAAATCAAGAAAAGACAACTTATAATAGTTTAGTTTGTGGCAAAGAGATACTGATTTTTTTACAATAGCTTCTCCTTGATTTGGACCATGTTTGGTGAAAGGTCCAATTCCAACAGATGTATAGCCAAGCCCTGCAAAAGCAACAAGCCAATTGAAACTTAAACAAAGACACAAATAATTTTCTCTTTTTCACATCTCTGGCTAACATATAGGACTCTTACTCTAGCCAAGTCCTTCTGTGCTCACAAAGCCTTGGCCAAAATCACACTCATACAATAAATTATCCTTATGATTATAATGTCAGGGTTACTATTTTAATCAGATATTGTCAATCAATTGAATAAGCTGAAATAAGAGACAATAGTTAAAAGAAATGGAAACCTTGTTTTATTACTAGGTTCTGATTCTTCTTATTTCGGATATAGCTCCAATGCCTTTACAACAACAAGACGGAGTTCAAAGGAATTCCTATTGTCATCATTCATATGGCACTCTTTGAATACCTACATGAAAATGGGAAGGATAATCAAAACATGAGCATTTACATAATTACTAAATATTTTGTACCATACGAATGCAAAAGGAAATATATAAAATAATGGGTGGTGAGCTCACGCCATTTCCTTTATTTTTCCAAGCTTTATATACATATATAATAACATTAAATCCTATAACAATATTAATAGACTATGTAAAATCCTTATAACAATTAATAATTTTATAAATTAATTTACTTAAATCCTAAAATGTTATTTTTAAAATTAAGGATATTACAATTGTAAAAAACTATATCATTCTTTTATGGCAGTGTCACACATACTAAGATGGAAAATTAAAGGAGGAGAAGGAGATACCACTAATCAAGTTTGGGAAATGTATGCCCTCTAGGGTGGTGAATCACAACAGGATCCTGGAATGTTTCCAACAAAGCAATCCTATCTAGCTTCAAGTAATCCTTCTCCTATTCACCATATAACACAGACAAAGTATATTAATTAGTTCAGTAATATGATAACAATAGAAGATACAAAGGAAAATTTGTTGAAACAATGAATGATAAGGGACTTGGGTTTCTTGAAACTACCAATAAAGTGAAGGGCCGAGCAGTCAATTGGATTTGAAAATGCATTGGAAGTCAATGTAGGCATTCCAAATCTCTTTCCACCAAACTTGGCTCCTGATATCACAATCAAGAACTTGATCTTGTTTACCTTCCCAAGTACTACGCCCCAAAGTCATGACTGACTGCCCCCATGCTTTCACACTATTTTCATCAAAAGGGCAAAATATATGTTTCTTTAATTCAAACACTTTGTCACTTCATTAAAGCACACACTAGCAATATATAACCTCATGCACACACAGAAGCCACAAGTAAAAGTTAAAAAGACTTGTATTATGAGAATCCTTTTTTCCTTTCTACACAGCTTGGAAAGCGACAAGGCAAGAGCTTAGAACTGAAAACTAATACAAACAATTTTGCATTAAAAAACATCATGATTTCATCTATTTTGGCATTTTGACCCATTTTTATCTATACATTTATTCACTTTTATTTTTGCTATTTTTTTCCCTAGTTTTAAAGAACTAAAAGAGGTCGGAAGACTTGAGCTTATTATGAGACAGGAAAGGTTCTACTCAATGTTTTCATCTCTGGCATTTTCTTGTTGTACATCATCTTGGTCTTTTTGCCTTATTCAAGGGTAGGTGTATTTATAAGGTTGCTTATTCTTCTAAAAGAACACTTGATCCATCATTTTTTTTAGGGGACAAAACTACAAATTATTCAATTAATTTGCTTATTTAATTTGGCTCTTTTTTGAAATATTGCCAAAAGCAAACTTGTATCAAGCACTTTATTTGAAATTTAATTAAATAAACGCTACAAATGGATTAAAATCTTGCCTGAATATCATTATCTTTTGGATTAACTTCCTTCTTCCTTGGATGTTGTTTGGATGCTCTGCTTGCAACAAGTGAATTCCAATTTTGTATTCGAATAGCCTGTACAATGATCAGATTAAGAAAATTTATAAAAAAAGTGAGCAAAAAAGTGAGCTAAAAGTGGGGTCCAAGTCACTATCATCCTCTAGATAGGAGAAAACATCGAGCTACCACAAACATTACCGAAGAAGGCTGCACTTATCTCCTAGTAACTATGGCACGAAAAGTCAACATTAAACCCACACCCTCTTCAATTCTCAGACCATGCCAATTGAGGTTATCATAACAAAAATTCCAATCTAGTCACAGTAGTGACTATAGTAGCAAAAAACTAGATTGTACAACTTGTAAGTCAAAATTGAGCTAAAAGGTGACTGGTTTTTAAGTTTGCAAACATAATCATGAAAAAGAATCAAAGTGCATAGACAGTGAACCTTTATGAGGGGATATTAGCCTAGAGAAGCAATTAAGACTTCTCAAACTAATTGAAGATACAAAATTCTCACATTTGGAAGTGGAAGGGATTCCAGGAGCTGAGTTGATCTGCAACAAAACAAAGCTTAGATTAACATTACTAAATTCTCACTTAGGAAATTTATCAAACACTTGAAATGCAAAAGATGAGACAATACGTAGACAAAAACTCTTCTAAATTAACAACCACAAGAACCTACTCAAAAAACTTATAGACAATAACTAAAGGTAAGTTCGCATGCAGATCAGAACAATAATCCTTTGTAAATGACTTGAAAACCAGAAGATGACCAAGTTCTAATTGATGCTAAAAGAATCCAACAATGAAGTAGAAGGTGTCGAATCTAAAGCGATGAACTCACCAGAATAAGGTTTCAATTAAGAGAACTAAAAAAGTACTTGTTATAGAGCGATGAAATCAACAACATTAATAATTTCAAAAAAGAGAACTCAACGGAAGAGAGTAAGCGATGAACGAAGAAGGATGCAATGAAGGATGAACCGAAGAGAACGAGGGTACCTTGCGAATGCAAAGCACAAACCACAAAGTGTTCTATCCTTTAGCCTTTAGGTCCAATTCAAGCAAATTAAAATTTCCTTGTAATGAGTGTGAAGGTAGCTTGGCACATTGTATCAAGATTATGTGTTGCGATAGCTATGGCACTGAGATCAGGTGTTGCCGTGTTGCAAACATGCAATAGTTATGGACTTATGGTATACTGTATCAAAGGATAGTAAAATAGTTAATAGGTAAAAAATAATTAAATATAAAAAATAACTAAAAATAGTAACATTTATTATTAAAAATATGTAGTTAAGATAATTAGTAACAATTATTATTAGTAACATTTTTAAAAATGTAAATAATAAAAATGTTGCAAAATGAAGTATTGGTAACATTTTTATAAATGTAAATTAATAAATGTTGCAAAATAAATTTTATTAGAAGTATAGTAACATTTTTAAAAATGTAAGTAATAAAATGTTGCCTAAAGCCATATGTGCAGTATTGTCGTCAATTTTAATTCATAACTAAAATTAGTATATCAACAATGATGTTATATATTATTTGATCAATTTTGATTAGAGAATAGTAATATCAATTTTTTTTTTATATTTCCTCTAATACCCAAAGAAAGAAAAATTTAAAAATAAGCATAATAAACTACACAATAATAATAATAATAATAATAATAATAATTATTATTATTATTATTATTATTATTATTATTTTCCACCATTTCCTTCCACCCAATAAATAAATAAAAACTAATTTCTAAGAACTTTTCAAACACCAAAGTGAGAAATTCTCGGACTGACTATTTCTCTGTGCATTTCAGAAATGTCTCCTTAGACAATTCAAAATCCTCCAAAATAGATTAACTCATAAGTCAATAATAATAAATTGTCATAATTATTTTCCAAATTTTCAAATTAATAATTAATTCTAAAAAACTCCAAAATTCCCTTACTTCCACTTTTTTTTTTTTTTTTCATTAGTGCCAAATTGCCCCTAAACACATTTAAAATTGTAACCCCCATATATTCCGCCCGTGAATAGAACAGACATCCCAGTCATATCCATCCAAAGCCTAACCCACAGTTTTATTTTCCAAACCCTGTGATTACTGTGAGCCCAGCTAAGCCAAATTCACCCTATAAATTTGCATTTGCACATTCACACTCCTTAGTGGCCACACACTACTACTTCAAAAGTGTAACAAACAAAATCACCACAGATCTACACGTCATGAGTCATGTCACACTAGATCTGTGTTAGTCCTTGGTTTTATCATCAACAATTGTATCAATTAAAAACACAATTCACAATTCACATCATCACCACACACACACACACAATCATCATGGAAATTGATGGCAGGTTTCTGAACACTGGCCTCCTCCTTGTGGCCACAATTCTTGTGGCCAAACTCATCTCAGCCTTCATAGTGCCCAAATCCAGGAAGAGGGTGCCCCCAGCTGTGAAGGGGTGGCCCTTGATTGGAGGGCTTGTCCGTTTCCTCAAAGGTCCAATCTTTATGCTCCGTGAGGAGTACCCTAAGCTTGGGAGTGTCTTCACCCTCAAACTCTTTCACAAGAACATCACCTTCCTCATTGGCCCTGAGGTCTCTGCACACTTCTTCAAGGCCTCAGAGACTGATCTCAGCCAGCAAGAGGTGTACCAGTTCAATGTGCCAACTTTTGGACCTGGGGTGGTCTTTGATGTTGATTACTCTGTGAGGCAGGAGCAGTTCAGGTTCTTCACTGAGGCTCTTAGGGTCAACAAACTCAAGGGCTATGTCAATCAGATGGTTTCAGAAGCTGAGGTATGTATGTGTTGCGTTTTGTTTGATTGGTCCCATTTTTTTAATTTTTTTTTTTAATTTTGGGTATTGATTGATCTATTGTGATGGTGTCTCACATTGATGTGTAATTGGGTTTTCTATTGGTCTTGGACCTAATCATTGTAATCAGGAATATGTTTTGGTTATTTTACTTTGTGAGAAATTGTATTGTACTTTGAAAATTTAAGGGTTTGGTACGGTTATTCAGAAATTCTCTCTTTCCCTTGGCGTGTACAAACCCCTTTAATTATTAGCCCCCAAAAAACAACTGTACCAAAACCCTCGAATTTCTCTAGGTACCATAGCAACTCTCTTATGTATTTTATTTTTATGGCATGTATAATGATGGATTGGGAGACTGGGGGAAAGTTTTGTTACCCCCTTTGTCAGAAACTTGCTAGTCGTGAGACTCGTGGGCTTAGATCCGTTGTTTTTGTTATTGCTTTTTTGTGCTTTAATTGACCCTTTTGTTGTTACTTGATGTATTACATGTTTGTGCATTCAATTCATTGATGCTTCGTTGGATTTGGTCAATGGCAATGCCTGCTATGATCTGTGTATTCTGCAGGCTGCAGCATATTGCAAATAACAATAACTAAGCAGCCTTATCCAACTCGTGGGAATGATCAGATATAGATGGTTTTCCTTTATTGTGAAAAGTGTGACATTATAATTCTTACTAGAAAATTGAGTAAAACTTAACAATTTCATAATTTATAACAAATGTGCATACATTTTTATCATGAGAACATGTCATTGAATTGTCAACAATGATTATAAGTTTGACTCTCATCTTAGTGTAGTGTGATTCCTAGTTTATTTGAAAACCAAATTTTCTACTGCTAGTTGAATTCATTCCCATATTAAACTGGAGAAGCTCTTCATTTCCATTTGGACTTGGCCATGGTGAAATGGCATCAAACGTGGCAGTTCATTGTTTCTTTATGTTGTTAATAGTAAACTCTTCCCTTGTAATTTTCCTTGGTCGTATACCAAATTGGCATTGAAGACTGTTCTTTCCCAAACACAAACTCAATTTGCAGGACTATTTCTCAAAGTGGGGACCAAGTGGTGAGGTTGATTTGAAGTATGAGCTCGAGCATCTGATCATCTTGACAGCCAGTAGATGTCTCTTGGGGCGTGAAGTTCGTGACAAGCTCTTTGATGATGTCTCTGCATTGTTCCACGACCTTGATAATGGGATGCTTCCAATCAGTGTTCTCTTCCCATACCTGCCAATCCCAGCTCACAAGCGCCGTGACCAGGCACGCAAGAAGCTTGCTGAAATCTTTGCAAGCATCATAGCATCTCGCAAAAGCGCCAGCAAATCAGAAGAAGACATGCTGCAGTGCTTCATTGACTCAAAATACAAAGATGGTCGCTCAACAACAGAAGCTGAAGTGACCGGACTCCTCATTGCTGCACTTTTTGCGGGTCAACACACAAGTTCGATTACCTCCACTTGGACTGGGGCATATCTGCTGTCTAACAACCAGTACCTTTCAGCTGTGCAGGAGGAGCAGAAGAAGTTGATGGAAAAGCATGGGGACAAAGTTGATCATGATGTTTTGGCTGAAATGGATGTGCTGTATAGGTGCATCAAAGAAGCCTTGAGACTCCATCCTCCTCTAATTATGCTGATGAGAAGCTCGCACACTGATTTTAGTGTCACGACACAAGAGGGGAAAGAGTATGACATTCCCAAGGGTCATATAATTGCCACATCACCTGCTTTTGCAAACAGGCTAGGTCACGTTTTCAAGGACCCTGATAGGTATGATCCCGATCGATTTGCTGTTGGGAGGGAAGAGGACAAGGTGGCAGGTGCATTCTCGTACATTTCATTTGGAGGGGGCAGACATGGATGCCTTGGGGAGCCATTTGCATATCTGCAGATAAAAGCAATATGGACTCATCTGCTGAGGAATTTTGAACTGGAGTTGATTTCACCTTTTCCTGAGATCGATTGGAATGCCATGGTTGTGGGAGTGAAGGGGAAAGTGATGGTCCGATATAAGCGGAAGGAGCTTTCGGTTAATCAATAGGACCGCGTGATTCAGTGTCTGGCATGATTTTATTTTAAGCAGTTATTGTTAGTCTTTTCTGGTTCAGCTTCTGTCCAAGTTCATTGTTTATTTGACAATGGATATCTAGAATCTTGATTTTGATTTTTTTTTTGTAATTCTCGTAAGTGATTTTAACTTATTTTGGTTTGTGTATTAGATGCTACTGTGATGCAATTAGTTGCTTGGGTTGAAGTGAAATGGTTAGAGTAAAATGCTGCTTGGGATAATATTTGAACCAACTGGGTCCATTTAAAAGCTGGGTAATCTTTCTCCCTCTAAACAACTTTTACTTATATATTCTTATTTCTTGAGAGGATATATCAATTCATAACAAAAAATTAGAGGACTTTATTCAGAATTCAGCCAACTAAAGTAGCCTGGTTTAAAAGGATAGTTGCTCATCTTAGCACCTTTCCAAGAGTTCAGGATGTACATGTACCATCATCACACACACGTGCAACTATTATTAATACATATGTTCACCAATAAACAAGCCACTTTTAGTACAAGTAAATGGGAAATGAAATAGTTATGGTGCAATCATTGACAATGTTGTAATACAGAAAAGGTGATTCAATCAATATAATCCTCAATTTACTAGAAGAGTAGATCAGTAACACGGTAGAAGTTGAAGATGGTGAATACTAGGACAGCAACCCCTACTATAGTAGAACTGCTTCTCCAAGGGTCACGGAAGTAAACCCACCTTAATGTACCCATTGCCCACTTCCAGTTATTGTTGTAGTGTTCATTAACATCTTCCATAATTTGGTGGTAGCATGTTGAATTTGTCACTACATGTTTGCAAAGATCATTAACCAAATTTGCCAATTCTTGATCACTTCCCAGTTCATGGACAATAGCTTCTTTCTCAACCAGCAACTCCGCATCATCTTTGGTGTGAATAAGAGAGTCAATTAGAGAAACATAGTTGCAAATGTAAGGCTCCTCAGGATAGTGACACTGCTCAAAGGCTATCAGATTCCTAAGAACACATTCTGTTGTGTGGTCTACTTTCAACTGGGGGATTTGAAACCGAGCTTTGAACAATTTGCAGCATGGCAAGCAACCCAAGCAAAGAAACCAGCTGAAGAATCGCTTCTTCTCAAACTTTACGTCAAGTAAGCATCTGTCATGAACACTATCAAAGCTTATCCCAGACTCATTCAACTTTGTTGCAGTCCTTAGCACACACTCCTTTTGAGGATGGTTTTTCTGACTGCTCAGTTTCTTAGGGACATAGGAATTTCTAATTAGATCAGTGAAATGCAGTGATTTCTCCCACTTTCTTAGCTCAAACTTGTTTTCTGAAGAATGCTGATGAGGGTAATAAGATCTGAAGTACTCATGTGCAAGGTTAATAAATCTGTTATGTTTTTTGAAATTGCTTGGGACAACTCTATCATATAGTTTTTCCAACACTATCATTGGAAGCTGATTCTCAAGCAGCATCAAGTCACACTGGATACTTTTGCTAACACATCCTTGAGTTATTAGATAGTCATCCTTATGTTCCCATTTTTTTGCTTCTCTCAAAAACAGCTCCATGATGAACACAGCATCCAGCAGCATCATCTCCACAAATTGCTCCTTGCTGATTTCAGGGAATTTCTTTTGGTAACAACGGCGTAGGTTTCGCTCTTCTAGTTCAAGGAAGGTTTTGTACTGCACTAAATCAAGCTTGTTCACTAGGCTTAGGCGTGCCCAAAAGAAATGAAAATATCTGTGTTTCTGCTCTTGCATTTCCTGTAGTTGCTCTTTGTTATGGTGGACAGGGCCAATTGAGATCAATAGAGGAGTGTAGGCCACCTCTTTCACCTTCAAAAGACTAGTAGGTACCTTGTAGATACAACATTCTGGCCACAGTGCAGGCTCAATATCTTCTGGGATGTTAATTATGTGTTGGATGTGATATTCAATAGCAGATCCCATGAGATCTCTTTTTCTGGTCCTGTTGAGCAAGCACATCAACCATCAGACAAATGAATCACTTGTGATTGATACAAACGAGGAGCCAAAAGTTTTCCTGTTTTCATTTTCAAATTTTCAAGATTTAGAAAAACATGTTTGTTTTTTACTTCCTAACAAACCAGGAGCCAAAAACTTCCTATTTAGAAAATGTTTTCAAAATAGGACGCCGCTTCCTTACTTGTGTGATCTTTCACCAAAAGGATTATAGAATCTTCTAGAGGCTTCCTAGCTACGTAGAAAAGGTTTATGTTTACAACAAGCTACAGTGGTTCATAGTTTTTATTTCTACTGCTTACTTTTTTAAAACTTTTAAAATTGCTAAACTTGTTTCTTTAGCACACTTGCAATGTAGAGATATGAACTTCAAAATTCCTACAAATTATTTTTTTTATGAGAAATGACTCATTTTAAAGACAAACCAATTTTTAATATTCCTGTGAAATAAATATGAAAATCCATGCTCTCAAGTATAATAAGATGTATTTTAATACAAAGAAGTAAAAAGACATCCATAGTGCAGATATGCCTCTTCAAAAGAAGATAACTGACTTTGAAAGAAAAAGGCAGATTCCACTGATATACACATAGGATCCATCCATCTTCAAGTACAGACATAAAGTAAAGATACTTTCAACAAGAATGGCTTTGCCACTTTGGCTAAAGGCATTCTTGCTTTGCATAAAGATAAAATTAAAATTTTTAAATATCAACTACAAACAGAAGAAGGACCAGAACACAAAGGGAAAAAGAATCACTTGTAAAGTAACCAATGGCAGCTTCTCAAACAAATAAAACAAAACCAAAATGAAAAACCTGAATCAGAACACAATAGGGGGAAGAGCATAGAACACAACTGGCATAGTTTTAGAGTGAAGACTGATGGCTCTATAAACAGTGGCCTAAACCACAATCAGTGATAAACAAAATTAACTACTGCAAAGATCTAACAGGCATTATCTTATCACAAACTAGTGTTAACTACAATGCACATTGTATGAACCTGAAAGACTGTTTCCTCCAACAATTTCTCAGTTCCAAAAGCTCCTGGATCTTCAGTTCTAAACCCTCTTTTTCTCAGTCTCCTTATGGTTAGTACTTGAACTTTAGGGTGTCCTTTGTAGATGTAGTAAGTGAAAAATCAACAAGTCAAAGAGAATACAGTGCCTAAAGAAGAAAAATCTACACTAGAACCAAATTGATTATTGATGTTCTAATTTTGTTTGTTAATGCTTGTCGGGTTTAATGATAAAATGAATTATTGAAAGATTGGAAATTATTTGGCATTCTAGAAAATACGTGCTATTTTTTACTACTTTGTCAGTTTATGATGAATAGTAATTTAATGACCAATGATTCAAAGGAGATTCAAGGACCTAAAAATTGATTGCATGAAAATATAGGTAGCTCTGATTTTTAATTTTTCATGTTTGGTACACTACAAGGTGTTTTATAACGCTTAGGTGAGTAATAATTCTTGACACGTCTAAATCACCTAAGTGACTAATCAACAAGAGGTATATATATATATATATATATATATATATATATATATATATATATATATAGATGTGTAAATATTTGTTTGCTTTTGCTTTACAATATTATATCACCAATATCCACATCTTGCATTATTTTCAAAATTAAAGTAGCTAGATTTCTTGTTTGGTACATAGCATTTTTTTGGTACATATTAAAGTGGCTAGTTAATTCAATTAGTTTAATTAATTATGTTTTATTACTTTTCGTAATATGCAATTTAATTATAATTTAATCATTAGTTAATTGATTAAACTAATTAAACTGTAATCTAAAAGTCTCACTGATTTGAATTTGAATTTAATGTTTAAGAGATTGTTTCCTTGTCCTTTTCGTCATTTACTGAATTTGCGTTGCATTATATATATTTTCTAGAAATACTAATTTCACAAACAAAATATCTTTACTTCAAAAAAAAAAAAAAACACAAAATATCTTGCAAATTCCTTCTAAAACATGAGAGGTAGCAATTAGTAAACATCAAGAGAAGAGAACAAGCTAAGGTTAATAAGTAAACATTTCTTTATCGCTCAGCGAGATAATTACTATATAATAAAATTACTTAATTAATTTTAAAAAATATATTTTTAATTGATATTATTTAAGAGATTTCTATCTAATTAAAATTTCTATTTATCAATATAATTATTTAAATTCCGACTACATATTAAAATATTAATAATTAATTTTTACTTCTCCACCTTTCTCTTCCACCAACTCCACCATCTTCTTAGAATCTTAGCCTTAATAACATTCTCCAAAACGTGGTGTTTAACACCCAGTTTGTGAACTCTCTCCCCCTTCATAGAGTCTTTGACACTCACCTCCTTGATGGTTTCAATTCTTCCATTGGCAGAATCTTGAAGGGCTTGCTTTGAATTGTTGTTTTGTTGTTCAAAATTCCATTGAATGCCAAACTCCATTGTGGATTTGTGGTCTCTGCTTATTCTTCTTGCATTGTGCATCAATCACTTCAGCTAACATTTTAATTCAAAATAGCCTGTTGGTCCCCTCCTTCAAATGAAAATTTGAAAATCACAAAAAATAAACATAATTTTAGTGTATTTACATAGTCATTCAATCATTTGTATGATAGTTTTGTTAATTTTTCTAATACCTATCTTTTTTCATTGAAGAGTCTAATAACTATTTTAAAAGTTGTATTAATTATGATTTATGATTAATTGATAGTGTAAAATTTTATACACTGATAATATATAAAAATTAAATTCTATTTTTTAAATCTTAAAAATTTAAAAATAGAAAATATTGTTTTGAAATGAAAATAAAAGGACAATAAAAAAGGATTGTCTTTGGAAAAATAGGTCAACTAAAAGATGAGACCTTAATCTTATCTTATATAATACAGACAATAAGAAAGGTTTGTCTTTCAAATGATTTTATAAAGGCTTAATTGTAATTTTTACCCCCAACTTTTTAATTTTTGAAGGATTTTATCCCCAACAAATTAATTTGACGCATTTTATCCCCAACTTTTTAAAAAGTTACAAATTTTACCCTCCACAGTTTTGATGACATGGCATGTTGACATAAGCATAAAAAATGGGGGTAAAAAGTGCAACTATTTTAGCATGCCATGTTATAAAAACTGTGGAGGGTAAAATTTGTAACTTTTTTAAAAAGTAGAGGGTAAAATGCACCAAATTAATTTGTTGGGGGTAAAATTCGCCAAAAATTAAAAAGTTGGGGGTAAAAATTACAATTAAGCCTTTTATAAATATGGACAAATATATATATATATATATATATATATATATATATATAAATGTGAATTTTTTATTGTGTTGTCAAATTTATTAATATAAATTATAGATAAATTTAATAAATATAACATTTAAAGTATCATTTAAATCAATTACTTATTATATTTAATAAATACAACATTTAATATTATTGTGTACTACTAAATTTTATTTAGTTTCTATCAACCTATATTCCAATGAATGCCATGCATTTATAGAGATGGAGAGTAAACCCCACCGTGGTGTCAACTGTCAACCTCTCATTACCCATATTTCTATTAATCAACGTGCATACATGATGACAGCTATTTCCATTACATGATATCTAGAAGTAGAATATATAGAGTTTAGTCATAAAAATTAAAATTACACTATTATTAACATTAATTATTTAGATTAAAATAATTAAGTAGAAAAATATATAAATTTAATTATATTAACTAAATTAATTATCTTTCTTAATACGTGTGAATTAGCAAATATACTTTAAAAGTTGATAACTAAATTTCTAATTTATAAATTATCTATAGGTGAGTTCTTGGAATAAAATTCAAAAGTATATAGACTTATTTAAATTTTTTTAAATAATTCAAATACTATAGACATGTTTATTTTATGCTAAACTCAATTAATGTAAAATTTATAGCTGAAATCAATTTAGGCACCCGTTCCAATTACTTATAAATACTAATTTAAAATTACTTTTATCAAAATTAATTTTATATGTTAAAATAAATGAACACTAGATCATTATATTAAATAAATGACCAGATGATTATTTTTTCTACTTTATATCTTTAAAAAGTTAATTACAATTAATAATTTTAATATAATTCAGAAAATTATTAATTAAGTTGAACTTTGAAAAAACAATTGGCTTTAATAATTTGTAACAATTTTTTTTTACAACTCTAGTAGAACAATTTTGGTTATTAATATCCTATAATAATTTTGAAAAATATTTTTAAAATACACACATGTACGTATATATAAAATACAAAATAAATATAATAACACATGTACGTATATATAAAATAAAAAATAAATATAATATTAAGGGAATAACTCAAAATCCTTCCATAACAATTTTTTATTTATTAATTCTCATATTTATTAGATAAAAATTACTAAATATTTTTTTTATATATTTTTAATATATGAAATATATTTATTTTTCATTGTTGAATAATTTCATTATAAAAATATTATAAAAAAATAATAAAATAAAAATACCATTTTTTATTTATTCATTTAATAAATATTGCATTTAATATATATTTTTTCATTTAGTTTTAAGCGTTTTTACGTACCAACCTATTCCAATGAATGCCATGCATTTAAAGAGGTGAATTTTGTAAACCCCACCGTGGTGTCCACGACGCCACGTACATTTCCATCAATCAACGTGCATACATGACAGCTATTTCCATCACATATTGTCTAGAATATATAGTTTTACAATTACTTTATGACATGTATACTTTTATATTAGCTCCAAAGAAAATATCCTCTTATCGATATTAACTCTTTTCATCCCACGTAAATTATGCAAGAAGAGTGTTAATGACACTCTTTCTAATACTCTCTTTTAGATATTTTTTTTTGTGATTGATTAAAATTTATAAAAATCACTAGAAAAAAAATCATTAAATGATAGAATGTTAGAGAGAGTGTTGATAATATTTCTCATTATGCAATTAAACTCAGAAGTACATGTAAAACAGATTTGAATCTCTTCTTTTCAGACCAAAACTGGTTGATGGAATGCGATGACAAAATGAGTGTATCACTTACAATTAATGTTTTACAAATTAAACAGAAAATTGAACCAGTGAAGCTTTCAAATCATGGTTCGGTTGATTTAATCAGCTAAATTTAGAAAGAAAGAAAAAAAGTGATTGATTTGAATAATATTTAAACAATAACGCATTAATTTACAGTCTCACTAATTCAACCGATTATTTTTCGTTTTTAAAATATTGCTTGCAATAGCAAATTAAGTTGCAATTTAATTGATAACCGATTGGATTTGACAATAATTGATGACTGCGATTATAAAACTATATTAATCGACAAAATGCTAATAGATGACTCTTGGTTAAAAAGTCCAACCACCATTCAATCAACTTTTAGAGAAGAGACAGTGGATCAGGTAATTGAAAAAGAAATTTCGTTAAAGTGAAAGTTACGTTGAAAACATAACCTTGATTTATCTACCACCACGATTCTATATGTGGGATCGGAAAAATATGCGTAAGAAACATGCTATGTAATTACAAACACTAAGGTCGATTTAGTGGTAGAAATTTAAGTAACATCATAAGGCTATAAGTTAATCTTAATACGACTATTGTATATATATATATATATATATATATATATATATATATATATATATATATATATATATATATATATATATAAACAAGTTATGATTTGGATTTTCGTTTGAATTGTGTTGAAAGTAGGTTGAAAATACATCAGAAGTTTGTTCTTTGTTATTTTTTAGTTGAAAGGAATTTTTGAAAAGTTTGAACAATAATCTAGACATGCACATATTCTTTAGGATGGATATTATATATTTGAGTCTTCATTTTTTAACTTAAGGACATATTTTATTTTACTTTTGTTTCTATTTATGACAAATAATTTTACCATTATTTAGTATACTTAATTTTGCAATTTTAAAAAATTAAATTATCAATTATATTTTTTTAATTTATTTTATGTTATTATTTTTTTTCTTTTTGTCTGTCAATTTTCCACTTTAAATACTTCAAAATCTTTCGTATTATATTTTTTTTCTTGAATCCAAAAATTTATATTTGTATATACTTTTAAAAATTTTATGTTTTTTTTCCATAATTCTTAATTACTTATATTTTTTTACTTAAAATTTTCTTATAATTTTAAATGTTTTTAATTTATATTTTCAACATTTATTTAAATTAAAAACTAATGTAATAAATGAAATACGTACTAATTTTATCTATTATTAAATGCTTCACAACTGTTTTTTTTTTTTTTTTTAATTTAGATGAGGTCTTACGTGACTTTTGGTTGGTTTCATTTATTTCATGCCCATGTGATTCCAAGACAAATTTCATTCACCATTTGGATAATGACAGAACACAGTTGAATGTTCAATTGCTCATGATCTTCACGTAAATGATACATTAATCCTCCTACTTATTTGATAACCTCCTGCACTAAATTATGGTACTAAATTATGGTGGCGACTCCTTGTTTTTTTTTTTTATCATCTTTTTCGTTGTCTCGTCATAGCTTTGGTTGTGATTTGTGAGAGATAAAAAAAGTTTTTTGTTATATATTTTTAAGATATGAAATATATTTTTTTCATTATTAAACACTTTCTTTATAAAATATTAGAAAAATAATAAAAAATAATACTTCCATTTTTATTTATCATCTTTATGGAATTTTTTTATTTCTATTTATTTATCATTTTAAAATTCTAAAATAATATATTAATGATTTTTTCACTATATTCTTATTTGAGAAAAATACTATGTAGTGACAGTGTAAAATAGTTTTACACTATCAACCAATCACAATCATCATATATGTAAGTTTGTTGACTTTTACAAAATTATCTTAAAAGTCATATCAACAACAGTTATTTGTGAATGTATAACAGTATAAAACTATTTTATACTGTTAGTGTAACACCATTAAACTCTTCTTATTTTGAAAATAAAGAGAAATAATGATACATCAAATTTTTAAATAATAAATGGAAAAGATTGACAAAATTTATTTTGTAATTTATGTGCATCAATCATGAACGATAAATAAAAAATAAAAAAAGAGAGGAAGAAAATATCATTGCACCTGTCAAATACAAAATGAATTATTGAGCTGAATTTGTTAATCATGCGGTAACAATTACAGGCAGGGGGCGGACCTAGAGTTCAATGTTAAGGGGGCCAACTATGAAAATTAACATTCATATATGCATATCAAATTTCATATGAAATATTCATATGTTCTAAAATACTAACTATATCAATAATTTAATATAATATTAAGAGAAAATATATTAAAACAAAAAACAAATTAAACATTTTTTAAAGACCCAAAATTACAAAATTCAATCATTAACATGTCATAAAGAAATTTCATGAATTTATAATAATATGTTTACATTAATCACATTTTTCATGACAATATATATTTTTTTTTATAGTTTTTTCATGACAATAGTTAATGTCTTGATATATCTCTAATACAACTCGATGTTTGGTTTGATTTGGTTTGTTCCTCAAGATTTATTCAGTAACATGTTTGGATCCATATACTAACAATATCCAAATAAACAAAGACAAGAGCAGAAAAGGAAGAAAAAAACTATACAAAAAAGTGATTGGAAAAAGAAGATATTTGTTAGTGTGTCTCAAACCTCAATCTGTCAATATCTTATATAATGTTTGTAATTAAGTTTACTCTATTGCAAATGTTAATAAATAACTTTTAATTATCAAATTATTTATAATCAAATTCATATAAAGAGAATGTTAATAAAGTCTTGTAAATGTAATTATTTATAGTCTTTAAAATAGCAATAATAGATGATAAAAAAAATACTATTGAAAAGAAAACTAAATAGTATTTGAATATTTTGTCTAAAAAGAAAAAAATATAATTATCTTCACAATAAATATTATAAAAGAGAAGTAGATTATTTATCTAAAAAAATAAAATATTTTATCTTTACAATATAAAATATAAAAGGAAAATTATATATATATATATATATATATATATATATATATATATTGAAGCGGGAAATTATATATTTGATAAAAAAAAAATAAGAGGAAGAAATGATATTTTAATGGCATATCTAACCCCAAAATAAAAATAATTACTGTAATATTAAACTATATAATTTTATATAAAAAATTAAATTAGGAAAAAAGTCGACCGGGGGGGGGGGGGGGGGCAACAGATAATGTACGTCTGTCCCTGGTTACAGGTCGTACAGTAGTGTAGCCTTTATTGCACAGATTTATTATAGACATCACAGCTAGGGGTGAGTATTGGGCGGGTTCGATCGGTTTCGGACCGAAAAATGCTCATCCGATGTAAACCGATCATCAAATTTTCTGGACCGAGCCCGACCATTTGCTTCTTCGGTTTAGGTGGGTTTTGGATGTGGCGGGTTGCGGGTTCTTCGATTTGGTATAAACAGGTTGGCACAGCGTTGTGTCAATTGCTTCAGAGACTAAGCAAACAGTTTCAACTATGGAAGAGAAAGTGACGGTGTGTGTTGTTACCTTGCTGGAGATTTGTGTTTGAAGTTGGGGAGATGGTTATTATTGCAAGGCACTAGGAGATGAAGATGATGAAATAATGAGATAAAATGAAGGTAAAGGAAGGGACCCATAACATGAAGCTAAATGATGGAGGAGAAGGAACACGTGAAGAAGCTCAAGGAAGGAGTAGAAGGGACATAGGCAAATGAACTTACCATGGAGAAGGGGAAGGAATTAAATGCACTGCACACTTGCTCAGTGACACAAGGCTCCAGACGCATGGCAAAAGTATGAAATGCTAGCTCAACTTTGTAAAATGTGAAGATTGAAGACAGTTGTTATCATAATAGACGGCTCAGATTGCTTTTAGTGTAAAAGCAATTAAATCAAAGGCTAATCAAAGCTGTCTTGTATCTCGGTCGGGTGCAGATTCCGACGGTTCATTTTTTTTCAACCCACATCCGCTGATAAATCCATATTTAACCGACTTTTTAATTTTATCTGATCCGATGTCCAAAACTGACAGCCCGAAAGACTTTTTTTTTAATCGGTCTGTACGGGTTTTGTACGGGTCTCGGGTTGATGCTCACCCCTAATCACAGCTTCAAAAAGTAGAGGACAAGAGATGAGAAGATTTTGTGATTGAGATTTTGTTATTTGTCAAATCGTCCTTTCTATTATAAAAGCTACCCATTCTCGACCAAAGTGGATTAATTAAGTGTAATGGAAGAGATTAGACTTTAATAGTTTGACAAATTAAAATTTTAATCTTTATTAAAAGAAATATTTATATTTAATAAGAATATCTAATTTTTTTTTTTGAAAAGGAGAATATCTAAATTTAATATTAGACTATATTTTTCTTTTATCATTCAGAAAACAAAAAGACAAACAGAAAGCATACAGAAACTAGTTCCTAACAGAATGAATGCCCATGGCATCAGCTAGGAGAATAAGAGAGAGTTGCGCAGGATTGTTTTCATTATATTATTAGACTATATTAAACAAGATTGTTTTCATTATATTTCAACCAAAATTACTTTGAATAAAAGATACATGTGAGGAATTTTATTTTTTACCCATTTTCTATTCCAAGCACATGAACATGACCATGACCCGACAATGACATTTTTTTAACATAAAGTCATAAACTTTTGTTGCTCTCTTTTTATTAAAGTGAAATTGCATGTTTTCCTCTATTAATAAAACAAAAAAAAAAAGTGAAATTGCATGGGGATTAGGGAGGGTCATATTTTTTTAATGGAAAAGTTGTATTACTACAAGAAACATATATACAACTCTTTATGTTGCATTTTATATAACGTTTAAGGTTTTGACACACATATTAAAAAATGTAATTAATATTTTGAATTTTATATAAATATTTATATAATTTCTTAATATATCTTTTATTTCTCTAATTAATTAGATTTTTTTCATTTACTATACAGTAACAATTACTCTCAGTAAGGGTATTCCATGGAAAAAAATTTAATACTTCATTAATTTTATAATACGACAACTAATTTGGATTTTTTTTTTACTAAAAAGGTCATATAAAATAGTTGTCGTTTTATGTGAGTAATAATAAAAGAAATAAGATAAAAAATATAAAATAAATAATCTAATAAAAAGAGATGAAAAAAAGTGACATAAAAGTATGATATAATTTTATGAATTTAAATAAAATATCTTATGATATTATATATTATTATTTAATTATGTATTATTATATAATTAAAAATTAGGCTTAATTACACATATTACCACTCAATTATAATAATTTTGTAAATTTTATCACCCAAGTTTTTTTTTATGTATTTTAGCATCATACTTTTCAATTTTTGCACCCAAGTTTTTTTCGCGCATTTTACCATGACGTTTTTCAATTTTCGCGTATTTTACCATCATGTTTATAAATTTGCAGATTTTACCATCATGTTGGTAGCAAAACGATGTCATTTTTAGGAACACCTCAGTATTTCATTACACATTTAAGGGATTTGTAAAATGCGCAAAAATTGAAAACTATAATGGTAAAATGTGCAAAAACAAATTTTGGATGGTAAAATATACAATTAAGCCTAAAAATTATTGACTTTCATTATAATTATTTAAAAAGTTATACTTAAAAAAACTTATAATATATTTGAATTGACACTTATACATAGGCTAGCAAGAACATTTTTGTTTCCTTTCGTGATTCTCCAAGCCGCTTACTAACATCAGACCAATTAGCTTTCAACTCTCTTCCTCATTTAGTTCAGGTACTAGCATTCTTTCTCTATGTGAACATCAAGCAAATTAAATAATAATATAGAGATTCTAAGTTCCATTATGAGTAGTTGATCATTAGGTTATCACTACTAGTCCCTTAATCTTAGGATTTTAATTCAAGTTTGACTACTTTTCTTCACTTGTCTAATTTCCTCTATATATAACACAAATAGTTCCAAGTTTCAATTATGGATCACATGTTTAGTGCATACAATTTCATGCCATGCTACTAGTTTTTTAGTATGCATTCTTCATGATTTTTCATCAAATTTAAATGGAATTCACTCATCAGAATTATGCCTAACCATCTAAGATCTTGTTAGCTAAATCTCTTGACTTCCAATATACTAAAAAACAACTGGAATTCTGATTTTTCTGTCACAACAAAACAGGACAGTATATTGATCATGTATATTAATATACTCTTTAGAACTCAAATTACATGCAAATTCACTCAAACTTTTTCCTATATGTTCTTTACTATCAAGGCATCCCTTACCAACTCCTTATGCAGATAAAAGGAGTTGGACAGCAGACCAGAATTTACTGTTCATGTGGCAAGTTTAAGCAGCAAAACTCACTCAAATGGCCTCCAATGCTTTCCAAAGTTTAGGGGAATCATATACTAACCAAAATACACCTAATATACAACATTTAGCTCACTAGAATCATGAGTTTACTGGCTTAAAATGCACCAGACCAGCAGACCAAGACTATGCAGAAAATCATCGAGGGTGTTACAGTTATGGTTCTGCAACAAAGAAGAGAGAAGGCATAGATCTTCAAGGCATGCGTAAACACTAACCTTTAGGTTCGATTCGTCCTCACCAACCTCTATAGAAATTGGATTCATTAATAGGATGTCTTGGCAAATTCCCTTCAGGATACAATGGAGTTCCTTATGGTTTACACATCCACAATCAAACGTATCATCAATGGCAATTTACATATTAATAGTTTTCTTAATTTTCTCTGTATACAAGGAAAGAAAGGAAATGATATCGATACAATGAATATGGTGATTTCTATGTTTCTATTGTGTTTATCTGCACAATATTTTCGTGAAGAGATTTAACATTTCAAAGAGACATATCTCATGACTCTTGGTGAAGAGTCACATCTCACCACCCTTGGTGAAGAGTCATGTCTCTTGATACAATCTTTCATTAATTTTGAAATTAAATATCTCACAATCCCCCACCATTTTCAAAATATATCCAAATTCCATTAATCCGAAAATCGCATGGTTTAAGATAGAGGTATCTCGCGATCATGAACCTTAGTAAGTCATGGGTTTCACTTATTCTGAATATTGTGGTAGACAAACTTTGAACCAAATAATCATTAGAGCAAACATGCATAATTTACACATATAATCTCGATACATTTGAACGAATTATAAAAGTGACACATTTAATGTATCATTTTCATGATAACTTTAAGAGTCAAGTTCTTACCTTCAAGAAGCGACCATACTTTACTCCCATATAGGTAGACTTTATTAGAAGTACCACATAATAAACACTTTAGCATATACATAGTATAAGTCCATTAAAAACAAATAAAACAACATTTTTTTTCCAAAAACTTACCATTATACAACAGTGCAACAAGGTTCACAAGAATGAGAAAAGTGAAGTGCGGGTCACGTAAATGAGGCCAATTTGATAACATTATTAACACTGCAACTTTTTCCTCTTTTCCACTCACATGAGTGTGGAAGTTCTGCACCCTGGGTCCCAAACATATTTCTAAAATTTCTATTGTATATTTGTATTTCATTGCTACCAAACCGTGTAAACTTGCCCATTTCCGCGCAGTTCCATGCCCTTCTTTTCTCTTCCGCGCTAAACCCCTGCCAAATAAAAGCATAAAAGAGTATATCAGTACCAGACTAATTCTAGCGTGCGAAACTTGATCAATATCCTGCACCGTGCGAAACTTTTACTAATCGTTAGATCAGATACATTTAAAGTCAAGACGCGGACTAGCGTGCGTAAGTGAATCATATCCCGCTCCATACGTAAGGATTTTTTTCACCGTCAGATTATCATTGCTCTAATCCAATGGTCATGACTTGATCCGCTCAACTTTGTGTTAGCACACCAGATTATAGGGTTGCAACTCCTCCAACGTTGCGTAATCTGTTGAGGCAACGGAGCCAAGCTGCTGTAACGCACCGTCGATCTCAAACGGAACAAGCCTTTCTCTCGCGACGTCGTCAAGAAGATTAAGTACAACCCCAATCGTTCCTCCAACATCGCTTTCATACGCTGGCTCCACATGTCCACCACCACCAACGTCGCGCCGCCGCTGCGCCTCCTCCAACTCGATCTTGGAGGTCTAGAGCCACCGCGTGATATCCTCAAGATCGAGAACAACCTCGCTGCCGCTAATAACGAGTCTTCCTCCAAATCGGACTGAGTCAATTTGGATCTGTCCAACGCTCTTGATTAGGTTTTGTTAAAGGAAAAAATGGGTTTCACTGTAATAAGGGGATATAATAATTCTCAGAATTTGAACTCCTTGGTTACTCTTAATTTTTTTCTTCATATTTTGAGTTTTGCATTGTGATGAGATTGATGATTTGCTTGTTGTTATTATCACGGTCAGAATGATGTCTCGGCAACAGCTTTCATGGAAGAGGATTAGAGGAAGATGCTTCTTTGACTACATTGGCTATAATCAGGTGTAGTGCACAAACTTAAGAGCACCAATTCGTGACCGTTGGATTGCGACCCCTATAATCTCACGGTGGAAAAATCCCTTAGGCACGGTGCGGGATATGAATCACTTACGCACGCTAACAAGCGTCTTAAAGTCAATGGTTTATATATTTTTCCTTTTTCTTTTATTTTTTCTTTTTTTGTTTTCTCTCTTTCCAGATATGTCCTTATTGCTCCTCGTCTTCTCTTCGACTTCTAGAAGGCAAGACCTTGTGCCTCCGTGCGAGATCTAGAAGGCGTGCCGCACCACATCCTGCTCCGTCAACGGCAAGACCTTCTGCTTCGCCGTGGACGGCGGCGGCCTCATCATGAACTTGCACTTCGCAATCTGCTCCCTCCCTTTCCTCTTGAACTCGAACTTGCACGCGTAGAATGATCGATTCCCTCGTTTCATAATGGAAGATAACAATATAAACACATGTAGAGATCGAGAATCAAATTATGTTGACTGCAATTCTTTCTCATCATTCTAGGTCACGACAACTTTATTTTATTTATTTTTGTTCTCTTCAATCTGTTTTCTACTGCAGGTTTCACGGCATGGGTGTGGGTGGGGTGTGGTGGTTCCATGGCGTTGGGTGGATGGGGTGTGGCGATTGAAGATCCGTTGTGCGGTGGTTCTATGGTGTGGGGTGGGGTGCGGTGGTTCCATGGGCTTTGGTTTTTGCAGCTGTGCATTGTGAGTGATTGGAAGATGAAGAGAGGGAGGGGTAAATCCAGGAAAGAGTAAAAGATAAGGAGAAAAAAAAATAAAAAATAAGAAATAATCTTAACTATTAACTTAAAAAACAAAAATCCAACGGTTCAGAAATGTTTCGCACGGTACAGAATATTGATAATGTTTCGCATGCTACAAGGCGTCATCAGTACCACCGTAAAGCAACCCCACTCTAGTACAAGTAAATGGCAAACGAAAAGGGTTACGTTGCAATCATTGACAATGATGTAATACTGAAAAAGTTATTCAATATATAATTCTCAATTTACTAAAAGAGTAGATCAGTACCGGTTTAATAGTTGAAGAAGGTGAATACTAGGACAGCAGTACCCACTATAGTAGAACTGGTTCTCCAAGGGTCACGGAAGTAAACCCACCTTAATGTACCCATTATCCATTTCCATTTGTTGTTGTAGTGCCCATTAACATCTTTGATAATTTGGTCGTAGCATGTTGAATTTGTCACTACATGTTTGCAAAGACCATTAACCAGATTTGTCAATTCCTGATCACTTCCCAGTTCATGGACAATAGCTTCTTTCTCTACCAGTAACTCTGCATCATCTATGGTGTGAATAAGAGAGTCAATTAGAGAAACATAGTTGCAAATGTAAGGCTCCTCAGGATAGTGACACTGCTCAAAGGCTATTAGGTTCCTAAGAACACATTCTGTTGTGTGATCTACTCTCAACTGGGGGATTTGAAGCCGAGCTTTGAAAAACTTGCAGTATGGCAAGCAACCCAAGCAAACAAACCAGCTGAAGAACCTCTTCTTCTTAAACTTTATGTCAAGTAAGCATCTGTTATCAACCTTCTCAAAGCTTATCCCTGCCCGGTTCAACTTTGTTGCAGTCCTTAGCACAGACTCCTTTTGAGAATAAATTTTCTGACTGTTCAGTTCCTTAGGGAGATAGGAATTTCTAATTAGATCAGTGAAATGTAGTGATTTCTCCCACTCACTTAGCTCAAACTCGCTTGCTGAAGATTGCTGATTTGGATAATAAGATATAAAGTACTCATAGGCAAGCTTAATAAATTTGGATTCCTTTCTTACATTGCTTGGGACAACTCTATCATATAATTCTTTCAACACTACAATTGGAAGTTGATTCTCAAGCAGCATCAAGTCACGTTGGATACTTTTGCTAACACATCTTTGAGTTACTAGATAGTCATCCTTATGTTTTCCTCTATCTGCTTCTCTCAGAAACAGCTCCATGATGAACACAGCATCCAACAGCATCATCTCCACAAATTGCTCCTTGCTGATATCAGAAAATTTCATTTGGTAACAAACGCGTAAGTTTTGCTCTTCTTGTTCAAGGAAGTCTTTGTAGTGCCTTAAATCAGGCTCTTTCCCTAGGCGTGCCCGAAAGTAATGATAATATTTGTATTTCTGCTTTTGCATTTCCTTTAGTTCTTCTTTGTTATGGTGGACAGGGCCAATTGAGACCAATAGAGGAGTGAAGGCCACTTTTTTCACCTTCCAAAGACTACTAGGTACCTTGTAAATACACCATTCAGACAATAGGAAAGGTTCAAGCTCCTCTGGGCCTGGTATGTCAATTATGTGGTCATTCTGGTGTATAGGATGTTGAAGAGAAGACTCCTTGAGATCTCTTTCTCTGTCCCTGTTGAGCAAACACATTAACCATCAGACAAATGAATCACTTGTGATTGATATCAACCAGGAGCAAAATTTTTCCCCATTTTCAACTTCCAAAACTAGTTTTCATTTTAAAGTTTTCAAGATTTAAGAAATGTTTGTTTTGATTTCTTATTTTTCTGTTTTCAAAATACAATCTTATTATGTTTTTTTATGAATAAAAAAAATACAATACCACGCCCTTGCTCGTGGAAAGATCACAGAATCTTCTCCCTGGGAATGAAGAAATGGCTCACATTAAGCAGGGTGGTTCATAGTTCTTATTTCTACTGTTTACTTTTTTTAAACATTTAAAAATTATTAAACTTGTTTTATAGGTACACTTGCAATGTAGTTCAAAAAAGAAATCATTTGTAAAGTAACCAACGGCGACATTTCAAACAAATAAAACTGACTTTTTTTTTAGATTTGCTTTTATTACACTTGATATTCTCCGTTTTTGAATCCTATATAAAACTTCCTAATTTTTTGCCTTTCGTTATACCAACCCCCTCTTAGATGTAAATCGTTACACCGACCTCCTTTCTTAGACGTAAAAAATGTTACACTTATTAGATAATAGGCCCAATAGACTTTTATGTTATTTCTTAATTTTACTCATATGTGAGATTAGTTTAATCTTATTAATTGTTGGCTTTATATCTCTGTCTACTTTTGTACATTCAATCTTTGCACTATTGTATTGAGCTCCAACCCTTTTGTCTCTCTCTTTGCACTCTTCTTCTTCTGTAATTGCATTGTTTACATGGTATCTAGAGCAAGTTCGATTCAAGCCACAACTTTCGCATATCCAACTATCAGCTATCTATAGCATAGATCGCACTCCACCAGAGAGTAGTTTTTCGATTTGCAACTGAAGATTTGTTCACCGTTGGATCGGGCTGATTTTTAGATAGAAGGTTTAACAGACTTGGTTCTTCGTTTTGAACGGTCGGATTAGCAAACCAATATCTGGAGCGAGAGATATTTGGTTCGCACAGTAGCAGTTTTGTGTGTTGTCTTCTCATCTAATCCCTCATTCGTAAGCATTTGTGCTTGGATTTGTTTGACTGATTGCAAGCACGTTTTGTGCTCTTGTTGGAGACTCTTTTGTAGCCAGTGATTTGTTTGAAGCTTTCCTTCGTCGTAGGGTTTTGCGGTGACCCATTTGCAGAAATTGGGGTTTCTCTCCCTTGCAAGTTCTCTTTATTGTTTTCTAATTGTAATTGTAGCAATGGCCGGTATTAGTATGCAATTGAATGAGCAGTTTCAGAAGTTTCTTGCTTCACAACCACACGCCGTGTCTGCTTCTCCCAACATAGGTTTGCCCTCCTCTAGCTTATCTGGTATATCTTCTCAAATATGGATTCTTGACTCTGGAGCCCCTCATCATATGTCATATGATTATAAATCCTTTGCGTCTTTACATCTTGCCTCCTCTGTGTCTGTCATGACTGCTGATGGCACTCCTATGCCATTAGCAGGCATTGGTTCTATTTCTACATCTCGAATGTCCATTTCAAATGTTTACTACATTCCTAATCTTACTTTGAGTCTTGTCTCTGTTAGTCAATTATGTGATTATGGTTACTCAGTTTTAATTTCTTCTACTTCTTGTTATGCTAAGGATCAACAATCCAAGAAGTTGATTGGGGACAGGCCGTAGGCAGGGGGGATTGTACATTTTGGATGAGATGCATGTTCCAGAAGTTGCAGCTTCTAGTGTTGACTTGTCATCTTTTCGTCTAAATTCATCATCCTCTAGTTTTTATTTGTGGCACTCTCGTCTTAGGCATTTTTCTTCTTCACGTTTAAAGTACTTAGCTTCCACAGGGGCTTTAGGAAAGTTGCAAACTAGTGATATTTCTTATTTTTGTGGTTGCAAACTTGCAAAATTTTCTGCTTTGCCATTTTCTAAAAGTGTTACAGTTTTTGCTGCACCTTTTGATTTAGTTCACTCTGATGTTTGGGGTCCATCACCAGTTCTTACCAAAGGTGGATTCAAATATTATGTATCGTTCATTGATGATTGTACTCGTTATTGTTGGGTTTATCTTATGAAACACCGTTTTGATTTCTTTAGCATTTACAATTTCGTGCTTTTGTTAAAACTCAATATAATGTTGTTATTTAGTGTTTTAGATGTGATTTAGGTGGTGAGTATACATCTAATAAATTCTCTGAATTACATGCTTCTAATAGAACCTTTCATCAAACTTCTTGTACAGACACTTCTAAACAAAATGGAGTTGCTGAAAGGAAACATCGTCACATTGTTGAAACTGCCCGTTCTCTTCTTTTGTTTGCCTTTGTTCCAAGTAAGCTTTGGGGGGAAGTTGTCCTCACTGTTGTCCATGTTATTAACAGAATTCCATCTTTTGTTACTTCAGGTTTGTCTCCCTTTGAAAAACTATATGGTTGTCCTCCTGACTATTCTGCCTTGAGAGTTTTTGGTTCTACATGCTTTGTTCTCCGTCCTCATGTAGAACATAGTAAATTGTCCCCTTGTTCAACAATATGTGTCTTTCTTGGTTATGGTGATGGTAAAAAAGGATATCATTGTTATGATCCTATCAACCAAAAACTTTATGTCTCTCATCATGTTGTATTTCTTGAGCATATACCGTTTTACTTTATTCCTCCTAATTCTCATAATCTTACCAGGTCTGATCTCATTCACATTTTTTTGCCACAAATGCAAATGCATCCCCTTCTGAGGGGAATCATAATTCAAATAATTTCGATGTTGAGTTTTGCAAGTCTAACACTAGTAGTTCCTCATATTCAGATATC